>JAHWFO010111394.1:1147896-1223000 GCA_023313115.1 Rhysida immarginata | reverse complement strand
GAAGTAATTCACTTTTGATTTTGGACATATTTTTCGTACAATACTTAGTTTCCGAGATATTTTCATGTCTACGCTTAAAGGGACTATCCTGTATATACAGTATAAGGAGCGTTCAAAAATAAACGAGCCGGAGGCCTAGGAACAGAAACCAGTTTCAGAAGTTTTGGCCCTGGCTGTTTCGAAACTTGTCCCACTGCGACACAAGACAGTGAATGGCTGTCTCGTAAAATTCCCGGTTGTGGACCAGTTCCGCAAATACTGCTTGACGTCGTCGTCCGAGGTGAATCGTTTGCCCCTCAGAGCCTTTTTTAGGGGACCAAAAATGGCGTAATCACAGGGAGAGAGGTCTGGACTGTATGAAGGGTGACAGAGAACCTCCCACTTGAATTTCTGCAAGAGTACCGTGACTGTATTGGCCGTATGAGGTCTTGCATTGTCGTGGAGCAGAATGACCCCACGGATGAGCTTGCCTGGTCGTTTCGATTTGATTGCTTGGCGAAGTGTGGTCAAGGTTTGCGAGTAACGCTGGGCATTCATTGTTGTCCCGTGCTGCAGGAATTCTATCAAAAGGGGGCCGTCTTGGTCAAAGAAGAAAGTCAGCATAACCTTTCCTGCACTTGTGTGGATTACTTTGGATATTTTTGGTGGTGGTGACCCTGGATGCTTCCACTGGAGACTGTCGTTTCGATTCTGATTGGAAGTGATGACACCAAGCCTCTTCTCCAGCCACCGCTTGTGCCACGCCTTAACCCTTGCAAGGGACATGCAGTGTTCACCGTACACTAGTGAAATTTATCGATAATGTCCGTTCCCCCTACTCCTTTCGCTGTCAGAAAACGAACAACACCTCTTTGCTCTTCTTTTGACGCCTCCATTTCACTTATTCACTGCTTATACAATGCGAATGACCGTTGAACGATTGACGCTTGCTTCTGCTTCCTTTGTAGAGTCACGTGACTTCCACCGTCACCCTCTAGCAGCGGGCTGTGAACATTCCAGACTACGGCTCGTTTTTTTTGAACACTCCTTATAGATAACATTCCCTGAAGGCCTTGTTCTCTTTATTGTCTTTTTTGTCTTATTTATTAATAATTTTTTTCCAAATTAACTTTACAAATTTATTCGAAGTTATTAATGGGAAACACTTAAAATACTATCCTCAATACTTACAAAACTGGTGAGAATAAAGTTAATTAACTAACGCCTACTAGCCGCGAGCACCTTAAAATTGCGTGATGTTAGTCTGATTAAATGATTTCATTCGCAAGGTCATTAGGCACGTGACATTCTCGTCAATTTCCTGGGGGCCCCCCCCCCCCATACAATTTCAAAACGAGTGGAGATACAACAAATTTGTTGCAGGCAACATATAAGAAATCAGGTAGGGGCTAAACAATGGTCGTGTCAAATTTGAGTTTTGACCTCGAATTTTGCACCTTGCATCCTGCAACTTTGCAACCGTTACAGGTAGAGTAAAGCCCAAAACGCTGATTTTAACAACAAAAAAAAAAGTGCGAGAGAGATTAAAAATTAGCGTAAAAATAAACCCACTACAACAAAATGAAATTTTTGTACTCAAGTTGTATAGCACTGTAGCAGCATCAGTAAATGATTTGAAACAATGAATTCAGCAGGCTTGTACAGGCATAACGACCATCATAATTTTAAATGTGATGGGTTCTGTGAAATACCATTCACATTTATGCATTGCTGCAGAAGGATATCTCATTGTGCACTTCATTCATTGACAGATGTACGAGCACTGAAATTTCATTTTGTTGTAGTGGGTTTACTTTTAAGCTTATTTTTAATCTCTCTTTTTTTGTAAAAAACAGCGTTTTGAGCTCTGCAACTGTATAAATGGAAATTTTTCTCTGCCTGTAAGGGGTGCAAAGTTGCAATGTGCAAAATTCGAAGTCAAAGGTCAAATTTGAAAGCAGCATTGTTTAGACCCTACCTAACTTCCTATATATTGCCTGCAACAGATTTGTCGTATCTCCACTCGTTTTAAAATTGTATGGGTGGTAACAGACTTTTGGCCCACCCTGTATTTCAAACTGTCACTATTTTTCTGATGCGTGTAGAAGAGCCACTGATAACTACTTCTTTCACTCTATTTAAACTTGGTAAGGCCATTATATACGCCTTGTAAATACCATTCCATCATTAAATATCCACGTGGCAGAACGTGTTTTTTAACTTTCGTTGGCAAAACGAGAGGACGACTGCAAGCAGGCCAGTACCAGGTTGAAGTATGTTTGCGGCTGAGCGTGTCAACTATCGTCATTTCATGGCTGTGTATACGGTTCCGACAGGATGTAAACACGCGCAGAAAACTTAATACATTTCGAACGAGCTCATGGGATATGCAGTGTTTCTGGTAGCGATGACCTATATTAAATTAGACTGGAGACTTCTAAATATTTCTGTATGTTACTGGAATGTAGTCAAAATGTGACAAGTTATCCCAACCAATTGGTTGGGCGTCAGAACACTTGAAGGAATTCTTCATCAAGTAACACTCACAATAAACACTGTTTGTTATACACTAAAATCCATGTTAAAATCTGGTAGATTATAAAGGCAATATTTGTCGTGAATAAAATGATATGTTTATACAGGATTATTCTTAAGTCAGTGAAACATTTTAGGAAGTCATCATATAAAAACTACGCGCTGATAGAGCAACAATCTCTCCAAGTTTTTTTTTTTTTTTTGTAGATACTTCACAAATGCAATGCCCAATGTGCCGACTTTGTTGATGCGGCAGCAAGGCCATACGCAGACAGGTGAGAGGGAAGCAACCCCCCTCCAAATCGACCACTTTGCCAAAGAATTCTATTGCTTTGGGAGGGGGGAGCAAGCAGAATTTGTCTACGCCCACCCCGAAATAAAATCCTGGATACAGACATCTATCCGATTATCCATCTCCGCATCGTTACAGGCGCGATGATAGGATTATGAAGTTAAGCAAACAGTCGGGGCACAAATGCCGTATCATTTACAAATCTCCACAAGAAAAAGTCACATGGGGTTAAATCCTGTGCCCAGGATGGTTACAAATTAATGCGTCTTCTTCCTGATGTGTACGCATCGTGGCAAATATTTATTGCAATAATGAGACTAAAAAAAAACTTGGACAGACTGTCGTTGTTCCGGCGTAAAAATTGCCACTATCTGTCACGCAATATTTGTGGTGAATTTTTAAAACGTTTCACGGATTATGAACAGTCCCTATATTTATGGGTGATATATGGATGATATAACAGTAAATACCTGTTGCAGGACTTCAGAATCATCATGTGGAATCATTTAAAAAAAATGAAGACCATTTTTTGGGAAACATGTTTTATTCTTTTTGAAGAATTTTCATTTACAAGTTTCTGGTGATCCTTCTTATCAGTTATGTGTAATCATCTCCACTTTAGTCTGTCCGTTCCACTCACAGATGGCGCAGATGAATTTTCTGTCAGTTTTGGTTTTTCATTTTAAAGCCCATTAACAGATGTCGCCATGTGCCTTCGAAGAAATATCAACTTTTAGGGGTGATAGAGGACCTTATTTTGAATATAGTTTGCCAATAAACTGCAAGTGAATCCTTGATACATAAAAAAAAATTGTAAAACATCATGCATAAAACGACTGTCTAAGTGAGACTTACTCTAATATTGTTTCCAGAAAACGGAGAAATTAGAAAACTTGATACTGATGGTCACAATGTTTTCAATAATCAAATACATACTACATGTTTGTAAAATTACAAAAGGTATTCAAATTGTTGAACATGAGCAGCAATGCATGCGTCACAACGCATTGAATTTCTGACAGCCAAAAATCTGAAGCATTTGGTGTACGATACTCCTGTGGCATGGCCGTACGATACTCCTGTCAGAAATTCAATGATAAGATCGCTGTGAGTCATGCATTGCCGCACATGGTCAACAGTTTGAACATCTTTTGTAATTTTATAAACATGTGGAATTTGGTTATTAAAAACATTGTGATCATCATTATCAAGAGAGATAATATTACGAGGAAGTCTCAGACAGCCCTTGTATGTAAGAGGTTTTACAATTTTATCATGTATCAAGGATTCATTTGTGATCCCCGTTTTAATGGCAAAATATATTCAAACCCCTAAAAGTTTATACACAGAGTTCGTAAATAGCCTGTATGCATCCATTTTGAATTGATATAAATATTTACTTTAATAGGGAAAACTATTCTTATCCATCTGCAATATTTCAGATAGTTTAAAAGTGTGGTGTTCATTTCTGTAAAAGGATCCGATTTCCAGTTATTCATTGAATGTTTAAATTGTCAGTTTAGGAAACAACAAACAAAGATTTTATGTTTAGGAAATTGGTTTAAAAATACGTATACTACACCACTGGACTCGATTCTTTACAGCTGATTTTTCCGGTAGCAACTTTTTATTTTCTTAAAGGATGCGAAATACACCCCCCCCCCCCCCCATGAAAGTAGGGTACGGAGCCGGATGAAGTCGAACGAAATCTTTAAACGTAAAATAAAATGTAACTATAGATACAAATACTTTCATTAGTATCTTTAGTGAACTTTTCCATTTTTTTTCTTAAATTCATTAATCAAGTCTCCAACTGCAGAGTAGTAAATTGCTGTTAGAGTTTTCGAGCTTTCAAAAATGTTCGAGGCTATTCTTCTTGCTAGTGGCGGTGATTAGAATGATTCAGCCTTAACATTTCATCCTGTTAGTTGTTAAATACAATGCCAGTATATTAATATTATTATTTTTGTTTGTGGTGATACAGTTATCAATGACTAATCTATTCCCTAAGAACTGCCCTAACTTAGCATATCTGACAGCAGTCCAAACTTCGAAAATTATCCGTCATCGATTAGGACGAATGGAAAAGTTTCTATCTATTGCTTTACAATCACTTATCACAAAAAGTTCGTACATAATTAAATGCTACAAGTATAATAATTTTTTTTACAGGACATTTCAAGAATTAATTAAATAACCTCTTTATATTAGTGTATTGGTTTAAGTGAACATTCAAGTCATTAACAATATTCGAGATTAACTTTTATTATATATTTTTACATATAACGAGCATCGAGTGTCCGTTTTCAGCTACCCTTTTTAGCGTTTATCAATAGATGGCAGAACCTTAACATTAACTTTCGCTTTACAAAGTTTCGATTGCTTTTTCAACCAAATAGAAGTCAAACTTGCACGAAAATACTTCTAAGTATGGCAATAACGCAGTAAAACACAAATATTCATTTGTTTATTTATTTTGGCGTTATTAATTTCCTTTGTAAGTTCTTTCATTAATTTATCCGTTCAAATATGGATAGCATCTATCTCATTGTATATACCATAATGATTTTTTTTCTTTAAGATACTAAAATTTAAATTAATCTATTTAAATTATTCATCAACGTAATAATAAAAAGTAACGATTGATGGGAATAGACATTGAGTTTCAGTCGGATAATGAAATGATATTGTATTGCTCGAAGAAATTAATATATAGGTATTTAAGTTCTCTTTATGGAAAACAGAATATGCTTATTAATTAGAAGATATACTTCCTCATCCTGTTGTTTTCTTCTATTCATTTTTAACGATTGTGCTAGAATAGTTCTGCGAATTAAAACGGCAGAAAAAACCGGTTGAGAATGCGTAATACTGCATTAGCATAACGATTGAAACAATAAAAAGAGGAGAGAAAATACAAATCCACAAAAAGAGTATAATACTAACTTGTATGTATATTTTGCTGACTACGTCAGCTTCTTCATCAGGACACTTGGACAGTCGGTAGTTTGAAAGCCAGAGTACAACAATCGACAAGCGACAATCGATCAGTGAAGTGAAAAGAAAAAACGCGAATGGTCCAGGAGCCTAGCTCGCTTTGCACGTTCGCCCAAAAAGTAAACCAGATAATGTACACTGAGGTGAGAAAGAAGCCTGATAACCTCTTAAGTCATCCAGAAATGAAACCCTTACAAGGCAGGGACGAGAGTCTGATTGCAGATTGACGAATAGAGAGCCCGAATCAACAGAATCTAAAAGATCCAGTCGTTAGGGAAGACGGCCTTGTTAATGTCGTCGAAACAGACATCCAGGATATGACAGGATATTCGAAGCCTGAGAGGACCTTTAGCAACAAACCAGAGAGCAGAGTATTATTGTGATTTTCCACCTTTGGCAGCATGTTCATCAGAAGTGTCTGGACATCGGTACCAATGTGGGCCATCCCTAGATTAGCGTAGATAGAGTGGTTGTTGGCAACTGTTCTGTCAAGTGCAACGTTTTGGAAGGTGTGAAGATCCTTCCACCTTGTTTTGCAAATTGTAGCCCAAGCAGGCATACCATGAAGCACAATGGTAAGTATCACTACCTTGTGCAGCAATAGCTTGTTATCCACTCCAAGAGTGCTGTTTCGCCCCAGGAGCGCGATCAAGCTGAACTTCGCTTTCTTGGCCTTATTGAGCGCATATTGAACTTGGTTGTTCCAGTTAAATTTGGAATCAATCATAACACCGAAGTACTTATAGTTTCTTACCTACTCAAGGTTCCTGCCGTATAGGAAGAGTGGCTTTGGAGGATTTTTGCATATGCGAGTGATAAATATGAATTTACTCTTTTTGGCATTCAGCTTTAATCGCCACTTAGTGAATCAGCTCTCGCACTGATGCAAAGCTTTTTGCAGTCGACTGATGAGGTGGGCAGGGTTACGTGCCCAAGTGATGATAGCTCCATAGTCTGAAAACAAGTAGAGATTTCACTTTGCAAACTCGGGAAAGTCATGAACAAAGAAGTTGAACAAGGCTGACCTCAAAACAGAACCTTGGGGAACACCAGCTTTTTATATCACAGGGATCAGACAAGGAGTCTCCAACCTTGACAGGAAATTAGGAAGGAGCGAATCAAAGCAATTAGGTCATCAGGGAACCCACAAGTAATCATCTTTAAAATGAGAGACCATCATGCCAGACTTGATCAAATGCCTTTTGAACGTCAAGGAATACGAGACCGCCAAACATGGAAAGATTGAAAGGACCGCTTAGATCAGCAACTAGTCTCAATACCAGTAGTTGGCAAGAGTGACCTAAACGAAAGCCAAATTGCTCCTTACGAATAAGGTTGTTTCCCTCGCAGTAGTCGTTGAAGCTATTGAGAATAGTGCGCTCAAAGACCTTGGAAAGCATGGGCAGCAAGCTAATGGGCCTATAACTGGCAGGAAGAGCAGATCAAGTTGTTATTCATGATCTTGGTGAAACAGTGAATGACATTAGGGGATAGATTCTTGAGAGTACCGTTGATAATGGTGTCGATGCCAGCTGCCTTCTTACTTTTCAGGTACTTAATGATGGTCGCAATCTCAGTGATGCCAATGGTATTTGGAGGGGTAAGAGCTCGTTGAGTAAGGCCATATTTAACGCACCTGTGCTTGACTTCGCGGGTAATATTAACCAGATAGTCCTGTTTGGGCATAGTGAATTGAGTTTTCAATGAATCAGCGATAAGTTGTGCTTTGTCCTGGTCTCTCTAAGCAGATGTGGGAGATCAATGGCTTTATTGTTCTTAAGGGTCGTGACTGTACTCCAAGGAGAGTTGTCCTGGACGGACAGACTCTTGATTTTATTATTTCGCCTTTGATTCCGTAATTCCTTGAATTTTTTTAATTTTAAATATGGAACACTCTAATAAGAGTATTGTCTACATGATAAACAATATACTTAAAAACCTACACCATAATACTAGTTATATAAAATATTACATAAAAAATAAATAAATTTAAAAGAAATCTTCAAAAATATGTAGTAAAAATCTTATAAACCTAAAATTACTCATCAGAAAAACTTTGGACCGAACAAGCTGATACTTAACAGTAAAGACAGTTGGGTTTATAAAAAAAATTATGCAAATGATGTGTAATGTTCAATTAAAATTTATCTAGTTCCTTTATTTTTAAAAATTGGTGTTATTGTCGCAATTTTCCATGCAGGTTATCTTATTTGCTATATTTCGTAAAGTAATAAGGACATTTTTTAGATAAATTTCGTAAAGTAATATATATAATTTTTTAGACAAATTTTAATTGTACATTACACACCATTTGTATAATTTTTTTTATAAACCCAATTGTCTTTACTGTTAAATATCAGCTTGTTCTGGCCAAAGTTTTTCTGATGAGTAATTTTAGGTTTATACGATTTTATACTACATAATTTTGATGATTTCTTTTAAATTTATTTGTTTTTTATGTAATATTTTATATAACTAGTATTATATAATTCCATAGAAACGAATAAATCATGAATAGACAAAACATCTAAAAATCATTTCAATAATTATTCAAGTTACTAATAATATGGTAAACTAAGAAATAAAAAACTCTTTCTGTATTTCGTTATTTGATTGAAAATATACAACCTGATACAACCTGATACAGTATCAGGTTGTATATTTTCAATCTAATATCGTTGTGGTGAAAGAGTGTTTTATTTCTTAGTTTACCATTACAATTATCCACACTTGTCTTTTTTATTATTTATTACTAATAATATAGTTTTTAAGAGTACTATTATAGTGCTTACAAGAGACTTTACATGATAAACGTGAACAATCATATATTTTGCATCGAATATTTTGGGGTAGATTGTTCCAGAGGTTTATAGCATTATTTGGAAAACATTTTGCATAAAAGTGGAATGCCTTTGACTAATAAATTTGTAACGTTGTGTAGCTCTAATGTGCACTATATCCATGAAATAATCTGATATGTAATGTAAAGGATGTGACTCATCCCTTAGGGCATTCGCTAGTGTTTTACACTTTTGGAAGGCAACATATCCATTAAAGGTAGAAATGTTCTTTTCTTTACAATATGAAGTGACAGACTGATATATTGTTAAGCGAAAAACTGTGCGAACACAGTCGTTATAGGCCACCTTTAAAGGTTGTAATCGAGCAGAAATAGTGGCTGTCCATATACACGTAGCATAACTCAATACTGAGAGAACCATCGCATTAAAAAGCACTTTTAGTTCATTTAATGTCAAGATATTACGAATTTTGTAAAGGAAGTACTTTTTACTAGCCATAATATGCGACAAATAATGGATCTGTTTATTGAAAGAACAGGTACTATCAAAGTATATACCCAGTATTTTTGTGTATACTATTTGATCATTAAATACCCTTTTTGTTATAATAATATGCTCTGTTTTGTCTTTATTCATTTTAATCTGTCAATCTTCATACCATGTATTAATCCTATTCAAATCCTCATAAATTTGTTTAATGGAACTTTCTCGAGAATCCTTTTTACAACACAAAAGTAGGAAATTATCGTCGACAGATGAAAAAAGATTAGAATATAATTGCAATTCATGAATAGACCTAGAAAAGGTAGCAAAAAATAGGTCCGCGAATCCAAAACCTTGCACTATTCCTACTTCGGATGGAATATTACCGTCCATTTCTATATGTGCCATTTTCAGACTCGTATGATTAAAATATGAGGTCACTAATTTTAAAGCATTGCCTCTAATTCCTAAGTTTCTTAAATTATGTATCAATTGAGCCCGAGGAATTGTGTCATAGGCCTTAGAGATATCAGTTTTCATAAGGATAACCATTTCGTCTTTATCAATAGCGTTTGTAAGAATTTTATAAATAGTTAATAGCAGGTATATGACTCCCTTTCTTTTACACAATCATATTGATTAGGAGCTAACAAAGGCACTATAAATTCTTTTAATTAATTAAATATAGCTTTTTCTATAATCTTGACTAAAGGATGGAAGTTAGCTATAGATCTAAAATTTGTAATATCATGTATACTCCCTTTATTTTTAAAAAATGGTGTTATTGTCACAATTTTCCATGCAAATGGAAAGGTTGAACTATCAATTATCTTATTTGCTATATTTCGTAAAGTAATAAGGACATTTTTATTTAAATCTTTTAAAATTGTAGCCGTAAGTAAGTCATTATATAATGCACTAGAAGGTTTAAGACAGTATATTTGGCTTATTATGTCGTTTATAAGTATATGCGAAAAATCTTCAAAGATTTTATTAATTACGCTAGACTGAAAAACAAGTGGCGAATTTACTATTGGTGTATCATGTGGATTAGCGCACCAATGTGAATATAAACCATAAAGATGTTCAGGTAAATTTATAGTTTTTTTCGATATATTACTTTGCATACAGTTCCAAAAATCTTTTGTATTATGACAGTTGTTACATCTAACTGCTATTTTAAAGTTTTGAAGCTTCTATCCACTATTTCTTGTTCTCTGGGGTATGACCCAATATATACATGTGATATAAATTATTTCTTGTCATCCATAGAAATTTCTGTTGTGGAGACCACCATGTTTTATAGATTTTATTATCTATGTAGTCCATTTTAGCACCAGCTAGTAATAATGAATCTTGAATATTCTCATGTACCTGGTTTATTATTACTTCGATATCGTCAGTGAAGTTCAATTGTTCAAGTTTGTCACTAACTATATCATGGTATTTTTTTCTCTTACAATTCTTAAAGTTTCTATGCGGTATTTTATGCGGTAATTGTCCATTTCTATAATTAAGCATATTCAAGGAGGTAATGATTGCCCTATGATCCAATTTGTGTACACTTACATATTCAATTTTACTACAAGTGCAATTTTGTGGAATGTAAATTTGGTCTAAAGTAGAAGGGCTCGATGAATATCTTGTAATTTCCTTCACAATAGGGCACATGGGACGGTCCTTCATAACTGTATTCAGATGTTCACTTTCGTTGTCATAGGTGTGAAAAAAGACATTAAAATCACCTAAAATGAAAGTGGATATTTTTGTCGTTTATAAAATCCATCAATGTATCCATCATTGCTTGAAAAGCACACGCTTTAGTTCTATAAATAATTACTAGTCTGTACTGGTTTCCACCTATTATCACAAGGACTGACATGATTTCGCAGCCAGTTTGACAAAAACGTTTTTCGAACATCGTTGTGATCTGGCGGGAAACATACACTGAGTGGCCAAATTATTATGACCACCCCCTTAATACAGTGTTGGGCCACCTTTCGCTCTTATTACTGCTTGCATTCTTCGGGGCATGGATTCTATGAGAAGTTGGTAGGTTGTAGAAGAAATTTGAGACCAACTCTGAAGAACTGCACCTTCCAATTCCTGCAGATTTGATGGTGCTGATGGCCCGTTCGATCTCATCCCACAAATTCTCAATGGGATTGAGATCTGGCGATTGTGCCGGGCGAACTGTGCACGAACATGATCTACAAGCTAATAGAATAATTAAAAATTATATAGTGGACTTCCAAAACTAATTGTAAACTCTCATGATGTTTTCTACTTATATGTTTATATTGTCTCCCAGAGGGACGTTGTAATAATAAATAAATAAAATAAACAAATAGTATCCCCCCCAGCATGGCTCTCAGAATTTTTAACCAACAGAAGCTATATCCTATCTTACTCGGGTACATCCTCTGTGACATTAACCAGACATCTTGGAGTTCCACAGGTGTCAATTCTATCACCATTACTTTTTAATTTATTCATCAACGATCTTGCATTGCTTTTTACTCCTACCTACTCTATTAACGCTATCCTTTATGCAGACGATGTCACCCTTATGGATACGAGTTAGTCCATTTCTCAATTAATTTCTTCTCTCAACGAAGCCTCGGATAACTTAAAATTATGGAATCTTGAAAATTCATTTGTAGCTAATGTCGATAAAACTGACGTAATATAATTCTACCAACGCAATAAGTGTAATATACCACATATATTACCTATATACTATAATGAACAGTCAGCTGTTTAAATACCACGGCCTTACTATTACACATCATCTAATTTGGGATTCACGCATACACTGAGTGGCCAAATTATTATGACCACCCCCTTAATACAGTGATGGGCCATCTTTCGCTCTTATTACTGCTTGCATTCTTCGGGGCATGGATTCTATGAGATATTGGTAGGTTGTAGGAGGAATTTGAGACCAACTCTGAAAAACTGCACCTTCCAATTCCTGCAGATTTGATGGTGCTGGATCCCGCTGCCTGATGGCCTGTTCGATCTCATCCCACAAATTCTCAATGGGATTGAGATCTGGCGATTGTGCAGGCCAACGAAGCAAGGTAAACTATCCGGCATGTTCTTCGAACCATCTGAGGACGATGCCAGCCTTATGACAAGGAGCATTGTCCTGCTGGAAGTATCCATCCCCGTCAGAGTACACCATTAACCCTTTTAGGACTGGAAAATTTTGATCAAAAACGGGAAAATTGCGCTAATTTATTCAAAAAATTTTTCTAGCCAAAGTATATCTATTTATGGCGAATTTTTTTTGCATAGTTTTTATTGATATTTAGGCCACTATATGAAACAGTATATTTTATATTATGTGCATAATTTATTTTTAAAAATAACTCTGAAAAATACAAATATGAGTAAAGAAAAATTAATCTTGTTTTAATGAATTTTTAGAAAAAAAACGAAAATTATTTCCAATTAGTAAGCTAGGCCAAAAATGTGAAGTATTTCATTGTCTGTATGAGAATTAAAAAATAATTAGGAAATTTTATTTATTATCAATATTATGAATTTTTTTTCATAACTATGTGGAGATTTTAGGGGTTTGAAGTTGACGCCATGACATAATTTAATGCTAGTTGACGTAATGGCGTAGATCTAACTACAACCAATCAAAATCCAGGCCCTGCCTCTATCCACCAGAGAGCTTTTGAGAATATGATTTTATGTGCATTTTATACAAAAAAAATAGCGCTTGTAAATTGCATATATGTTAAAATAAAATTAAATATTCATTTATTATTATAAAATTTGTATTATTTTTTATAAAATTCAATGACATGTGTTTATAAACATGAATATTCATATAGAAACAAATGAATACTGCTTACATTTTCAAATGAAGCTAATTGAAAATGAATTTATGTGCGAATTTTAAATTAATTTGCAATCAGTTTGGATATTGTAAATATAATGTTACAATATATTTTAATTTAAAATTAAAAGCATTTATTACAATTTGGTGCATAAACGAAAAAACAATTTTTTGGTTCAATTGATGTTTTATTATTCATGCAAAATAATGAAACGTTAACCAAAAATTTCTAACTATAATATAAACATTCCGAATGCATATATACTAGTCCATTTACTAGTATTTACTAGTCCACATCCAAATTATAAGTCTTAACGTGACGTGAACAATTCTTTATAAAGTAAACAATAAACGGATAAAAACAAGCATTGAAGCAGCCCTGTAGAGGAGGAGGAGGGGGGGGGGGGATTTCGGAATGCATTCTGAAATGACCTTATTGTTGTGAATCCGCCTACATTTTACTTTATTTCTATTTTCTAAATTCATTTTAAGAATTATCATTATACTTAAAATAAAGAATAGACTCTGAGAATTAAAATAAAAAAAGTTCCCTATACCCAACTGCAATAACAATCTCGCAATTTGGCGCGAAAGTTCAACCAAAGACGATAAGAAAGGAAGACCGGACAATTCTCTGTTTTAAGTGATCCGCGCAGCTTTCTTCGCGCATCACGTCATTTGATGAACTTTTGCCCGCACCGTTGGAGGGCGTAATTATCGTACATTAAAATAAAGAGAAATGATCTTATTTATTCAAATAAGTTATGTATTTAATAAATAAATAAAAAGTATATGTTGCATTCCCTAAACGTTGTTCCTTTTATTAAATCGAAACCGTGTGAAATCGAAACTAAAAGTGTTTGATTCCACTCAGCTCTTCGATTGTCTCATGACGGTTGATAATCATTTCGAAAAGCAATCTGCAGCTGATTCAAATGAAATATGTCATTGGGACGCTGGTGTGCAGGTCCAGGTTGTTTCAACAAACGAGTATATATGTATAAATCATTGCTGTCATGCTAAGTTTAAGTTGTGTAATTTTAATCTTTTATATCCATCAGTTTAAACAAGAACAGATGACCCCCCCCCCTTCATCTGTTCTTGGTTTAAATTTTTATGTTTGCTGAAGTTTCTATTGTTTTATACTTTGGTTTGATTCTGTTTAACATATGTATTAGATTGTATTTTTGTTTTGTATTAATTGTGTGATGATTATATTTGTTATTTCTTGTAAATTCTTTTATCCATTCCTGGATGTAATAAATAATTTCTGTCTTACTTTTGTTTGTGCTAGAATCTTATTAAACGTTGAAGTTATTACTCATATTAAATATTAATTATATAAATTATTACCTTACGATGATTTTATTGAATTATAAATATACAATTTTGGTGGTATTGTATATAAATATATATTTATTGACTTTCATCTTTTTTAAAAGTCTCAATTTTTTATTTTTTTTATTGTTAGTAAATTTTTCCTTAATTATTTAGGAATTGTCCTATAAATTCTGTGTTAATTAAGATACATTAATTAACTTAAATTTAACAAAAATAATTTTTAATCGTAATAATCGCGAGCAAATAAAATGAGGAAATTTCTTAAAACAAAGAGGTTTTTTGAGGCTAATTAAAGAAATATAAAAAGAAAGGCTGCTTGGAGGGTAGAATTGTTTCAGCCCGCACCGCTAGCTAGTAATGGCGCTAGTTGGAGGCATCATTTTCTCCTATGGGAAAACGTGAATTGTCCGGTCTTCCTTTCTTATCGTTTTTGGTTCAACTTCGCGAAATCGAAAACGAAGAGGGCACTAAAATTACAAGGATGAAGTAAAGGTAAGATAAAAAAAAATTTATATATATTTATGCAGAAAAACTTGTATGGAACAATTAAGGAAGCTACGAAATTTCATAAGAAGCAGGTTTTTATAAGTAGAGAGTAAATATATTTTAAAATGAAGAAGTATGTAATTTGAATATAAGATCGACGTTTAGTTTGTAACATCCACGCCTGTTCATTTTAAATTAATTATAATAAATACAATATCTCATTCTTTAAGCTAATTATACTGTATTATTATAGAGAAAGGTTTCCTGTATAGAATACAGTAATTTTCGTTTTCTTAGACTGAATGATTAAAGAGATAAAAATTTTTATTTCTGACTATATTTAAAAACGAGTAAAAGGTTTAAGGTTTACTCGGCCGTCCCAAAAAGGTTAACATAACGGGATGTACTTGATCTGCGACAATACTTAAATAATCTTGGGCGCACACACGTCTGTGCAGAGAAATCAAAGGACCCAAACAATGCCAAGAAAACATCCCCCAAACCATAATACTGCCGCCACCAGCTTGAAGTGTTGTGGCGATGCAGGTGGAGTCCATGCTTTCGTGTTGTTTTCTCATTATTCTGACCCTGCCATCTGCATGTGCATTTGAAATCGTGACTCATCAGACTACATCTACTGTCCAATCCTTGTGCTCCTTGGCGTACTGGAGACGTCTGCTCTCATTCAAGGCTGACAGTAGACGCTTTCGAACTGTTCGTCGGCTTCCATAGCCTAAACGGTGTAATGAGCGGTGAACAGGTCGTCAAGAGGCGGTCACAGTTTGTCCTTGATTAAGGTTTGCCGCTATTTGAAGCACTGTTGTTCTTCTGTCGTCCTGGACAACTCTGGCCAATCGCCTTTCAGCTCGAGCATTAAGGAGCCTGTGACGACCACACGAAACATTGAGAGCTTGACGTTGGGAGCCCGTTTTTTGCTTGGTAGTCCACTCTCTTTAAACATTAATAACTGTCGCTCTTGAACACTTCACAAGTTCAGCTGTTTTGCTGATACTGGTTCCGACACTACGCGCGCCGACGATCATCCCACATTCAAACTCAGTTAAATCACGTTTTTTGCCCATACTGTCGCAAAAAACGCAGTGCAACAATACACAGCCTGCAATAATCATTTTGCTTCCATTTTCGCTATCACTTTTATTCTTCAATAACTCGGGTGTATTTGCTCCTTGACCTTCGGTAATTCCTTGATGAGCATGTGGTTCTGTTGAAATGGGTCCTTAGGAGATTTAGGGATAAAGGGAGGGTGTTGAAGCCAGCAAAATGTCAGTTTTACATGCCTAAAATAAAATATCTAGGTCATGTGATATCCGCGGATGGTGCTTCTCCAGACGCGAAGAACATGAGGCCATGCATGCAATTAAACTGCCGCAGAACGTGAATTGGGTCTGTTTACTTATTGGCTCGATAAACTTTTATCGTCCCTTCATCAAGAACTTATCTCAAATCCTGGCAGCAATATCCAGACTCACCCAGAAGAACGTGAAATTTTTGTGGGATCATAATTGCCAGGAACTCCTAGACAAAGTTAAGGACATGCTGACACATTCTCCTTTGCTTAGTCCCCCTGATTTCTCCAAATAATTCATCATATTTGTGGCCGCTTCGGACAAGGCAATCGGAGTCACGCTGCAACAGGAATACGATGGGGGGCATAAGCCCCTAGCTTATTTCAGCTCAAAGTTAGTGGGAGCCCAGAGGATATATTCGATTATAGAGAAGGATGCCTTTGCCATAGCCAGGCCCCTACGCTTCTTCAGGCACACTGTATGAATTACCCCACTGCAATTATGCCTGATCACGAGCCCCTTAGCTTCTTTCAAAATATGAAAGACAAAAAGCAAAGATTGTTGAGATAGACTCTGGAAATATCGGAGTTCGGGGGGACTGTACCTGATATATAAATATAAAAACGGAATTTGCCCATAGATGGTAGCTACCTGTCAATGTAGTTACTGTCAAACTGCGTCGTTGGCGCCATTTTCTTACTCTGACATCTTACAAAGATTTTCAACTTATAACAATACAAGTTTCATACAATAGCCTTGTACATGTCGAATTTTGTGCCTGGAAACTACGATTTGCAGACAGCAATGACTTTCTATTGCCATTTGAAGAAAACCACAGTAGAATCACATCGATTGCTTGTCGAAGCTTACGGTGAGCATGCTCTTTATAAATCACATTACGGTGGTTTAAAAACTTCAAAAGTGGCGATTTTGACACACCGACAACGATTTTGCCAATGGATACAACGTCGTCATGCTGCAGACCCTAGTTGTCTCAGCCAGATATTTTTCACGGACGAAGCAACCTTCACCCGGACAGGAATCGTAAATTCTCACAACAGCGTAAAAGTGAGAAACGAAGAACGTGTAAACCATCGTAAAAGTTTGAAGATGGCGAATTTCAGACATTGTTGAATGAGGATTACGCTCAAATGCAACAACTCAAGCTTTGCGTGAAAAACGACCAGAGTATCAAAAAAAAGCAACAGAAATGACATAATAATGCACCATTACACACAGCGAAAGTGGCCAAGGAAACGATTGAGGCGTTTAGTTGGGAAATACTTTAGCATCTGGCTTACTCACCAGACTTGGCTCCGATCGATTGCTATTTATTTGCATCGATGGGACACACACTTGCTGAGCAGCGCTTTACTTCTTACGAAAATGTACGAAAATGGCTCGATAACTGGTTTGCCTCAAAGGAGCAACAGTTTTTTGGCGTACTATACACAAATTGTCAGGTAGGTGGGAAAAATGTATAGCCAGTGACGGGCAATACTTCGAATAATTTTTTTTTATCACTTTCATACAATAAACGTGTATTTTCTATACAAAAATTTCGGTTTCATATTTACATACCTGGTACACCATGTTCCAGGGACAAACAACAAGGTTGCAGACATACTCTACAGGGACTGAAATATTAGTGAGGAAATTCGTGTGATATTAAAGACACGCCATGGGCAAAGACTCTTAGGGATGCTCAGGAAAAAAAGGAATGGGTCTCCAAAGTCAAGTTGTCCCTGAAATCTGGGGATAGAGAGGTGAGAGACGGATATTTTATTTCTGAGGAGAGACTTTTAATGAAGAATCCTCTGCCAGGTGTGATAAAAAAAGATAGAATATGTGTGGGATCAACTGTCAAAGGAACAATGATGACCATTGCACATGATAACCCCATTGTGTGGGCATAAAAATGTCAAACCCACTATTAATAAATAAGAAAGATGTGTTTTTGGCCAGGAATGCATCGGGACGTAAACAAGTTTGTGAAGTGTTGTGAAGTTTGCCAATGGTCAAAGGTAAAAAAGGGGGAAAGTGCTGTTCCAAATAGGCATTCTTGCGAAATACACTTTTGAAATGGTGTCAATGGACCTGGAGCGCGTTCCTTTACATGCGATGGTGTCAGTCTCGCGGGGTTCGGTTAGCCTTCGCCCATCTCGAGGGGGAAAATCTACAGAGGCTTGAGTATGTTACAACCAAATGATTTGCAAGCGTCATAAGTCTATGAGAAACCCCACCGGCATGTTTGGTGATGTTCTATCTGGTGCCCACGGTGTCGAACTATGGCTCTGCATCGCAGTTTCTATTCAATAAGACTTCGCCGCAGACAATTTATGTCGATCTGTGCCCACCCCTCTTCACAGGCTTTCCATAGACCATCCAATATACGCGGTCGTCTACTTTCAAGAGCGCATTTCAGCAGTCCAAAGTCGCAATAATCCATGGGGGATGCATCTGGAGATTTCACAGGTATGTCTTCAAATGGAATTGAATATATGCTCGTCTCCTGTTCCAGTGTTCACAAATGGGCGACCGTCGACTTGAGCGTATAACTCGCAGCTTTATCCTGATGCATCCAAACAAGGTTTCGGATGCTTAACCAGTCTAAGATTTTTGCCAATGGTTAAAGGTAAAAAATGTGAGAGCGCCATTCCAACATGGCATTAACTGTGATACCCCTACCTTATTTGCGACAGCCCTTTGAGTTTTGGGATTTTCTGCAGAGATGAGACACTTGACTTTGGCTACAACCTCCAGTGTTCTGCTTGGAGTGGATCGTTGTCTTGAGGGCCCAGGTACGTCCAACGTTGCTGGTATTGCGGTTTTTCTGTTTTTATTTAGTATGTTACAGATTCCTGCCTTCGAAATGGTGAGACACCTGGATTTGCATTGTTTTATAATCATGGAATAGGACCACTTTGCGTCGGAAAGTGCATTTCTATATCCTTCCCAATATCTATCGATTTTTGGCGGCATTCTCGCAGCTAGCGTTTGAACGACGATTAAGAATGATGAAGCGATGTCCCCTTTATAACTCCTCATGACCGCGTAGCCCTGTCAACCACGTGGCTGGAGAATTTGCATATGAAAATCGTTTAGTTGTAACATACTCAACCCTCTGTACAGGAAAAAATAACCTTCGATACTCTATTGTACAAGAGCAGTTAGTCATTCCAAGTAATGAATTGTTTTTTGATTGTGCGCTTCCGCAGTTAACAAAAGTAAGTCACTTGTAGAATGAAAGTGCTGTGCTTTTTTGTTGAATCTAACATTGCCTATGGGAATTGTTTTTTTAAATATAGTGTAGTAATTTAATTAAAATATCGACGAAAAAGAGAAATTCAGTTGCTGAATTATCATGAAAGGTCCTTTTAAATAGATCAAAATTTTTTCATATAAACTTGAAATTAAAATTTTAGTCATTATTTATTTTTTCCTAATTTTCTTTTATTTAGCATATTTCTAAAAGCATTAGATGAGTGAATTATAAATCGAATAACTTAAATGGGAGGGGGAGGGTAATAAACGATTTTTTTAAATGCAGAAAAATAATACTACAAACTTCTTGATCATCACCAATATTTTATTCATGAGGGCCTTTAAATAATTCCGTCGATAATATTTCAACCATCGGTGAAAGTTGAAAATAGAATTAAATAAGTTTATAAACAATTTTAAAACAATGCAATTTTATAATATGCTACATATTTATTGATCTTTAATTAGGAATACAATTTCATTCGCTTTGGTATAGTGGCTTTAATTTTGTGAAATTTATTGAATTTTAGTTCAATAAATAATTTATTAAAGATTAAAGAATAATATAATAATATTTTGTTTTAGAAAAAAAAATTGGATGATGTTCATGCCGCTGCAAATTCATTTTAGCGCTAGCAACAAATGAGCGAGCAAGCATCTGTGCATGAGCCCGGGTGCTTGCTCTTGCGCAGTTGCTTGCTAGCGGGACTCAAGTTTTTTGATTAACAATAACAATGAAATTTATTCATAATAAAAAATAGAATGAAAATAAAATGAAGATTAAAATATGAGTTTGCACTCCTAGCTTCAGTAACTTGATTAGCTTATAGTAAAGATGAATTTGAACCATAGTATAATTAACCAAATGTAACTAATGAGATTTTATAAAAAGGAAACACTTTTTCATGGCCAAAGGGAAAATATAGATCATACATACTCTTTTGACGAATCAAATGGTCTTGCTTCCTTGGGATTTGGGCTCGCTGATCTTCTGCCGATGTTTGTGCCTCAAATGGGAATCTTCGAACGTGATCGCGTCATTTTTGAGGAAAATACCAACTGAATTTTATGGGAAAACTGTCAATATTTAAGTTGGGTTGCAACTATGATATCTTTCATTAAAAAGCTTCGGTTATTGAGCTAAATTAAAGTTATAACTTCTGCACCATGAATAGAATAAAAGAAAATAAAATTTTAACTCAACGAATTTTGATGTTCCCTTAATAACGGACGCCTGTGAGCCGGACACAGATAGCAAAAGAGTTGCTATCAGTCGGATGTCAAAGATCCAACCCCGTCAATTATGCTTCGGTACACCCGCACATGAGAGGGCTGGAATTGGAGAAAGCCGCTGGTGTTCTGGACGGTGCAAGATCCCAGAGAACACTGAATCTCTCAAAATTACAAGTTCCCTCATTCGAGAAGGGGTTTGGAAATGACTAATCAGCGTTTGATTATGACATCAGAGCCCGAATTCTAGGGGTCATTGGAAAGGTCAAAATTCAAGCTAAAAGCTTGTTTCTGGACTCTTGAATTAGGTGCCAACTCGCCTGGCAACCACCTGCAAGAGCCAGATGTGCGGATGTTGTGCAGTAGAGGGTCATTAGTCAGCTTTCTGTTGCTCTTAATTGCCGTTGAGGTAAACTTTCCTCCTAGGGTGTCTTTTATCACACCCCCGCGATTCGTTCTCCTTTCCAAGCTGGCTTGCTTCCTGCCACCATTCGTAATTTACAAAGGGCTTCCAGCTGCCTCAAATAGAAGCGTCAATCCCTAATAGAACATCCCACAGGACCCTTCATCGTTGTCCAGAAAAAAGGGCTGAATGCTGAAAGCATTCCAAGCTCATGGAATAAACAAACTTGAAAGGAGAGGGAGACATTTCTTCAGACAAAAAAGAGATTCTAACTTACAACAAAATTATTTTTCCAATTCCAGAAATTTAATAAAAGAGGGAAAACTTCTCCTCTCTAACTCGTCTTTTAGTTCAATAATGCCCCTATAAACAAATCAATGGTGGTACTAAGCAGAAATAAGAATAAATTAATATTCAGAATTCTATTCTCATTTGAATAAGCAGGATAATAAACAGGAATGCCACAATGCACCCTTTCTTTAAGAAATGGATTTCCTCTGAAACCATTTCTTCCCACTTCCTCGTTGGCTTCAGCCTGCTTCTGTTTCAGATGGTTTGTCGCAAGAACAGTATGATTACCTATGGACATGACAAAACCATCTTATTGTATATAATAGTTAATAGTGAATATTGTTTGCAAAATAGTTGTCAAACAAGAGTAAATGAGCTTGCAATACATAATACATAAATAATTACTTAGCACCTTAGAGGTATTCAATAGTCAAAATTTTCATGATAAATATGGATAACATAAACGTTACTAAAGGAGAGGATTCATAATGAGTATAGTAAATATTAGATAGAGTACAAGGTTCCAGTAAAAAAATAATGAATAAGATTTTCAAAAGTATAAGATAAAACTTCTTATTAACCTATTAAGGTAGTATTAGAGAATAGCAATTATTATAAAAATTAATTTCATGTGTCACATGTAATCATAACGTATTAATGATAAAGGGTAATATTCAAAGTCCAGGATATTATAGTAGTTGGAATTGGCTTAAGTCCGTTGTTCAAAGTAATTTATCCACACACAGTTCTTTGTTACTTTCCGCGAAAGTTCATCAAAATATAGTCCTTAAAATGTAACATAGACACTTTAAAAGCTAGCAAGTTGGTCAAGAAAACTTTATTAATATTGACCTTTTGTTTCCTACATCAGGACTTAAGTAGAAATTTTAATAATGAATAAGAATGTGAATAAGAAATTTTTTTAAAAATACACTTTTCACAAATTTAAACCACTTGTTAACATCAGGTCCATCCACCTTAAGCCACTAAATCAGTCTGCTGAATTTAATGTTCACCAATCTGTTGCACACACTAATTAATGACCTGTCACTGGTTCATTTGTAACTGTTCACTATTACCTTCTTACCGAAGAAAAAATCAGTTCCATTTTCATGAGTTCCTCTAACCGGCTGGATGTCCTGCTCTAACCAGTACCAAAGAAATTGGATGGGAGTGGAACCAACTTGGAATCCGTCTGGTGGCAACTTCCGTAGAATGATTTTAACAGCTGAGGGCACCTGGAGGTCTGGAGATGTATCAGTCCTTGTGGTGGGGTCGTCTTTACCGTGAAGGTGTTTGGAGATAGGTGGTCCAACGTCTGCTTCGTACAGGCTGTAAAGAGAGTGATCTATTTTCCGAAAGTTTTATGGCCAAGCGTTCTACCAATAATAGACATAAACTTACTCTATCAACTAAACTACATATGAAACGTGTTGTAATCAACTATGTGGCAAGGGAATCCTAATTCAAATCCAACAAAAACGTTTCGTGTAGCTACATGAATTTTTACTAAAAGGGCTTTCAAATAAGAAAAGGAAAAATCTTATTTTCACTAGGATCATATGATTTGAAAAGAAGAACCAAACAACATCATATAAATGGTTATCCATATCCTGGGAAAAAGTCTTTTCTAAGTTATAACGATAACCTAGTAGTGGTCAATCACACAGCTGATTCATATAAGATCAGTCAAAGCTCATTACAAAGTGTAATCATTGTACCCATAAAGCATCAAAAAAATGTAACTATGGTAATGAAATCTATTATCCTCATAATTTTATCTGGGCTCAGATACAGGTAAAATCATTGATAAGCTCGCAACAATTATAGATGATAGATTCTGTCTATATGCACCTTTATAACATATTCACTGCTCATAAACAAGTCGCACTAGCGCCACGATGCATACTGCTAAATATAGAATGCTTTTGAACTTTTCCATTAAAGAGAAAAAATATTTCAGTACGAATACCAATCGCAAGCTTGCATATAAGGACAAATTATGCTTCATGTCTATAAAGGAGGTATATATATACATCCAATCTTTCCAATTGTCAAACATGGTTCAAAAACATATACAATGTGAGTCAAAGATGTCTGAGCAAATGCTGTTATTAATAGTGTGGTTTTAACACTGAGATATCAAAATAATTGAGTTTGAAACAAGGGCAGCTGTGGATTTTATTAATTAATTTGTAATATTATATCTTCAACATTATGATCTAAGCTTTTCAGAGGCCTCATTTAAAGTATTTGTCTATGGAATCCCTTATTCATCACTATGTAAGAAACACTATCTTGTAATCCCCAAAGAAACAAATCTTATTCTGAATTCCTAACCTCAATTACTAAAATCAACAATCTATCAACAATAACTTTGGCACACAAACATCTATGTACTAAACTCATCTGGAAATATAGCCTGTCAACTTGCTAACATACAGCGCAATGCATAAAATTCTAACCTAGAATACAATTTCTTTGATCCTTTAACGTCAACTTCTCCAAGCTGGCTTGCTTCCTGCCACCAGTCATAATTTACAAAGGGCTTCCAGCTGCCACAAATAGAAGAATCAATCCCTAATAGCTTATCCCACAGGACTCTTCATCGTTGTCCAGAAAAAAGGGCTGAATGCTGAGAGCATTCCAAGCTCATGCAATAAACAAACTTGAAAGGAGAGGGAGATGTTTCTTCAGACAAAAAAGAGATTCTAACTTACAAGAAAATTATTTATCCATTTCTAGAAATTTAATAAAAGAGGGATAAACTCTCCTCTATAACTCCAATAATGCTCCAATAAACAAATCAATGGTGGTACTAAGCAGAAATAAGAATAAATTAATATTCATAATTCTATTCTCATTTGAATAAGCATGATTATAAACTGGAATGCCACAATTTTTTTCCTAAATTATCAAAAAGTATTTTTTCTAAACCAATTTTTATTAATCTCTGAAGAAAATGATCAACGATAAAAATTTTTTATCAAATGGATATTTAAGAATAAATCAAACTTTAATTTGAACATCTATATTTTCAAAATGATAAAAAAATTTACAAATGGCAAAATATTCTTTTGGGTTTATTTTATGCTATTTCATAAAATTTATTCACTGATGAAATGACTACACTTCTATCTATCACATCGGCCATGGATATACTTCGTCTCATGACGGATTCGAGCGTCCTTTTCCACACAGTAGTAAGCGTTCATCAATAAGTAGACCTATTTGTGCTTGAAACAAAATAATCTGCTGCCTCACTTTCTTGATAATTCTATAGGCAACAAACTATTTCATTTCTTCTTATTCAAATATGATAGAAAGTTGTTAAGGGTTGTGTACTCCGCTAATGTATATCGTGAACCAAACTATTGACGCATCGCTCTGTCTGCGTCGTTGCGAGCGTTGGTGTCATGAGAGCTCCCCCTCCTGTCGCGAGACGCTCGTTCGATGTAGAGAAACAGGTTTTTGAAACAAAGCACCATGATAATGACTATGTACGTGACACTCCGCAGACTATTCCATCTATCGGACCGCTACAGCCATCTATACCCAATCATAAATATATTTTAGTTTTCATCGATGCATTGACCAGATTTGTTGAGCTTGTCCTCTTAAGAAATCAAAATGTGAAGACTATTGCGAAGGCATTTGTGCAAAGAACTGTATGTAGATATGGGATCCTGCAGGTGTTAGTAAGTGATCGTGGGACCAACTTCCTTTCAGACATATTCAAGACATATATCTAATATCAAGCATAAGATTACAACCGCCTACCACCCGTCGTCAAATGGAATGGTTGATATGTCAAGACCATCCTGGTAAATGGAGGGAACGCTTAGATATGGCCCTATTTCCTATGAGGACGACTGACAAAGAGAGCACCAGTGACACCCAAACTTTTTAATGTATGGCTTCAATGCCAAGACACGCTGTGGAGTGGGAAGAAGCGAATGATTTCAGTGAGGAGTTGTGGGGAGAAAGTGATCCTATATGTTAAGGTTCCGAGCTCTTCAAATCCCCAGTTGAAGCGCGTAGTAGGGCCACGAAAAAGGACGTGGAGAGAAGGAATCGTAAAATACAATGAGCTAACGAAGGCAGAATGCTGGATAGGTATGAAGTGGGTTCGAAAGGGTGTGGATCCGAAGGATGGGGGAGGGGGGCTAAACGTACAGATTTTCCAAAACTGTATATTTTAGGTAGCTGACACTCCGGACATTAGGTGGAAGCCTCTTCACCCCGATACTCTTTGAGGCGGTTTCCGATGCCTGATTACATGAGCATAAATCGAGAGAGCCTGTTCCATTGGTGTCCTGGTTTATATCAATTTCTTAAGTGAGGTATTGTATTGATGTGGTTATGACCATGGTCATGAATGAGCATATGCCCCTTCAAGAAAATAGGACTCTTAGGTTCGTTGGTGAAGCCTAAATTTTTTTTTTTACGAAGACTGTTATTTTGGTAAGCTGTGAGTATTTTTAATAAAGTAAATAAGCCAGAAACTGTGGACAAGAAGATATGCTAACAAAGGAAACCGCTGTTCCACAAAAAATAATTTAATAACATTAACAACCATAGCAAAATAATAAAACAATAATAATATAAACACGAATGTGGGTGGAGGCCGTGGCCTGATGGGCTGATGGGCTTTCACTGACCGCAACTTCTGTGAAGTTAAGCTACATCAGGCATGGCTCGTCACTGGATGGGTGACCATCCGTGATAGCAGATCTTTACCCCCCCGGCTGCTGCGACCATCATACAGCAGTCGTGAATCCAGATCCATCCAGGGACCCAACTCGTCGGCCTCTGGCCATACAGGCCCTGGATGGACGTATTGGATCCAATTAATTAATAAATAAATAAATAAAAATAAAATGTACATTTCGAGAGCCAAGCCCTCCACTTCAGCTTGTACAGACTGGAACCTCTGAGTATTTATTCTTTTGCCTTGTTAATGAATTTTCTGTATTTATGTAAGTTAAACTAGTTGACTAGATGGACTGTGAGCGTAATTGCATTAATTAATGCTTCCGTTGTTCTTTTGCCCATCTTGTACGAGTTAAGTTTTGTACTAAAAGAAAATAAAGTTTACTGCTTATTATTTTCTTTCTAGAAAGTGTGAGGTGTGTGACGGCTTGATGAGCCCTCACATATCTACATCTTCCTTCTCATTTGTTTTCATAATATTGTAGATGTTATAATGGCGAAAACCATGAAAAATCCGTCATCACGTATGGGAAAGAATTCCTGAAGTGGGCTTCTCAAAAACAAATATGTCATGTATGTTAAAACTTTTATTATATTTTGGTAGTACAGTACTTCTGTACAATAGGTAGTATATTCTATCCAACGAAAGTTGGAGTGGGTGTGTCCATGTAAATTTCCGATTTCAATTGTTAGATATTGTTCCTAAATAAAATTAACAATGTCTAACAATTGAAATTGGAAATTTAACTGAACATGCCAAGTATTTCTTTCTTTGGACAGAGTATAATCATAGCCTAATAATGTGAAGTCTGTTCACTCCAGGTCGGTTTCATTGTTATAGCTGTTGCCAGATCGACGTCCTACAACAATAATAACGACAGCAGCACGCCAAGCGTTCAGCTATCTCCTTCTCTTTTCTGGTACTGTTTTGCTATTGAGTTTTGTTAATGACAGGTCGTTATCAAAAGCTTTTTACGATTTTCTTCATCGCATTTTATCTGACTGCAAAAAAAAGGTATATATGCAATTTTCTATTCATAACAGCAAGAATAAAAAAAACTTTAGAGGTGTTATAATTTTTTAAGAAGATTTTATTTTATCTAATTTAGGGAAGCCAATGAAAACCATTCATCAAATTTTCTAATATGGCAAAATCCTTTTTATTTCAAACTATATTGAATAAGAGTTCCATTATAACAACCTTAATCCCTTGTTTTATTTTTTGGGATTTTTTTGAGGGTTTCTTTTTCCTTTTCGAAAAGAAAAAATTAGAAAAAAGTTTAGTATAAAAGACTTAGAAATTAAATTTCTTCATAAAAATTTCTCCAATTTAATAAACGATATTTTGTCTCCGTTATGATTGCAGTAGTAAACAATAGATTTGACTTAGAGTTAGTCCGCCACTAGGGAATTTAGACAACATTGAAAATGAGTGGACAGACTTCTCATATTAGGCTATAGTATTATTATGTAAGCTATTATCGTTTTATGCCCTCTTGTTGATGACAGTTCATTTTCTCTTTGTTATCTTTTATTGTTGTGGCTGAAGGGGATGCGTTTTTCGAGAATCTGTTTTCCTCGGAAAAGGATAATATAGAGTCTTTGCTATAAAAAATTAAGCATTGTTTTAACTGCGGCTGGGAATTAAGAGAGAAGGACGTTTGAAAGTGATGCCAAAAACAGATTTATGGGTATTGATTTTTTTTTTTTTTTATATAAACATGATGAACGTATCTGCGCATACCCTTTTATTAATCAAGCAATTCAGTTCACTTTTATGTCTCGCTTTGAGTCAGAATTCGCTGATCTCTGATATTTTTGACTAAGCTGATATCTTGTAGCAATTATAGACGATTCTAAGTTGATGCCATTGAAGACATTTTCTTGTGAGAAGCCATTTTCGTAAGGCTCCTTATAATATATGAAAAGCCGGAATGTGGCTCTTTATAATATATGAAAATCCAGATTGCAGCTCTCATTGACCTCAAGCGTGCCCACATCTGTGATAATATAAGGTGAATTGCTTATTACGCCTTGTGTGAGTCTAATTGAGTGTAAATTGCTTAATTGAGTCTAATTCAAGGAAGGCACGCCCAAGATATATTTACACTGGACAATGGACGTCTGAGGCCACATCATTGGAAGTAGAATAGTACTCGATCCGGGCAGAATGGAATGTGGAGGGGGTGATTTCTCGAAAGATCAAAGGATGCCGACACTTTTTCTTTTGTTCTCAGCCTGCTCTGGAATACGCTAGGGTCCCCTGGGACCCTGTCCCTTGCTTCCAGCCCTCGGGCTATTCGACAGGGTGTGTCTCTGCTTTTCTAAGGCATTACCTTATTTGGTCATACTCTGGCCCTCTGGTGTGGATTTTTGAGGGTTTGTCCTTTTGGGTGTGATTCTTGTTTTGGGTGTTGTCACTCTGTTTGTGTGTTGGCCCACCTGTTCTGGGCGTTGGTCCTCTATTTCGGGGGAGGTCTTTTTTGGGCGTTGGTCCTTTTTTGGGCGTTAGCTCTTGTTTTGGGCGTAGTCATGTTTTGGGTGTGGTGATTTATGGTCTTTTGGGTGTGGCGTCACACAGCTGGCTGATGATCTTTTCTTGATTAATCACGTGATGGCAGCCATGTTCAGGTGGCCTAAGGCTGAAATAAAATTAATTTCATAATCCTCTGATGTACCCCAGTGTGGCAGATTAGAGGGTTCTGATGCTCTCAGCAAAATCCACTTAGGTGATTCTGTCTTACAAGTGAACACCTGTTGATTCTCTTAAATACCCACCTAAATGGGTAGGGGTTCGTATACTGGCCCCTCAATTTGATCACCTAATTACTAATTCACTATTGTTTCTCGGGTAACCAAATTTTTTCCAAGCTCTTTTATAGTTTCTTCTACAACTGCTGTTTCAAGGTGTATTGTTTTGTTTTTAATTTTCAACTAATGATTACATTGTTTCAATTGACAAGTATGCATCTGAGTAGGGACTAATGCTGTCTAAAAGGGTTGTTCTGAACTCTCATATAATTGCTTATAAATACAGCTAGGTCACACAACCTGATGAAAGGATCATATTCATTAACTTTTTAGCTTATTTTAAAGCTGGGCTGTTTGAAATTTGTTTTATTTTCATTTTTGCCTCTCTCACTGATTGCCTTTGCTCGTATGAAGGGTTGTTTTTTCTTCTCAGGGTTGAACCTGGTTGAAATGTTAAATAAAAATACAAATTTCATATTTCTCAATGTTGCTGAGGCATACTTGACTCTCTCTCTCTATACAAATTTGCACAAGTTTTGCTCACAGAGGTTGATAAACGCATTGTTTGATTCCCCAACCTCGTTATATTCAGTCGCCCACCCCCTCTATCTCTCTCTCTTTCTCCCTCCTCCTACATAACCAATACAAGTTTGCAAAAGGTTGTTTAAAATTGTATTCTAAAAATTGTTTTCACTCTCTCTCTCTCATACAGTAAACAACTTTTCTGTTCACTTTGGTATTAGGATACGAGAGTGATATGCTTCGTACTCTTTATTGTGCAAAAAGTCTGTATTCAATTTAAGGCTATGGTCACATGCGATGATTTAACATCACTCATCACAAGTCGTTAAGTTCTCAAAGTCGCGCGCTTGTTGGTTTGTTTTACAGTTTGATTTTTATAATTTTTACTTAATAAAGGATGTACGTGGACTGTGCTTTCGTTTTACGTCACCCTACAATTCACGAGCTGATGACGTTCACGTATGCGAGCATCGTGATTCCGGGGTAGGCACTCACGGCCACGTTGCTTCTTGGGCATGCTTTCTCAATGACGTGTCCTCGATGGCTTGTTTTTTCTGTCTAATTACACTGATTTTTACTTTTAAAGGTTTGTCATGGGTGTGTATGTTCGTTTCACTGCCCTTTTACGATGTGTTGCAAGTTGATTGATGTAGCTCCGGTGTGTACTCAAGCGTTGGCGGTGGTGGTTACTACTAGTCCACGAACGCTGGGGTGTTGTTGTTCAGCACGTTCGCTCAGGGTTGCATTGTTCACGTGTTAGTGTTTGCTTAAAAAACACGGTGTCTTTAACTAAAGATATATGTGATATGTTTTTTCTGTACTTTGTTACACGGCTCTTTCATCGTTTTTTTTTTTCGTTTTTATCCTAATTAAATTCTCTCCCGCTAACATATTTGCACACAGGTGATGTCGAGGTGTTCGCACGAGGCCTAATAGCGATGTACAGCGCCGTCAGTCGCTACTTTCGACACGCAGGCTAATTCAAGCTAAAAATCTACATATCTGACAATTCAGGGTGTTTGAAATTCGTTTGTTTGTGCTGCATTGACGTTTTCACATTACTTTCAGAGTTTTTTCTTCTAATTAAAATCTGTCGTATTAACAAAACAAAAAAAAACGCACTTATTATCACACAATTCGGCCGGGCTAGCCTTAGCGTGTTCGCGAGGAGTACAGCACCGTTTGACACTACGATCAGTGTTCAAGCTATTCCTGGCTAAAATGCCCTGCATTTTCTAGCACAGGTATGCGATATACGTTTTGCTTATGAAGCATGTTTGTTTCCCCATTCGTTTTCGTGCTTTTTTCCCGACTAAATTAAAGCCTGTCCTATTTATAAAAGTGTACGTAATTCTTATCCCACAGGCCGTACGATGCCTAGCGTATCCGAGACGTGAACAGCGGCGACAACAGATGTATTCAAGGCTCACGCTAATCTAAGCTAAAAATCCTTGTCTCGTCCGTAGGGTTGCAGCATTTTGCTAATGTAAAATGGAGTGTTTTTAATTTTAATACAATAGCATTATTGTTTCACATGTGTGGTAGGACTTGTTCATTTCTTAGTTCTCGCGGTCATTCGTTACCTTGGAAAATTTATCTCCACATTTCCATATCTCTGTTTTTTCTGTTTTGCATTGATTTCTTATAAAAATAATTACAAATAATTATGATTGCCTTTTTTTCCTATAATTTTAACTGACGTGCTAAAAAATAAAATAAAATAAAACAAAATTCTGACTTTACTTTTAATGTATTTATGCTCGTGCAAATGTTAAATTTTTTAAGTTAATATGCATTGCATAATAAACGTTTAAGTGCAAATTTCACTTTTAAGGTATTACAAGTTTACATATTTGAGGGGCGTAGGTCAATAGTGTTACTTATTGAATCAGTCTTCATTACTCTTTTTTCTATTGTTTGGTTATTTTGGGCTCTTTTGTTTGTAGACAAGACAGCGAAATTGTAAGACAGGGGGAAGAGTTTGAGGTCTTCTCTTTCCTCGCTTGGTTTTAGTGGCTCATAGGTCTATCGTATAAGCAGATCGCTCAGTCGCTTACACATACTTCCTCCTAATTTCTGCCCGCACTTGGTGGGGCAAACGCATTGCGTACCGACTCAAACAATGGCCGCGTGCAGCTGTGAACACCGAAGGTTGCTTTTAGCAACACACTGCTTTGTTGACTAAGAAGAGTTAATGTAATGATAGCCCCATTAGACAGATAATAGCATGCCTATCTATCCATCGCTGACCCCAATCTGACTAGATGCAGCGGCATTCGTTTCGGGCCTTGTTACTTTTTCGGCTGAAATTTTGTTTTAATCAATTTTTTTCGTTCTCTTTAACATCAATTTAGTGTTTGTTATACATTCGTTTCCGTCCACGTGAGTCTGTTTGAAAAAAGAAAATTGTCTTTCAAGGGTTCCTTTGTTAAACGACAAGCCCTACCTCTTAGTGAGTTGTTGCTTTTATGTGAATTTAAGCCAGAATTGTGTGTTTAAAATTACAAAATTTACTGCTTTTTAAACACTATCGAGGTTATACGTTTCTCGTTACTAATATATGTCTGAAATGATTTCATGTGATCGTTTAAAAATGCAGCATTTCTCGTTGTTTCAATTCGATATGGTTAACCTTATCTTCATCTCTCTCTCTCTCAAGGTTTCTTGCTCCTTAATCTTTTGTAAATACAAATGCTAAATGACATCTTTTCCTCGGGGTATTTGTCAACGCATACAATTATACAATGTTTATGCTACATTTCTGTTTTTCTTTTGACACGTATTTTTATTTATTTACTTATTTTTTTCTGTTTTCTGTACTGATTTCTTACCATCAACAGGGTGCATTTAGGGTGACGTGGGCTGAGACATAGTTCAGATACACGTTTTCCTATTAATGTTAGGGGTTCGCACTGGTTAAGGCAACCATCAGCACCTCTTCTTTTAAGTTCCTCCGATTTTTTTTATGATGATTTCATTTACTCTCGGCGTTGCTGAACGTTCAAAATACGTTTATTACCGTTACAGTTCACCAGACGTTTGCGCGTGCATTCGTACTAACATTGTCTATACATTTCGACAGCAGCAGCAGATTAACTGATATTGTTAAAAGATTGCTCTCTTGAAATTAATAGACCAAAGTTGTTAATTCTTTAATTCAACTATTCTTTTTTACCTTTTGGTATGAAACATAGGTTTGTTTTTTTTTATCTTCTATGTTGTTGTTATTTCAACAGTATACATACAGGTGTGAGCACAGGGTTCCTATTAAGAAATTTGTACATTACTGATATCAGCTTATTGGTCGCTGTGTTCAGTGTTTGGCATGAACAGAATTGTAGATCCCCTAATAACTGAGTTTTGCAGTAATCCAAGCTAAAAAAATAGTCATATCTGTTAGTTAGGGTACGTGATATATGTTTCCTCATTTGTTTCATGGGTTATTCGGTTAATTAAACTAGGCTTCTTGGTTAATTTGTTGGTATATTGTTTCAGTCGACTACTGATAACCCTAAACCGGTGAATTAGAGAGTGGGCATCGCATATACTTTATAAACACTGTTTCTCACTACGTATGTTTAATTTTCCTCTACTCTCTGTGATTTCCGCGTTCTGATTGTTCAGTTTGTTGTTTGTATTTTAAATAATTTTATCTCGCTCACTCAATGTTCACTCTTTTAAGGGTGTACAGGGATAGTGTATTATAGGTATCATTCTATACACGCTTTAAGTTAAATTTAGGTTAAAATATCACTATGACATTTTACTTTTAGTTGGTCGTGTTTCCTAAACAGTCCAGTGGGTAGAACATCAGGTTATCATTCACGGGTTGAGTGATGGTTTGAGTTCGATTCTATGTGATTATAGGGCCCGCATTTTATTCAGTCAATCCCCGTTTTTAACCGGTTAGACACTTATTGTTAAGGTCAAAAATCGTTTTCCTTTTCCTTTTACCGAAGTTTTGTACAATTTTCGACGTCATTAAAAGTTGTTTACGACTTTTGGTTCCAGACTGACCTACGTTTGACAGGCTGAAATATGTTTGTTTATGGTTCATATGACTTGCCCCCCACTTTTAGTTTCACTGATTTATCATCCCCTTAAAGTGTTTCTTTTTCGAGAAACGAGTACGCAAGTTCAAGTATTATATAGGCCGCGATGGAGGTCATGTAAGTCAGCATCTGATACAATAAATGTTCGCGCTTAAAAGGCACCGCGTCTTTCAAACCGCGTACGTGAAATACGTTTGTTTGTTTGAGGTTCGTATTAGGTGGGTCATTAAGTCACATTGCCGTGTTAGGTGTGTCATTAAGTCAGCAGTTGTTACATTAAGCGTACGGGCTAGCTGCACTAAAAAGGTATTTGTGTTTTCTGTCAGAGTACATGAAATACGTTGCTTTGTACATCAGTGAAGTTTGACTATTAGTTTCACAGCTTTTTTATCTCATTAAAGTGTTTCCTTTTCGATAAACATGCGTACGCAACAATTACCTCGTAACTCAAGTATAACATTGACCGCGTTAGATATCACCAAGTCGGCTGTTGTTATGCTTATCGTACGTGTTAGCCTCACTAAAAAGTCAACGCGTTTTTCATGCGTGGGTACATGAAAGGCAGTGCTTTGTACTCCATTGAAGTTCCGCATTGAAAAACGGCTCAACATTTTTACACAACAGCATAGTTAAGGTTTAACATCCACTATGTCAGAGATACAGTTGAAAAACACGATTTCGTTCACAACACCAAGCACTAGTGTATGGACAGTAAGAAATACGACAGGTTTTCATCTTATGGTACATTTCACAATTAAGCTCGAATTAAAAAATACAAACAAAAAAAAGGTCTTTTTAATGGGCTCGCAAAATACTAGCTTCTAAGGCCTACATCTTTTGTACAAACTATTCTTAGGGCCGTCATCTTGGGCAATTTTCGCACAAACTCAGGTTTCATACGTTCAAATATGGGTGCAATTGTTCAGGCGTAGTGAAGGATTGAAATGTGATACAGGAAATCCATCCCCCAAATTTATCTAACTTTTATACGCTAAACTCGTTAGCAACAATTCAAATCTGACCATGGTCCAATTGGGATTAAGAGTTTTAATAGTTTAAAAGTTGCAATTTCAATCACTCATCCAAACACCAAACAAACAAATTTAACAGGCAACACTTTCATAGACAAATCAAAGTACTTTCGATAATCACGACGTTGTCCAAGTCATTTTTTTATCAACTGTAAGGATTAGAACTCAACAGTCATAACTTATTTCTAAGGGATAAGTCGCCAACATTTGACACACGGTGTAACAGCTCACGACGATAATAAAAAATAATCATAATATTCAACAACTCATCTGAACGCAGCGATAGTAACTATGTCACGGTATATAAGAGTTGTAGTGACTGGTAAAGAGACAGCGATACAATGTGACCTGTGCATGAAAACAGAGGTTCAGGTGTAATTCTGTGAAAGCAAATACTAGCTGCGAGTAAAATTTCTTGTCCGTGTCGAGACAGAGAAAATTTTCGCAAGAGTTTACAAAACCTATGTTGAATGTTGAATGATGCAAATCTCTTTTAGTAGAACCTTTAGTTCAAAATCATAGCACACAGTTTTTGTGAATGTGGAATTCTCCACAGACGGTTTTGTGAATGCGGAATTTCTCCGCAGACAGTTTTTGTAAAGGCGGAATTTCTCCGCAGACAGTTTTTGCGAATGCAGAATTTCTCTGCAGACAGTTTTGCGAATGCGGATTTTCTCTGCAGACAGTTTTTGCGAATGTGGAATATCGCTGCAGACAGTTTTATGAACGTAGAATCTACCGGTAGACAGTTTTACGATTACGGTATCTCCCGGTAGACAGTTTTACGATTATGGTATCTCTCTGTAGACGCTTTAGTGATGTAGATATTTACCGTTAAGTCGTTTTATCTTACGTGTAATAACACCCAAATAAACTTGTCCCCATGACACTTTTTAATCCCCAGCCACAAATGATTTATTTTGAGGATAATTATCCATTTGTGCGGGGATTTTATTATCAATGGAATGCATCATTTTTAAAATTTCCTCATATCCGTTTATACAATGCAAGGCAATCAACAACAATAATATACATGCAGTAGAAAGTCGTAGCAAAGATCCTTTCTGTATGTGGGGTGACAATCGCTCCATTATCGTTGTTAAAGAAATTTCAATGAGCAAAAGACTTCGAGATATTTATGGTGATAGCGGACAATAGCTTTTTTATTTACATGTTTACGGGACGAGTGTAGGCTCTAAACTGAAACATCAGGGGTTTTTAGAAATTGAGGTCTTCCCATAATTTACCAACACACCAACTCTACAAGGAAGGTAATAAACGCCGCACTCAATTAACCACATGGGGTTATTCATCAAAATTACCGATGGTGCAAACGTGAGAGGTTTCAGTGGGCTTCAATGCATAAAGTACCGGAGTCAACGTGGTGCTGCGTGGTTGATCAGCCCATGCGTACGACGACCACAACTACCCAGGGAGCAGGGTGGCGGTCCGGGGTCGTGTTACAGGCAGTTAATAGTAGTTGTGGTCGTCGTACGCATGGGTTGATCAACCACTGTTCGTCAAAAATTAATATTAGTACGTGTGAGTTGAATGATTGTAGTTCAAGCATCATTAATGAATTTGTGTGACTGAAGGTGAATTGGAGAATGAAAGTGTCAAACAAATTTAAAACTTTAGTGTTGGAATGACTGTTCAAGATAAGATTTATAATAATAATGTCATTAACTCGTGTCACCATGAAGAAGTTTTTGACTACTCAGTTGTCCGGAATAAATCGTTCAAGGAGGTAAAATAAAAAAAAAAAAAAAACAAAAAAAAACCCTTGAAACTAATAGGGGAACTTCAATGGAGTACAAAGCACTGCATTTCATGTACCCATGCTTGAAAAACGCGTTGACTTTTTAGTGAGGCTAACACGTACGATAAGCATAACAACAGCCGACTTGGTGATATCTAACGCGGTCAATGTTATACTTGAGTTACAAGGTAATCGTTGCGTACGCATGTTTATCGAAAAGGAAACACTTTAATGAGATAAAAAAGCTGTGAAACTAATAGTCAAACTTCACTGATGTACAAAGCAACGTATTTCATGTACTCTGACAGAAAACACAAATAGCAAAGTCTCATATCAAGAACACAATTGAGCACGTAAGAGAGTCAAATTACATAATAATGTTTTAGAGGCTCTTATTTTATCATTGCAGTTTGTTAAAATTTTTTAGTGAAGCTAGCCCGTACGCTTAACGTAACAACTGCTGACTAAATGACACACCTAACAGGGTCAATGTGACTTAATGACACACCTAATACGAACCTCAAACAAACAAACGTAATTCACGTACGCGGTTTGAAAGACGCGGTGCTTTTTTAGCGCGAACATTTATTGTATCAGATGCTGACTTACATGACCTCCATCGCGGCCTATGTAATACTTGAACTTGCGTACTCGTTTCTCGAAAAAGAAACACTTTAAGGGGATGATAAATCAGTGAAACTAAAAGTGGGGGGCAAGTCATATGAACCATAAACAAACATATTTCAGCCTGTCAAACGTAGGTCAGTCTGGAACCAAAAGTCGTAAACAACTTTTAATGACGTCGAAAATTGTAAAACACTCCGGTAAAAGGAAAAGGAAAAAGATTTTTGACCTTAACAATAAGTGTCTAACCGGTTAAAAACGGGGATTGATTGAATAAAATGCCGGCCTTATAGTCACATAGAATCGAACTGAAACCATCACTTAACCTGTGAATGATAACCTGATGTTCTACCCACTGGACTGTTTAGGACACACGACCAAGTAACAGTAAAATGTCATAGTGGTATTTTAACCTAAGTTTAACTTAAAGCATGTATAGAATGATACCTATAATACACTATCCCTGTACGCCCTTAAAAGAGTGAACATTGAGTGAGCGAGATAAAATTATTTAAAATACAAACAACAAACTGAACAATCAGAACGCGGAAATCACAGAGAGTAGAGGAAAATTAAACATACGTAGTGAGAAACAGTGTTTATAAAGTATATGCGATGCCCACTCTCTAATTCACCGGTTTAGGGTTATCAGTAGTCGACTGAAACAATATACCAACAAATTAACCAAGAAGCCTAGTTTAATTAACCGAATAACCCATGAAACAAATGAGGAAACATATATCACGTACCCTAACTAACAGATATGACTATTTTTTTAGCTTGGATTACTGCAAAACTCAGTTATTAGGGGATCTACAATTCTGTTCATGCCAAACACTGAACACAGCGACCAATAAGCTGATATCAGTAATGTACAAATTTCTTAATAGGAACCCTGTGCTCACACCTGTATGTATACTGTTGAAATAACAACAACATAGAAGATAAAAAAAAACAAACCTATGTTTCATACCAAAAGGTAAAAAAGAATAGTTGAATTAAAGAATTAACAACTTTGGTCTATTAATTTCAAGAGAGCAATCTTTTAACAATATCAGTTAATCTGCTGCTGCTGTCGAAATGTATAGACAATGTTAGTACGAATGCACGCGCAAACGTCTGGTGAACTGTAACGGTAATAAACGTATTTTGAACGTTCAGCAACGCCGAGAGTAAATGAAATCATCATAAAAAAAATCGGAGGAACTTAAAAGAAGAGGTGCTGATGGTTGCCTTAACCAGTGCGAACCCCTAACATTAATAGGAAAACGTGTATCTGAACTATGTCTCAGCCCACGTCACCCTAAATGCACCCTGTTGATGGTAAGAAATCAGTACAGAAAACAGAAAAAAATAAGTAAATAAATAAAAATACGTGTCAAAAGAAAAACAGAAATGTAGCATAAACATTGTATAATTGTATGCGTTGACAAATACCCCGAGGAAAAGATGTCATTTAGCATTTGTATTTACAAAAGATTAAGGAGCAAGAAACCTTGAGAGAGAGAGAGAGAGAGAGAGAGAGAGATGAAGATAAGGTTAACCATATCGAATTGAAACAACGAGAAATGCTGCATTTTTAAACGATCACAGCAAATCATTTCAGACATATATTAGTAACGAGAAACCCGTATAACCTCGATAGTGTTGAAAAAGCAGTAAAATTTGTAATTTTAAACACACAATTTTAGCTTAAATTCACATAAAAGCAACAACTCACTAAGAGGTAGGGCTTGTCGTTTAACAAAGGAAACCTTGAAAGACAATATTCTTTTTTCAAACAGACTCACGTGGACGGAAACGAATGAATAACAAACAGTAAATTGATGTTAAAGAGAACGAAAAAAATTGACTAAAAGAAAATTTCAGCTGAAAGGGTAACAAGGCATCTAGTCAGATTGGGGTCATTGATGGATAGATAGGCACGCTATTATCTGTCTAATGGGGCGATCATTACATTAACTCTTCTTAGTCAACAAAGCAGTGTGTTGCTAAAAGCAACCTTCCGTGTTCACAGCTGCACGCGGGCATTATTTGAGTCAGTACGCAATGCGTTTGCCCCGCCAAGTGCGGGCAGAAATTAGGAGGAAGTATGTGTAAGTGACTGAGCGATCTGCTTATATGATAGACCTATGAGCCACTAAAACCAAGCGAGGAAAGAGAAGACCTCAAACTCTTCCCCCTGCCTTACAATTTCGCTATCTTGTCTACAAACAAAAGAGCCCAAAATAACCAAACAATAGAAAAAAGAGTAATGAAGCCTGCTTTAATAAGTAACACTATTGACCTACGCCCCTCAAAAATGTAAACTTGTAATACCTTAAAAGTGAAATTTGCACTTAAACGTTTATTATGCAATGCATATTAACTTAGAAAATTTAACATTTGGACGAGCCTAAATACATTAAAAGTAAAGTCAGAATTTTGTTTTATTTTATTTTATTTTTTAGCACGTCAGTTAAAATTATAGGAAAAAAAGGCAATCAGTAATTATTTGTAATTATTTTTATAAGAAATCAATGTAAAACAGAAAAAACAGAGATATGGAAATGTGGAGATAAATTTTCCAAGGTAACGAATGACCGTGAGAACTAAGAAATGAACAAATCCTACCGCACATGTGAAACAATAATGCTATTGTATTAAAATTAAAAACACTCCATTTTACATTAGCAAAATGCTGCAACCCTATGGACGAGACAAGTATTTTTAGCTTAGATTAACGTGAGCCTTGAATACAGCTGTTGTCGCCGCTGTTCACGGCTCGGATATGCTAGGCTTCGTACGGCCTGTGGGATAAGAATTACTTACACTTTTATAAATAGGACATGCTTTAATTTAGTCGGGAAAAAAGCACGAAAACGAATCAGGGAACACCCATGCATCATAAGCAAAACGTATATCGCATACCTGTGCTAGAAAATGCAAGGCATTTTAGCCAGGAATACCTTGAACACTGGTAGTAGTGTCAAACGTTGCTGTACTCCTCGCAAACACGCTAAGCCTAGCCCGGCCGAATTGTGTGATAACAAGTGCGTTTTTTTTGGTTTTGTTAATACGACAGATTTTAATTAGAAGAAAAAACTATGAAAGTAATGTGAAAACGTCAATGCAGCACAAACAAACGTATTTTAAACACCCTGAATTGTCAGATATGTAGATTTTGAGCTTGAATTAGCCTGCGTGTCGAAAGTAGCGACTGACGGCGCTGTACACCACTGTTAGGCCTCGTGCGAACACCTCGACATCACCTGTGTGCAAATATGTTAGCAGGAAAGAATTTAATTAGGAGAAAAACGAAAAAAAACGATGAAAGAGCCGTGTAACCCTAACAAAGTACAGAAAAAACATATCACATATATCTTTGGTTGAAGACACCGTGTTTTTTAAGCAAACACTAACACGTGAACAATGCAACCCTGAGCGAACGCGCTGAACAACAACTCCTCAGCATCCGTGGCCTAGCAGTAACCACCACCGCCAACGCTTGAGTACACACAGGCGCTACATCAATCAACTTGCAACACATTGTAAAAGGGCAGTGAAACGAATATACACCCCCATGAAAAACCTTGAAAAGTAAAAATCAGTGTAATTAGACAGAAAAAACAAGCCTTCGAGGACACATCATTGAGAAAGCATGCCTGAGAAGCAACGTGGCCGTGAGTGCCTACCCCGGAATCACGATGCTCGCATACGCAAATGTCATCAGCTCGTGAATTGTAGAGTGACGTAAAACGAAAGCACAGTCCACGTACATCCTTTATTAAGTAAAAATTATAAAAATCAAACTGTAAAACAAACCAACAAGCGCGCGACTTTGAGAACTTAATGACTTGTGACGAGTGATGTTAAATCATCGCATGTGACCATAGCCTTAAATTGAAAACAGACTTTTTGCACAATAAAGAGTACGAAGCATATCACTCTCGTATCCTAATACCATATGTGAACAGAAAAGTTGTATACTGTATGAGAGAGAGAGAGCGAAAACAATATTTAGAATACAATTTTAAACAACTTTTGCCAAACTTGTATTGGTTATGTAGGAGGAGGGAGAAAGAAAGAGAGAGAGGGGGGGTGGGCGACTGAATATCGCGAGGTTGGGGAATCAAACACTACGTTTATCAACCTCTGTGAGCCAAAGTTGTGCAAATTTGTATAGAGAGAGAGAGAGAGTCAAGTATGCCTCAGCAACATTGAGAAATTTGTATTTTTATTTAACATTTCAACCAGGTTCAACCCTGAGAAGAAAAAACAACCCTTCATACGAGCAAAGGCAATCAGTGAGAGAGGCAAAAATGAAAATAAAACAAATTTCAAACAGCCCAGCTTTAAAATAAGCTAAAAAGTTAATGAATATGACCCTTTCATCAGGTTGTGTGACTTAGCTGTATTTATAAGCAATTATATGAGAGTTCAGACCCACCCTTTTAGACAGCATTAGTCCCTACTCAGATGCAAATTTGTCAATTGAAACAATGTAACCATTAGTTGAAAATTAAAAACAAAACAATACACCTTGAAACAGCAGTCGTAAAGAAACTGTAAAAGAGCTTGGAAAAAATTTGGTTACCCGAGAAACAATATTGAATTAGTAATTAGATGATCAAAGTGAGGGGCCAGTATACGAACCCCTACCCATTTAGGTGGGTATTTAAGCGAATCAACAGGTGTTCACTTGTAAGACAGAATCACCTAAGTGGATTTTGCTGAGAGCATCAGGTCCCTCTAATCTGCCACACTGGGGTACATCAGAGGATTATGAAATTAATTTTATTTCAGCCTTAGGCCACCTGAACATGGCTGCCATCACGTGATTAATCAAGAAAAGATCATCAGCCAGCTGTGTGACGCCACACCCAAAAGACCATAAATCACCACACCCAAAACATGACTACGCCCAAAACAAGAGCTAATGCCCAAAAAAGGACCAACGCCCAAAAAAGACCACCCCCGAAATAGAGGACCAACGCCCAGAACAGGTGGGCCAACACACAAACAGAGTGACAACACCCAAAACAAGAACCACACCCAAAAGGGCAAACCCTCAAAAATCCACACCAGAGGGCCAGAGTATGACCAAATAAGGTAATGCCTTAGAAAAGCAGAGACACACCCTGTCGAATAGCCGGAGGGCTGGAAGCAAGGGACAGGGTCCCAGGGGACCCTGGCGCATTCCAGAGCAGGCTGAGAACAAAAGAAAAAGTGTCGGCATCCTTTGGTCTTTCTAGAAATCACCCCCTCCACATTCCATTCTACCCCGATCGAGTACTATTCTACTATTGGAAATTGACTACATAGGATCCAACGGAATGGAACTGCTCATATCAGTGTGGTAACTTTATATGTTCTGATGTTTGCTGTTTTAAAATGCACATGCCCCTAAGCCACAGGTTCCCTTCGAGCGTTTATTCTAAAAATACCAAACTTAACAAACCCCTTTGAATACTAGCAAGTCATTGCTGGTTTTTTTTTCAACTTATGACCTAGTATCTATTTCCTGGCTGCCTCTGTTTTTGGGAAGTTACACCCGAACCAGGGCACATAACAGCTCCCTGACCTTACAGAAAATTTTGTTGTACTTCGTCTTGAAATGCTGAAACCTGGTACGCTGCCACAATCTTCTGAAGGTGTTTTGTCATAGATGAGATACCTGACAGAGGGAGGTAGTTCCATATGGTCTGACCACTTGCAGTCAACTAGCATTTGTATCGACAACAATGGAGCGAGTGACGTTTTTGACATTCTCGTCAATATCACTGCTGCCTGACAGGGTTCTGATAAGGGATGCTACAGTCATTGAGAAGTTCTCCAAAAATTTCCAATCCTGCTTATAACAAAGATTTATCTCAGATCGATATTGATCCCCTCAAAATTAAGTGCAACAGGAAGGTGATCAGAAGATAAGGTATTTACTGTTAAGTTATTATTCGTTTGAAAACCCCTTGAGGATAGAAATGCCAAGCACATCACTAACACATCATAGTATGCATCTTTAAGGAGGCCGATGACAGACATGTCAACCTGATCTAACATGTATCTGTAAAGTACCGAGCCACTTTGGTTAGAGCACATAGAATTTCATTGTGGGTGTTTGGCATTTAAATCACCCGTCATAACAACTGGAGTGGGCCCAGATCTCGAGAGGGTCAATCTTGTGTTCAGGCGGGTTGTACCGGGAAATACACTATCTCACCAATGTCAACATCTTTGATGATAATGGAAACTGTTTCCATATTTACAAGGTTGGAGTGATGATCTTAATGTGTTCGATACCTCTTCTGACATCAATAACTGCCCTACCAGAGGCTGGACCCAGTAGCCTTTTTAGGAGGCCTATCCTTTCAGTAAACATAGTAAACTGGTAGCTTAAAAGCCTTATTCTGTTGAAGGTGAGTTTCGCACAAGAAGGCAACATCGATATTCCAGCTCGTAAGAACATCGTAAAATTCGAAACGCTTGGGTGGGATTTTCCTCGCATTCCATATAGTGCAATGTAGCTTACCTTGCTTTATTGTTTTGTAGGGATGTCTATCCATGTTTATTTATCGTTCTCAACTGGAGTAACCTGCAGCAAATCTTTGCCACCTTCCTTAAGCATGTTCATTAAGTTTCCCAAATACGTTTACATTTTAGCCAATTCATTATGATCAAATATTTTAGCCATGTCATTTTGAATACCATAACGATGTTAATTTAAAGCATGGTTACTGTTTTCGCGAAGTCGGAGGTTGTATTGCCAAAATTTTTTGAATTTTTTGATACTGACTTCAGATTCGGATAGAGCATCATAAAGTAAGTAAAAGTTTTAATAGACACACATGTCCTATCTATTCGGGAACATGGCCAATGTCAGGTATAAATTTAAATAACGACTGGTTAAAATTGACAGAAACAACAGAAGTACTGAGACGACCCAGGTTAATTGAAATTAGAACTAAATAATTTAGTTCTTAATAAGTAAATAAGGTACAGCGTCTGTGCTCACAATCGAATGTGGGACCACAAACACGGCACGTGCAAGCTTTTCACAGTATCTAAAATCACAAAAAGCGAGTATTTTGTATGAAGAAAAATTAAAATTATTGCATCATCCGTAATGATTTTTTAGGTGGGAACATTATTTTTAACTAGAGAGAGAAAGGAATCTGTAGAAAAAAATTAAGGACTTCAAAGCACATAGAAATTCAACAAACGTATAAATAATAAACCATTAAGGAATGACATAACCAAGTACCGAACGGTTAAACTAAACCATTGGCGGAACCACATTTTTAATCGCCCTAAGTTGACATTGTAAGTTTCTAATGGACCATAATGATACCATTAAACCAGGTGCCTTTGAACCAATTTAGACTATCATTAATTTCACGCTCTATTCATTCATGATACATCATCCCAATTTGTTTGATATATTACATGCCATATTTTATCATTGAAAATTTTTGAGGGTGTCATAAAGTACCAATAGAGCACGTGCCATTGTTTCATTTACAACCATTTTTAAATGGTTCATTCCCGGACCCAAATTTATTTGTTGGCGAAAATAGTAATTTATATCCGCTTCTATCTCGTCATTACGATTTGTTTGATATATTACTTAATATATCTTCCCATTGAAAATTGCTAGGTGGGAAAATAGAGTTACCATTTGTGCACGTACCAATGAACCATATTCATCGACTGACGAAAACAGATTTTGAAAACCTTTCATAACCTCGCAGGAGTTAGAGTTACGGACAGACAGACAGACACGTTTCCCCACACTGATAGCATAAAGCACCTTTCTGTACTTAATAAATAAGATGAAGTCTTCAAGTTACACCAAAAGTTCTAAATGATCATTTAAAAAATTTTTCAATGTTTCAAAATAATAAATTATGAATTATATTGTGAGTAATAAAATATATTAATTGTAATGGAAAAGAGTTTATTCCGATACACCAGGATTCATTAGTCCTTCAAAATATTTTATAATATCTCTAAATTAAAGATTTGATTAAAATGGTCAGATGACTTTTCAGTGGTGGCGTGTGCTTCGAGCCAGCACCAACAATGCTTAAACATGAAACAACAATGCAAAACTGTTTCCGTAAAGCTCTTTTGTATCATTTTTTGCAACAAGCTTTTTGTAGAATGATGTCCAGCCTTAAAACGATATCATGTCAAAAAATGTCGATGTATGGGTGTACATGTTCAGCTAGGATCGATACGTACTTATATCGATTCTTATTGCCATCCACGATGAGTGCACCCAGATAATGCCACGAAAACATTCCCAGACTATAACCTGCCTCCAGCAACTTGTTCCCGTCCACAAATGGTTAAAAGGTGTTTGTTTTCTGATGTTTCTCGCCATATGGGCCAATGTCCATCCGTCCGATGGAGCAAAACAGAAGGGAACCAATGGCTAATCAGTAGATGTCCAGGATGCAGTGAAAATTCCACAGTCATTGCATAAGTGCTGTCACCATGCATCTGGTGCGCAGCAACGTTCACTGAGCTGTCGTTCTGGACACACTTCAGGTTTCCCCGTTGTTCATTTGGGCAGCAAGTTGCTCCAATATAGCAGGGCGATTCACTAGAACGCACCGCCGCAACCGCCGTTCCCCTTTTTCATCTATGGCTCGTGGAGTACCAGAATTTTCACATCACTTTTTTCTCTACAGTGTCAATTTGCTATGTGCGACACTTTTAACAGCACGCGAACAGTTCACAAATTCCACAGTTCATGAAATGTTGCCACCTTTGGCCTGAAAGCCAATTACACTGTACAACAAATTTGAACTTTTTTCCTTCTTTTAGATGAAACTATGTGATTCTGTATAACCAAAAGGTGCTTGATTCATATATGAAAACCAAAATGGCCCTTCATGTAACCATTTTTGTAGGAGACCCATTTCTCAGAGATATGTAACAGAGGCTTGATTATAGAAAACACTAATACTAAAATTATTTTTTCGCCATTTCCTCTTGTAGGCATCTGTTGGTGTGTTCCTGATAACAGACCAGCAGTATCTCAACTAGCATACTTTTATTTCATCGTTAAGCTCTTCCTGGGTGATTTCATCATGTGAACATGTCAAAGATGCAAATTGTTGAAAGTCAGGATCTTGATGGTTTGGGTCATCGGAGGTGTCTTCCTCTGAATTAACAATATATTTATCTGGAGCTGTAGGTATAAGAAGATCTCCAGAATGAAAATCTGGTCGCACAGGGCTTCTGTACGCGCTACAATATACAGGGTGGCCCAGATTAATATACAGCAAGTTTTTTGAATTGAGTACAGATTTTTTGGGAGATGATAGAAGAGATCCTTAGAAGTATTTTTTGTCATAGGAACATGGGGTCCCCGCAGCTCCGTTTACTTACAATACTGCATTGAACAATCAAATGACACCAGGACGCAGTGTGCGTTGGTAGGCCAAGATTATTTTATTTTTAACAATTAACACAAGCAATCTACTGTAATAACTTTTAAATTAATTGTTTGCAAAGAAATTTCAAGGTGCACGTGCTTGTTTGTTGAAAAGTCTTAGGACGAGCTTCGTCAAGGAGATTCCATGGTATCCAACCCCTTTGTAAAATACGATTAGTCCATGTGTAAATGAACTAATCGCATTTTGGGAAAGCAGTAGGTAAAGATTTGTTTTAAAAAGTTCACTTGATGTACTTTTTACATGTGTAAAGTTAAACAAACAGTATGAATCGTTTTACATGGAATGATTATGCAGACATGCATCTGTGTCTCGGTGCTGCTGGTACCATGGATGGTGCAAGGCGTTTGTATGCTGAACGTTATCCCAACAGAATTCTTCCCAATTCACAAACATTTGGTCCAGTAGATCGTCGTCTAAGAGAAACAGGCGCATTCGCTCATGATAATCATCAGCGTGGACGTCGTCGGTGGTTACGCTCCCCTGAATTAATCAACTGCTAATCAACTGTTTCCATGCGTACATCAATCCATCATAAGGCGTTGCGAATTGTGCTATGAAGCAAATAGCGGTCATTTCGAACAATTACTGTAAAAGTCATACAACAGATTGCTTGTGTTAATTGTTAAAAATAAAATAATCTAGGCCTACCAATGCACACTGCGTCCCGGTGTCATTTGATTGTTCATTGCAGTATTGTAAGTAAATGGAGCTGCGGGGGTTCCATGTTCATATGACAAAAAATACTTCTAAGGATCTCTTCTATCATCTCCCAAAAAATCTGTACTCAATTCAAAAATACCCTGTATACAATTTTTAACAAGGCCGTATGCCTTAAGTATTTTAATACCTGCATGTAACTATGGTGGAATACATTGTCAAAGGATCGAAGAAGAGAGTCACACTCTATTTTCCATGGAGTGGTCCACCATGCGGCCCTCCATGGCGATGCAAGCTTCCAGTCGCAACTTTACGTTGTCACAGGCCTTCTTGCACATGTCTAGGGGAATTTTGCGAAATTCCTCCGTTATTGCTTCCCGAAGTTCTGGAATGTTATGGATCCTATGGCGGTAGACCTTGTCCTTGAGATATCCGCATAACCAAAAACTGAGCGGGGTCAAATCGGGTGATCTGGGGGGCCACTCAACTGGACTGCGTCTGCCGATCCACCGACCTGGAAATGTTTGTTCCAACCAACTCCTCACAGGAAAAGCATAATGCGTTGGTGCCCCATCCTACTGCCACCACATATTGTCAAAATCATCGCATTGCGTCAATAGGGGATACACAGCTGTCTCCTTTGACTGTGTCCTCAAAGAAAAACGGGCCGAGCAGTTCATCGTAACTTACGCCGGTCCACACAATGACACCAGGGCTCTGGTTGTCTACCTCCAACTCAATGTGTGGATTGGTTGCACGTCAATACACGCAGTTGTGGCGGTTCACATATCCTGAGACGTGAAATTTTGCCTCATCGCTCCATTCCACATGGCGTGCTAACTCAGGATCGTCCTCCAGCATTGCAAGCCAAGTTTCGGCATACTCCAATCGCCTGTCGGGATCATCTTCGAGCAATTGATTTGTTAAGCGAGGATGATATGGCCTCAGTTTCAGATCTTTCAGGATTCTTGGAATACTCGTACGAGAAATGCCTAACCGAGCAGATAGCCGCCTTTGCGACTTGTCCTTTTCTTGAGAACTGGCCAACTCATTTTGCAGGCACACTTTGTTGGCGTCAGTAACAACAGTCTTGGGTCTATTGCGTTCACGCTCTTCAACGCTGCCAGTTTCATCAAACTTCTTGTTTACGTTCTTGATCGTTATCAATAAGGTCCGGGTGTCCCAAACTTAGCTGCCATACGATGTTTCACTTCTGAGTAATTGTTGGTCGCTGAGTACAACCTCACACAATCTACCTTCTCTTCCAGACTCAATCGCTGCGCCGCCATCACATTGATATAAATTTATAAATTAATTGAAAAAATATGGATGAAGTCTGATTTATACAGGATGGGCAAGAAACAATTAGACGATTAATAACTTGAAAATGAACACTTTAATTGAAAATTAAATAATAACAGTTTAATAACTGATAAATAATTAAACAAATTTCCTTATTTTTAATAACTATACGTGAGGGAATTTCACTGATAAAATTTATCGTCGAAATTACTCATACACATTTTGCAGAAATTTATTAATGGAACATGTGGTGGTGTTTACTTTATTCACGCGCTTTTGTTTACGTTATGGGCGGAGTTTCACCCAACTTCACGAGCTGTTTACTCCTTTAAGGAATGCAATTTCGACAAAACGTATTAGGGTATTAACTTGTGTTTATTTTAAGGTACAGAACATCGCTAGGCATCTCACGACATCCTTTACAAAAGTACCCTCTATATAAGCTGTCCTTTCATTCCTTCAGGCTAGTTTTTTAATATTCTCCCTGATTTAGAGAATGTTGCCTTGAGAAAGGATAGAATCTATCCGAAACGGCAGCTTCTCTATTGATTATTTATTATTTTATTTTTGATTGATTGATTTATTTATTATTTTATTATTTTTTATTTAGAACTTTTAATGGGATTTTTCGGTTAACAGTGACAAAAAACGTTACATTGTTACTACTAGCATGGTCTTTCTATCCCCTGGTCTGTGCACAGGTCCTATTCAGTTGGGCTATTGTCAAGGACACACTATAGATGGCGTTAAAAACTACTCTTACCTAAAGCACTGTATAAAGAAAGTATGGACAATCATTGTTGCAGGCAGCCATTTTGACTCCTATTTCATTCCTATTTTTTAAGATGATTACTTCTTGTTTTGCAGTAAATTTAAACTTGCAGATTGAACATGTCCTTTTTGACAAAAGTTAGAGGGGAATGTGGCTCCGGAGTTTGAATTTGTTGAAAAACAAGACCAAACATCATATGAAATAGGAGTCAAAATGGCTGCCTGCAACAATGAATTGTCCATACTTTCTGTATACAGTGCTTTATTATTACCGAGGAATAGCACAGTTTTACCCTACAGTAACCATGGAAAAAATTATTTTTTCTTCCTTAAACACATTAATAATTTTTAGAAACAATAGTATAATTCAGTAACTATAAATATATTAATATTAAATTGATAAAAATTTAAAAATTTTTAACTTGGAGTTTTGTAGCATTGATTAAATTTATTATCAATTAATTTTTATTTACATGTTATTTTTTGAGGTTTTATTGAGGTAATACTTCTTTACATAATTTATAATGATGGAAAGTTAATAAAATAAACTTTAAAAAATGCATTTGTTTAAGAATTCAGCAAGTGGTTGAAATATGAAATGTAGACTGCTTAGGTGACTTCTGAGTCGCTTGGTCGCGTGTTCGAGTCCCGCCTAGGGGATGGACATTTGTATTTTTCCGTTATTAATAAAAGCTTACTTTCTTTATCCACTTATCAGTCAGACGATCAAATTCGTTTAGGCTGAAAAGAAGAAGAAGAAATGTCAGATGTTGACAAGTTATTATATGAATTGAAGATTTACAAATGAAAGTCAGCCTTTCTTCTAATAACTGGACAACATTTCAAATTTCAATCATTATTTACATATTAACTAAAATTTGTGAACTCGTAAAACGTATATTACTTTAAATTTATTTCGTTTAATTTCAATCCTTACACGTTATGCAAAGGAGAATTACTTAAGAGCCTACTGAAGAGTAGCAGCTATCGCCATCTGGCGGACAATATTGTCTACGGAACAAACTTTAACCTAGCGAACAATAGCCGTGCACAGACCAGGGGATAGAAAGACCATGCTACTAGTTCACTGAAGTATTATTGGGAAGTTAGAAATATGGGAAATCTGGAAATATGAGGTTTGTTCAGAAAGCAGTGCTCTATATTTTTTTTAAATCAAAACACAGATAGAAAGTTTTAAATTTCCGATTATGCGATTTGAATCTACAACCTCCTGACATTCCGAGAAATTGCATAACTATAGTAATGTGTTTAAGTGGCCTTTATGAACGACTCAAGTTATAAAACCAATTTTCCTATCAGCAGAAAGTATCTGCGGTGAATTTCACAAAGAGTTGTATGCTGTGTACGGAGGTTCTACTGTCGACAGGAGCATCGTTGGTCGCTCAGCTCAGAAAGTTTAAATTCAGCCTTCTAGAAAAGGCCAAACCTCAATTTTTGACGGAAACTATGTGGATAAATCATTTGTGATAAAGAAACATCCGGTCATGTTCTGAGAAAATTTCATACATTTTGAATAAAGAATGTTCACAAAAAAAAAGAGCACGACATTATTTCAAGAACCGTTCTTATTTAGAATAAAATTTATAGAACTGAAAGTTTTATGAATTCAACATAGAAATTTTTAATAGAAGTTGTATGGTATATATATTTAAATCAGTTGATTTTAATATCATAGAAAGAGTATGAGGTAGAAAAGCTAAAATAGATTGTGCAGAGAATATAATATATGAAGACCTCGGTTGTAAAACCTGGTAAGCGCCAAAAGTGTGTTATCGCTTACCAGGTTTTACACGAAAGTTCGGGGTGTTACAATGCAAAATTGGTGATCACCCCGCCTCTGTTGGTAACTTTTTGAAGTAATATTATTAATGAAAAGGATCCTTGTAGGGAGTCACATCTAGTGTTAGCATTAACTCAAAATCGATTGTAATGGCGCTTACCAGGTTTTGCAACCGAGGTCTTCATATACGTATAAACTACCCTAGAGAATCCCTATACATAAAAAATCTGGAAGTTGCCTCTTAAAATTGACCGAAACAGTAACAATTTAACAAATTCATGCTTGAGTATCTCGATAGCCTCAAACATTCTAAAATAAACAAGATAACTATTTTCCATTTTCCGAGTCGATCTTCAACTTCATGTAGTGGCCAGTTAACAAAATGCATATCTCATTGTAAAAAAAACAAAAACAAAACACACACACACACACAAAGCAGGAAAACCCAAAATATATTTTCTTTGGAAGTAAGTTAATTCATATACAAGGTCTTTATAATTAAAGTTCCATTTTGACATGACCATAAAAAAACTACTGGACCAAAAGCTATAATGCTTGGTAATATTATACAAGAGGGCATGAGAAGTTCATACCCACCAAAAAAAATTACTTCAAAAGGTCACCACCAGCATGGAATTGCGCTCTATGCAATATTCGTATACGAAATTAGGTTAACAATGTGGTTTATGCACGTGCGCTTTACAAGACATTTGGTTTTCAGAAATAAGAAAGAGAGCCTCGATGTCAGTACGCCTCATTTGTTACTAGTCGACGATGCCTGTTACCATGCAAGACTGTGCGTTTCTGGTTAATGTTATTATGAATGCAATAGCAATGTACGGCAGGCTTTGCAAAATTATCGTACCGTTCGACAAATACATGTACGTCGGGGGCCAATGACACCGAAGGGTTTGAAGAAGATGATGCTTGTTATCGGTAGCACCTGGCCTAGGAAGGAAACCCGTCTCTGAGGCAACCGTGGAGGCTGTTTCAGTAGCCGTAGAGGAAGCAAAAATGGAAACCTCACAAGGAGCGTGCAGCGTAAGTGCTGTTGTACGTCGAATGGACTTACCACTGAGTACGGTGTACAAGATCGTATGTAAAGTGCTGCGGTACTACCCATACAAAATCCACCTTGTCCAACAACTCGAACCTAATGATCTTCCTCGTAGAGAAACCTTCGCGCTTGGAATTCCTTGCACGGATGAAGGTGGACGAGCATTGGCCATGGAACATTTTGTGGACGGACGAGGCCCATTTTTACCTGAATGGGGATGTCAACACCCATAACTGCAGGATTTGGGCCACCATTCCCCTCATGTTCTCCACCAAATTCCTAAAATTACCGTGTGGTGTGGTATGACAGCAAATGTCATAATTGGACCGTATTTTTTTGAAGAGCAGTCGAGAGATGGACTCGTGACATGCACTGTGACTGCTGTTCGCATGGCGTCGATGCTAAGAAGTTTTGTGATACCAGAACTTCAGAAACGTGGCATTTTAGACACAACGATTTTTATGCAGGATGGGGCTCCACTTCATTTTGGTACATGTGTCAAACAGTTACTTCAGCAACATTTCACAAATGAACGGATTATAGGCCGAAACTTCCCCCTTTCTTTGCCACCCCGTCACCAGATATCAACCCCTGTGACTTCTGGCTCTGGGGTTACCTCAAAGCCACTGTTTATGGTGATAACGTCAGAAATTTGGCGGAACTGAAAGATGCGATACGCCGACAAGTGCGCAACATTCCTCCTGATATGCTACGAGCTACAGTTGAGAACGCAGTAATCCGGTGTAACCTGCTTTCAGTAAATTGGAGGCCACATTCAACATGTAACTAATTTTATCAACGATTAAAGACTTGTTAACCTGTGTATTCGTGTCTAATTTCGTATACGAATATTGCATAGAGCGCTATTGCATGCTGGTGGTGACCTTTTGAACTAATTGTTTTTTGGTGGGTATGAACTTCCCATGCCCTCTTGTATAATATTACCAAGTATTATAGCTTTTGATCCAGTAGTTTTTTTTATGGCCATGTCAAAATGGAACTTTAATTATAAAGACCTTGAATATCATCACAGGTTAAGCGTGGTTCCCACTGGCAGAAAACAACAGAGCAGAGACCAGGGAGTATTTTTTCTGCCTTTTTACTTTCTGCTCCTGCAGGTGTCCCACATGGCAGAAACTCAAAAGGATAAGATAGCAGAAGTTTTGCCCAACACAAATGCACTGCACCGAAGCCGTCGATCGATCTAAACGGTCGGCATCGACTGCACACAGTACGTACACAGTTCGTTTTTGTATTCAATCATCTGGTGTGTTACTCCCTTCTTTTCCACCTGCTGAATGATGAGAGCTTCGCCCTCGAAAAGCGCTTCTAGGATTAGGTTGTATTTTTCTTTTTACTTAATTTTTGTTGTAGTTAAAGAGTTGTTATTTACTTTGTCTTTATTCAATTGTTGTTTATTCAATTTAATTTGATTAATTAATTAATAAATATATATTTCGCACCTCTTCTATTAGCGCTTCTACATCAATTTTCTTTCTCGGCCTCTTCACCTTTGTGAGCTGAGTGTCCGGCATTTTTATTTTGTGAGAGAGAGGACGTCACTGTGACGTCACTGCAGAGAGATCGTTTTCTATTGGCTGAGCAATCGTTTCTGCCCTGCTTGTGCCACAAAAGTTGAACTCAACCCAACTCTAAAAAGCAGAAATTTTCAGTGGGGTAGAAGAGACGAAAACAGGAAGTGACATCATAATATTTTTCTGCTTTGTGGTTTCTGCCGTTGTTTTTACATGTGGGAACCACGCTTTACTTATTTTTTCATTATTAATTTTCAAATGCTCCTTTTCATCTACAATTTCTTTAATTAACTTCCAGAATTGCTTCACGGTCGGCCTTAACGGTTCACTGTAGATAGCAGAATGTATTGAATGTTAGGCGTGGTTCCCACATGCGTAAAACAACGGCAGAAACACAAAGCAGAAAAATTTTTTGACCTCACTTCCTGCTTTCGTCTTTCTGCCCGACAAAAAATTTTCTTATCTTTATAGGCTACTAGAAGAGGTACCCGGCGTTGCCCGGGATTATTACACTTGGGATGTAAACAGAACAATCTCAAAAATTAAAATAAATTTTGCAATATCTTAAAAATAAACACATGAAAATGCTTAGAATTAATATAGTAAAAATTCTTAATGAAAATTCGAAAAAAATCTTTTTAAAGGCTCAAAATGGATGGACTGCTCCAATAATTTCTTAATCAGATAATCTTACTTCAGATCTACACTTGATGTTGTTGCAATTTCCACTCTTCTCTCGCTGTGTTGAAGCAAAATTTGGCCTTTCATCACTTTGGGTAGTCTAGCGTTCGCCAATTCTTCTATTTACTTGCTTCCCATTTGCTCAATACAGCACGGAGCTAAAGGTTTGCTTTCTCTGTCGTCTTTCCACTCTTTCTCAATAGTCTGCTAACTCTTCATTATCTCCAGCTACTGATCATTTTTAAAGATTTTCAAGAAATTGTTAAGTACTAAGAACTCTCTTTTCTAAGAAAAACCTGAATAACAGGAATTCTATGCATTGTTACAAATTGAAACTTATCCATATTGCATCATCATTTTATGTTCATTGTTATAATTCTTGGAAAGGATTGCTTTATCATTGCATCATCATTTTGAGCTCATTGTTATTGGTGAATTGCGTGTTGAAACCATTGTTGATACCTATTGTTGCACAAACTTTTATTTGCATTGTTGGTCATGAGATATATATTGTGGTCCGTGCAGAGTGCTTGTGAATTGCGTGTTGATACCATTGTTGCAAAAACTTTGTCTTGCATTGTTGGTCATGCGATATTTCTCATTAATATGCCCTGCCATAACCATGAATATCGATTTTATATCAATAATTATTATTTTTTCGAAATCTGAAGTAGACAGTGACCTTCCTCATGCTTTGAAGGTCATGTATGCGAAATTTCATCAAGATCGGAATAAAACTGTAGATTTGTATAAAAAACAGACCCACAGACAGACAGACCCACAGACAGACCCACAAACATCCTTCTTTATATATATAGAAGATGACTCAATCGAAATCGAAAAATACAGGAGTTTTTTATATATTCACACCTGTCGTACAAAAACAGGTTAATTTGCTGTTATTAGCCGCTTATTTGGAACAGAACTAACTTACTTAATTGTAATGCTTTATTAGATTTTCTATCAATAACTCGCAATCACTACTTTTTTATTCATGGAAATAAGTAAAATTTGTAAATGAAATGAAGTTTTTTTGTATTATTATAATGGATGAGTGCTACCTAACTATTTTGAAAAAATTTATAATTTTGCATTGTGTTCGATTTTCACTTTGGCTTTAACAATGTCGATTTAATAACTCCGTTTCATATCTCGGATTTTTTTGTTGTAAGAGGTTTTTCCTTCATCTACAAGCAATACTACACCACAGTTCCGTCTTATTTTTTAGTTTTCTTTTAAAACACAGTCAGTGAAATTAATGAAGACGACTTACGTATTTTATACAAGACAGACTATAAAACAACCTTGAATATTGAAATTGGAACCTTTAAGGTACGCAAATTTATATTTTTATACACTTTAAAACTCTTAAATTACATGTACAAGAGGCCATCTCATTCTAACGATAAAGACAATTGAATTTGAAAGCTGGAAGTACCAGTTTTCATCGTGTTTCCTATCAGCTTATTTAAAAAAAAAATCATTTCAATACAGTTTTTTGTCGGATGTGCTAAGCTTAGTGGATGCGGCTGTAAAACTTTCCGATTATACTCAGTGTTGCATCAGTCCAAATTGAAATTTCGTATTCTTCGCAAAACCCCGAAAAATATAAACATTTTTTTACTATTCCACAGGAAATCTTATGATATTTACCGTAATCCTTTTACTATAAGTGAAAAGGAAGATTGTAAAGCGAAGTGAGAGAGTGAGAGAGAGAGAGAGAGAGAGAGAGAGAGAGAGAGAGAGAGAGAGCCTGGGTGATTAGAGAAATGTCTTCGAGTGAATGTTTGCCATGAATGTAAATCAAATGGAAGTGGAGGAAGGAAGCGTAATCCACAATTTCACCCTTTCGCTCTCATTTGCATTTCTCCACAATGACATGGCTTCAGCTCCCTTCATTTAAAAGACTAGCATGAAACGAAAACTGGCTTTTCAGCACTTAGAAAGGAGAATAAAAACGAAAGCGGAGGAAATGAAATGGAGTGTTCTAGAATTTCAAGAGGCACGAATACGAAATGAGAAGTTAAGAGAGAGAAAAATCAAACGGTAAAATAAATTCCTTCCTGCTGTGTGCTTATTATACATTGCATATGGTTTCAAATGCAGTGTTTAATATTTAACAATTTACCGTATATTAAAAAAAAATCAATGTAAAATAAACTGAATGCGAAATTATATTTTGTTAATCTCGCACGTCGGATAAATTTACTCCGTCCAAGTTATACGTATTACTCGACAGGTCGTTACATATTCAGCAGATGCAGTGAATCCCACAGGACATATCAAAATGATTTATGTTCGAAAAAGTTAACCGAAAATCATAATATGGTACTGTATTTAGAGTGTTTCTGGAAAAATTATTTATGTAAATTTTTCTGTAAAATAGGCCTGTGCAATGAAAATGTTACGAAACTTAAAATTATGTTTCGCATTTTCTGTTTGCATATTACAGGGTGGGTAAAAAATGTTTTCACCTCACCACCTGTGCAGAAAATGGAGATATAACAAATCTGTTGCAGCCAACAAATAGGAAGTTGTGGGTGGGATATATCTATTGGTTATTGTGACTTTCCGATGGTTATACAAATTAGGGCCTACAAAAAAATTATCTCATAATCATAACAAATAAGGACCAATTTCCATATACACTGCTCAAAAGAATTAGGGGAACACATCTGAAAACATTTGTAAAATCTGAAGATCAAGACTTCCGATAAATGTTTCATATTTTTTTGATAAATTAGATATGGTCTATTGAAATTACTGGGTGTTTTTCGAGTTTCTCTTTTTTCCGTGAGTTTAAAGTGAAAATTCCAGAGATCCCTTAAAACAGAATGGTCATAACCATATGACAAAGGTCACATGGTCTTCAAACAGCATTAATTTGCATGTTAAAGCTCTGATATAGTATTCGGGCGTTTAATTGAGACAAAAATGAGACAGCTAAGGCTGGAGGAAGTTGCAAGAGCTGCTACGCTGCTCCAAGAAGGCTACTCAATCAGGTCCGTCGCCAGACACCTTCAGAGATCAATCGTGCATGGAATCGTTTCCAAAGGTTTTTGTCGTTATTCGCGAAGGGCTGGGCAAAGAAGCAGACGCATAACGACAAGAATGCAGGACCGATATCTTCAAACTTCTGCTCTTCGCCGACAAACATCAACTGCTAGAGACTTGCAAAACGACTTGCGTGCGGCATCTGGAGTGGTTGTTTCTGAAAAAACAGTAAGAAACAGACTACGGGAAGGTGGTTTGAGAGCCAGAAGACCAAATCGTGTACCTTATCCCACGCGCCGACACAGAGAATCCAACGTCGGTTTGCCGAACAACACATCAACTGTCAGTTGCGTCAGAGGTGATCTGTTTTCTTTACAGACGAGTCCATATTTCGCTTAACTCGTTGTGATGGAGTCAGCGTGTGTAGAGATGCTCTGGAGAGCGCTTTACAGAAGCAACAATTCAACAGACAAACAGAATGGGATGTGCTTCATTCATGGTTTGGGGGAGGGGTAATCTCTATCGACAGCCGTACTGATCTCGTTGTTGTCCCAGGAGGTCTCAATGCTGAAGTCTACATCAGGGACATTCTGGAAGCTCACGTTGTGATTGCTGCTTGTGTTGTGGGCCCTGATTTTGTTTTTAAACAAGATAATGCCCATCCGCATACGGCACATGCCACTCAGGAATTTCTCCAAGAACGGAACATTCCAACATTGGAAAGGCCAGCAATGAGTCCGGACATTAATCCGATCGAGCATGTGTGGGACATGCTTGAAAGACGCATGAGGCAACGTCCAACAAGTTCACAATCACTGCGCGACCTTTCGCAGGTCCTCATTGAAGAATGGGAGAACATTCCTCAAGCAGATATCCGTCGACTACTGCAGAGCATGCACCGCAGATGCGCAGAGGTCCTTCGAGCTCGTGGAGGGAATGGACGTTACTAGAGAACATTTCTAAGGAGATGTGTATCCAGAGATGCCTTGAGACCCGTTCTTGAGAACAGTTTTCTCACTTTAGTTTCACCAGGGGTTACGTCTGTCATGTGTTTTTTCAAAAGATGCTTGGAAAACCAACAAGGAGAGGCTACGGCGTTGGAGAAACGTATTCAGGTGACTTGGCGTATACGTAAAGGGTCCTTGCCTGTGTATGTGTGCAAAGCCATAGCGTGCACTATTCAGCCATTCGCGACATAATTGACCTGGAATTTGGGCACCTGAAACGGCGCGCCGTATGTACGCTGTGCGCACAGGATTTGCTAGCAGCTGCGGTAGCGCAACGGTAAAGCGTGCGATCGGTATCCCGTAATTTCTTGCGGTCGGGGAAATGTTTTTCAAAACTCTGCACAACGGGTTTTTTTTTCATTCCTTACTAATAATCACAATTAAAAATGCATTTTTATTTATTTTGTTTTTCAAGATTTTTTTTTTAAGTAAGTTATAAACAATTTACGCGTTTATGCCTTTTTATTAATAACTAGGATCCCCCAGTGATCAAAATTCGATCACATTTCTGAGGGAAAAAACTATATGTGTAATTGTTCTAGCCTCAATCTTGCTTATTAATAAACTTTGAGGAATGAAAAATAGATAACACAATAAATATCCAAAATGCTTTGCATGGCATTTCTGACACTCCAGATTCATTTCATCGCAATGATAACTTTGAAAATTTCTGGGAATAATATTTAAAGCAATCTAAAGGGGGATCTTTTAATATATCTATCGAATTATTATCTAAATATAATATTTATATTTAAGCTAAATTGTCCCTCCCTACCTCTGCGTCTCTCTCCCCGTCCCACTGTGGAAAATTAAGGTCTGTTTCGGACCAAAAATTGATAACTTTTTTGTTACTAAAGAAAGAGTGTCAACAAAATTTTTAAAAAATACATAAAAATCAATGTTTACCAGATTTAATTTAAGTAGTTAAAATACCTATCATGCATGTTGTGTGTGATAGAGAAAACAAAAGTCAATTTCGAAATGAGAATCCGAAAAACTTCTGTATAAATTTTCAAAAAAGTTGTTTTTGAGATTTTATTTTGTTGGCCTATGTTTTTGTTTGATCGAACGTCATCTCTAAAGGCTGAACCGAATTGCATTTTATGCGAACAGGATATTAAAACGTCAAGATAGAGGTTATAAAACAACAATCGAGAGATCTTTTAAACTATGAAGTATAAGTAGTTAAAGAGAAATAACTAGAAATAAAAATTATTTTTCACAATAATAAAATACTTCAATTATAATTTACAGCATCTGTAACCCTGATTGGCTGTACAATTTTTTAATGTATTTCAGAATAGGTTTTCAATCTGGTAGGTCTATGGGTCCACTATCGTTGTTGTCTATCCGGGGAGCTTTTAATAATTTCCATGGTGTCCAGAAAGTTAAGGGTTCTGACCTTATTAGCGAACTGAAATGAATCTGTATACCTCTAAATTGGCTTCGTGTGCGGTTTTAATGATATGATCAGCAAAGGACGATTTCTCTGAATAATCATCATTATCTATACAGGATGTCTCAGAATTCATTGTACAAACTTTCAGGGTAGTTAGTATGGGTAATTCTAAGCAAAAAAGTCCATATGTACATAGGTCCGAATTTGAACGATCACTGAGATATGAACAGAAATATAAATGCCACCACCAAGATCAACAAGTTAATAGCTCAGGTTCTGTGAAGCCTAGATTAATGAAATTTGGGGGAATAACACGGGAATAATAATACTGTGTATACCGTTGAAATTTGATCGAATTCCAATGAGAAGTTTCCGAGTTACTCATTCAACATCATAACACGTGCTCATTGTGAGTACTAACTGTCACGTGGATTATGCAGAGTGAGACAAGAACGCAGAACGTGTAAAGAAATAAAGATTTAATTAACTTGTGGTCAATAAGTAATAGAAATAAAAAGAATCAAACTGAAAGTCCACGACAGATTCGATTCTTGTTACAGTGGAAACGATTTTAGTTCTAAGTGTAAATGTCCGATGCTCGCTGCAACATACGGGTTAGAGAATGTTTCCTTTAGACGCAGCTGCCGTCCATGTAAATCCAGGTAAGTACCTTTTGTTTTTGCCACCAGAGGTCTCCAACTCCATTTATCTTAGAAGAGGCTACATCTTATTGTAGCTCCTGCGAAAATCCCGAGGAAACGATTATCTTAGATGCTCCGGGATAAAACCTTGAAGTGGCTACGACGAAAATGAAAAAAATATCATCCGTTACGACAGCTAAGATGCTCTCCAAGAATTCTTATTTTTGAAGAATCCACAGCTCTGACGAAAACTAGGCCGATCTGGACTGCGGCTCACAAACATGCCTCAGGCCGATGGTAGACTGCGCTGAGGTTCGGACATGCAATCCTAAGACGCCAATCACCAGGGAATAGAAGCAAAAATAAATGCGGAATTCTACACAGTACGGAGATTCCGATCCGTAAGAACTCGGGTTGAACACACACACACACACACACACACACCTCGTGAGCTTGTCTAGCACAACACAAAAACAAACAAATATCTTCACTATTACTGCATCAAAAGTTTGATGAAGCCCAACGCATCAGTAAAGCCTCAACGTTGCCTCTCAACGCAAAATCATGTGCTAGGTGATTTTCACTCGTAGCACTTGACTCATGAATACACTCATTAAAGAAAAGTATGCACTTTAGCACTTTCAACGAAATATTTGAGCTTTGTCAGCCCAACTCTCGAATCATCACTTTAGCTCACAATTACACAGCAAGACACTTGGTTACGTTAACCTTAATGTCGCAATCATAGACGAATTATTGGAAACCGCTCTTAACTTGGTCGGAATAACTTTACTCTGAAGGCACTAAAGAAAATTGATACGGCCAATTAAAATTAAATAGACACATGCATTTACAAAGCGAAGAGGTACATAACTCGCTGCTTTGCTCTTAGTTAAGAGAGGAAATACGACACTCTTACTACGTTCCAGCGTACGTGCAGCGACCAATTTCGCGCAGTCAAGGAAGTTACCTTTTTTCCGCACTCCAGCACTTGATTTATAACTTTGAAAAAGCAATCATACGCGCCGGAACAAAACCTCCCGTTCCACGAGCACAGTACACATTTAATGTGAAAAGGTATATTACAACTACGTCCTCCCCTTCGACGAGCCCAACCAAACCCGGTTGAAATAGGCTTTCAAAGAGCTCTTGTCGGCGGAAGTGCTCTCCTACATAGAGCACCGTCAGTATACTGCCGTAGCTACTATGTAGGCTCAAAATAATGTCAAACAATAAAAGGTTCCTACCGTCTCGTCGTGAATCTTGAAGCGTAGACACTGCTTCACATCCTCTCGTAGTCGCCGGGGTAGAGGAAAGGGCGTCGGCCTTTCCTTCTCCGTCTCGCTTAGCAATTTCGCCCGCGACGAAAATAACAGCCCGCTCAATTAGGGTCCTCAGGCGGCTCTCCCATTCACTCGCAAAGTTAATTCCTTGGCCGTCTTCTTGCGCCGAGAATGCTGACTCTCCAACGCCGAGCTCTGTTCGCTCGCCGGCAGCGTTCCCCGTTTCTACGTCGTCTCGTCCGTAGTTCCGCGAAGATTTTGATGCCGCTGCCTGCAACCCGCAGTTAGGAGAAAATTCTTCTCGGTTATTAACGTCGCGTCGCTACGGAGGCATTGTCGAGAAACTTGGTCCTGCGCTTTATTGCGCCGATCACGAGAAAACGACCTTCTCGGTCGCCGACGATAGCTTTTCTGTCCTCCCTTTTTCTTCTCACTCACGTGTTTCGGAGCGGCTCGCTCGACGTCATCGCCGTCTCCTACGTCATTTCTCTTCGACGTCCTTGCCGGTCGCCGACGATATCCACGTGACACTAACTAGCACTTGTTACAATTTTGACTGTGTAACTCGGAAACTTCTCGTTGGAATTCAATCAAATTTTAACGGTATACACAGTCTTATGTACCCTGTTATTCCCCCAAATTTTTTTAATCTACGCTTTACAGAACCTGAGTTATTAACTTGTTGATCTTGGTGGCGGCATTTTTAATTTCTGTTCATATCTAGTTATCGTTCAAATTCGGACCCATGTTCATATGAACTTTTTTGCTTAGAATCACTAGAAGTTTGTACAATGAATTCTGAGACACCCTGTATATAAATACGGCAACATATTTTTAAGTAGCGGAAGAATGGAGCTACTTATTGTTTTCACAATATCTGTCTGTCTGTCCGTCCGTCCGTCCCCTTCATAATTTCCGCATTTTTTGAGGTAGAATGTTGAAATTCGGAATGTAGCTTACTATGGGCATGTGCACCTTCACTATTTGCTTTGGTTTTGATTGGCCTACTGGGGTCGGAGTTTAGGGGGCGGAAATCAGAGGGGACCAAAAGGTCTACGCTAATTTATGCATATAAAAGAGTGAAATTCGGTATTCAGGCTCTTTTAAGCAAGATAAACATCACTGTAAAGTTTGGGCCAAATTGTCCCAATAGGGTCGGAATTGTGGGAGTGGCAATCACTTTGTCTTTAGAAATTTATGGCAACATATGGGGTGTAATATATCATTCGATCGAAAATGATGAGAAAAGAAAGAAGATAAGGTTCTATTATATTTTCTAAATACAAGGTTCGAGAAAATCAATTTTTGATTAAAAAAAATAGAGGGGGGGGGGGTTAAAAAGTGCAGAGGAAGGAATAAAAAACTAGATGAACTCAGGGCTATCTATACCTTCCTCGGGAGGCTTAATTTCTTGTTTAAAAAAAAGGCAAAGCTACATGCGTTGACAAATATGGTGCACAACCTGTTCCTTAATGCTGCCTTTATTGAAACGCTTTTTACCTGTGCTAACGTGAACAAATACGCAAACAAAATATATTGTGCAAATCTAAAGCACAGGAACTTTCCAATCATATAAGTTTCATGCGTATTCGTCCACATTAACACAGGGAAAAGTGCATAACAAAAAATATGTTGCCGTATTTATATATAGATAACAATGAAAAAAACATTTTTATTTACTTTTCAAGTTACTTCTTTTACAGTTCTTCTTCTGCGAAAGTAAACTTCTGGTAAAATGTCCAGAATGAGATTAGCTCTCGTTGTGCAACGAGTGAAACTGACGATACTTCAATGTATAGTGAACAGTCGAAAACGAACTTTACTATATTTTAAAATGTGTCCCAATTATTGAAAATGTAAAAAATGCCCTGCAATATTGAAATTATTAACCAGGTATAAGAAAACGCTATGTTTATGCCTTTATTAACTGTAAAATAAGAAGATAAGTTTTGAAAAAAGTTTTCCCGGCCAGGACTTGAACCAACAACACGCAAGAAATTACGAAATACCAAGCGTACGATTTACCGTTGCGCTACCGCTGCTGCTAACAGATCATCTGCATACAGCGTACATAAGGCGCGCCGTTTCAGGTGCCCAAATTCTAGGTCAATTATCTCGCGAATGGCTGAATAATGCGCGCTATGGCTTTGCACACATATACAGGCAAGGACCCTCTACATATACGCCAAATCCCACTTGAATCAGTTTCTGTAATGCCGTAGCCTCTCCTTGTAAGCCATATACTTGTTTATTTGTTGAATAAATTGAGACCGCTTCATGTGCTCATGGGGTTGTACGGGTATTCTTTTGTTTAAATAACATAGATGTTCTATATTGTGTTCTTTTGAGCAGTGTACAACCTTGTTCCGCGTTCAATTACGCTAGTCAACACATAATTTTGCTCTTAGGAGTAATTTGTATGTAGAATTCTAATCTGCTTTTAGATTTTTTCTATCACGTCTAAGAATTAAAATATAACGTGTGAACTAAAATATTTTGGACAAAGCGAGAGAAAATTAATAACAAGAAATTAAGCCTCCCGAGGAAGGTATAGGAAAGTAGCGGAAGTCCTGAGTTCCTCTATTTTTTTGTTCCTTCATCTGTAATTTTTTAACCCCCCCCCCCCCCCGCCCCATTTTTTAAAATAAAAAATTGATTTTCTCGAACCTTGTATTTAGAAAATATAAAAGAACCCTATCTTCTTTCCTTTGTAGCCTCCCCACCCCCACAATAATATTTGTGTAGTCACTCTAGTTCAATGAACCGCACTTGGAGTAGGTGAGAGCTAAGGTTCGGAACCGAAAATAAGAAGATGACACCTGATATTACTGTAAACGTGATCAAACTAATTTATTCTCCTAGAGTACGTACATTTTAACAAAATATTCTCTACTTCTAACTACCATGGTATCGCTAAAGGGCCCCATCTAACATGCAAGTGTATTAGATTTAATCTTAATGCTACGAACTTTCCGTTCATTTCAATCAACTAACCGGCACACTTGCCTATATAAAGAGGATCAACAGCCAACATCAATATTAAGTTGAGGCAGCAACGACAGCTTGACAGTGAACTATGGGAATACTGAACAATTTACACTTCCGAATCAAATATTCCATACTCTTACGCCTGAAAGCGCAACGTTCCTCCTTTAATTACCTCGAAAAGGGGGAAGGAACAGTGACCCCTCTTGGCGAGTGTAAATAATAGATAACTATATCCCACTGGCAGCGCTGGCCACCGCATTTAAACATATGTTACTACGCATGTGCGTGCGCTCCCGGTTCATCAGTCAAGACTATATGTCGAATTACAACTACGGACCTCAAAACTATATTAGCTGCTGCCCAATTGCACTGGCAAGATGCTTAATAAGATATAGTATTATTCACTTCATAATCCATCTTAATCAGCTGTTGAAGACATTAAATTGTCTCCCTAAACACACATAAACAAGGTTCGCGGGCGCTTTCTAACATCCGTTACGTTGTAGTCAGTGCTCCGGGGTAATCGATGATCGATTCATGATACAGTTTTCGCGCGTGTCCGTGGGCTTAACTCAACAAATTGAAACGAGCTCACCGGGTATTTCACATTCTTGCCAATTATGATGACTCGCCAGGTCCCAAACCTATGGTCCCTCCTTCCATTGCTGAAGTCGAACGCTCAATGACTGCGCTATCTGCCGTTGTAACTGGGCTCCATCATGGGTCCAAGTCCGCTGCTCATTTCACTCAATCGGCGAAGGCCAGACAATAGCTCATGTCGGAAAACGCAAGTTTAGCAAATATGAGAAACAAAATCAAATTAAAGAAATTTTTCTTAGCACATGTTTACTTCGGACAGTTTTAGACGAATTCCAACCTTGACGAGCTCATTGCAATTTCTCAGCGACGAATCTCATAACTGGAACAGACTAGATATTCTTATGGTTTGGTTTGGTTTGTTTGGTATTAACGTCCTTTTCAACTGCCATGGTCATTTCAGGACGGCGTTATAGGGGCCGCAAATTTTGCCTCGCAAGGGTTCTTTAACGTGCAGCCGGCAAACGATTACACGGGACCAACGGCTTTACTTCCCTTCCGAAGGAAGTACGTGATCTCAGGATTTTCCCCCTGAAAATATCCTCGTCGTCCTCGGCCGGGGTCGAACCCGCGTCCTCGGGCATCAGAGGCGATCACACAACCTCTGAGCCACCGAGGCCGATATATATATTCTTATGGAGAAACATTGTTTTTTCCTTTTCACAACAACATAAATCCTGCTTCTTTTTCGCCATCACATTTTCAAAACAAAACAAACATTTCCAAAGCTTAACACAATTCTTTCTCTCTCAACAAGGAGAAAAAAAAAAAAAAAGAGTCTCTTAACTTTTATTTTTCAACAAACGGAATGACCCGCTCATCACTTTTTTTCGCCGAAAAACGATCGCAACAACCCCCCATTGGAAGCTGAGCTATATTCGTTGAAAACTACTCAACAATACAGCTCCAACAGCTCCAATTGACGATCGTTCACGGCATTCTACACTCTCCACTTAACAATAATAATGACACACGCATTCATAATTTCGCCGCACCACAAACAATAACCATTCATACAACAACAAAACGCACCACGCAAAACTAATGATGTCAATTAGATAATAAACATTTTAATTTCTACGAGACTTATCCCTATTATCCTGCCGTCAGACACACGTGACTACCCTATAACGGAACGTCACACCTTTCTCATCATTTTCGATCGAATGATATATGTTGCCATAAATTTCTAAAGACCAAGTGATTGCCACTCCCACAATTCCGACCCTATTAGGACAATTTGGCCCAAACTTTACACTGATGTTTATCTTGCTTAAAGGAGCCTGAATACCAAATTTCACTCTTTTATATGCATAAATTAGCGTAGACCTTTTGGTTCCCTCTGATTTCCGCCCCCTAAACTCCGACCCCAGTGGGCCAATCAAAACCAAAGTAAATAGTGAAGGTGCACATGCCCATAGTAAGCTACATTCCGAATTTCAACATTCTACCTCAAAAAATGCGGAAATTATGAAGGGGACGGACAGACAGACAGACATTGTGAAAACAATAAGTAGCTCCATTCTTCCGCTACTTAAAAATATGTTGCCGTATTTATATACAGGGTGTCTCAGAATTCATTGTACAAACCTCTAGTGATTCTAAGCAAAAAAGTTCATATGAACATGGGTCCGAATTTGAACGATAACTGAGATATGAATAGAAATTAAAAATGCCGCCACCAAGATCAACAAGTTAATAACTCATGTTCTGTAAAGCCTGGATTAATAAAATTTGGGGGAATAACAGGGTACATAAGACTGTGTATACCGTTAAAATTTGATTGAATTCCAACGAGAAGTTTCCGAGTTACACAGTCAAAATTGTAACAAGTGCTAGTTAGTACTCACAATGAGCACGTGTTATGATGTTGAATGAGTAACTCAGAAACTTCTCGTTGGAATTCGATCAAATTTCAACGGCATACACAGTATTATTATTCCCCTGTTATTCCCCCAAATTTTATTAATCTAGGCTTCACAGAACCTGAGTTATTTCAAATTCGCACCTATGTACATATGAACGTTTTTGCTTAGAATCACCCATACTAACTACCCTGAAAGTTTGTACAATGAATTCGGAGATACCCTGTATAGATAATGATGATTATTCAGAGAAATCGTCCTTTGCTGATCATATCATTAAAACCGCACACGAAGCCAATTTAGAGGTATACAGATTCATTTCATTTCGCTAATAAGTTCAGAACCCTTAACTTTCTGGAAACCATGGAAATTATTAAAAGCTCCCCGGATAGACAACAACGATAGCGGACCCATAGACCTACCAGATTGAAAACCTATTCTGAAATCAGGGTTACAGATGCTGTAAATTATAATTGAAGTATTTTATTATTGTGAAAAATAATTTTTATTTCTAGTTATTTCTCTTTAACTACTTATAATTCATAGCTTAAAAGATCTCTCGATTGTTGTTTTATAACCTCTATCTTGACGTTTTAATATCCTGTTGTATTTTTTGGTTTTTAGTGTGTTCGTTGTTAAAGGTTCATTTTCAACTGTTATCGTTTACACTTAAAATAAATAAAAATTAAAATTAAAATACCCTTACTATTTATCCCTTTGGTTGCTGCGCATAAAATGCAATTCGGTTCAGCCTTTAGAGATGACGTTCGATCAAACAATAACATAGGCCAACAAAATGAAATCTCAAAAACAACTTTTTTGAAAATTTGTACTGAAGTTTTTCGGGTTGTTCATTTCGAAATTGACTGTCGTTTTCTCTATCACACACAACATGCATGATAGGTATTTTAACTACTTAAATAAAATCTGGTAAACATTCCAAGGAGGATCTTTAGCAGTGAAGCAGAAATACATTTATACATTTATTAAAAAGAAAGTACCCCCCCCCCCCATCCCGAGTAGGGTAAGGCAAATAGCAGATCTTGCAGTCATCTATTTTTATCCCTTTATTTGCACTTTTTACCTCTCCCCAAGTTTTTAATCAAAAATTTGATTTTCTGTAACGTATATGTAGAAAATATAAAAAAAACTCGTATCTTTTTTCCTTTCTCATCATTTCCGATCGAATGAAGTATCACACGACATTTGTTGCCATAGCTGTAATAGTAGTGCTCAAGTGCTTGTAATTTATATTATTATGGAGCTACTTATTAGTTTTACATGTCCTTCCGTTCCCTTCATAATTTCGACATTTTTTGAAGTAGAAAGTTAAAAGTCGTTATATAGCTTACTATGGGCATGTTCAACTTCACTATTCAGTTTGGTTTTGATCGGTGCACTGGGGTCGGAATCACGGGGAGTGAGAATCAGAGGGGACAGAACATCTATGTGCTACATTGCTTTGCAATGAAATTGTCCCACCAACAAGGAGTTATCCGACCTTATCCATATTTAGTCGAAGGGGGGGTTCGTCTACCTCGGACTAGTAAACGATTAAATGCATGCTCACGGGACATGACCTTTTGGGTTGAAACAGGATGTCCAAGTGCCTGTATAGGCTCATCAGTTGACACCTCTGCGAGACGTTCCATGCAATAGGGAGGAAGCAACTGCCTCCTGAACGTACAGTACTGTAATTCGCACAAGCGGTGAATGCCACGACGACGACAACGACAACCGTTCACGCAATTAACGGACTTTGAACGGGGTCGGTCGGATTATTGGCCTCTCCGAGGCTGGATGCTCAACCAGACGGATTGCTGTTCATGTGTCGTGGGACGCACGGACGGTAGGCCGATGTTGGAGGCAATGGCGAGAGGAAGGCACACATGCCAAAAGACCAAGCTCTGGAGCCCGTAGAAGCACGTCAGCTCGTACCGATAGGCGGATACTGAGAACAGCACTAGCGGACAGAACCATCACCCTGCGACAACTGCGCAACAACATCACTATTCCCGGTACTGCTCCAGTGTTAATAGCGACAATAGCACTCCGATTACACGCCGCGACAATGTCTGCCAGGCGCTCATTGTTGTACCTTCTTTTGACACCTGAGCACCGCGCGATACGACTGCAATGGTGTCGTGAATGAGTGGGCTGGCGAATGGAATGGCGCCCGGTGGTCTTCAGCGACGAATACCGCTTTTATTTGGACACCAACGACAGACGTGGACGGGTGTGGCGCAGACCATTGGAACGTGCCAGTGAACAATGCATCCGGTATCGCCATCGTGGACCAAAAACCCAGGATGATGGTCTGGGGTGCCATCGGCTACGATACCAGAACGCCTTCAGTCACCATCCAAGGCACCCTGACAGCAGAGATTTTGCAGTCCGTATTATTGCCCTTTCTGCACACCATACCCGGCGCAGACTTTCAGCAGGATAACGCCAGACCACACACGGCAAACATGAGCATGGCGTGTCTGCATAATGTCAACTGCTTGCCATGGCCCGCAAGTTTCCCAGACCTATCGCCAATTGAGCACGTATGGGACATGTGGGAGGTTTTTTACGATCACCCCGCAATCTCCATGAACTGGCACAGTAGGTTCACCAGTCCTGGGCAGACGTACCCCAAGCTGACATTCGCCACATATATGATCACCTACAACTGCAGCTGGAACAATGCATCGCCGCTAGAGGTGGTGCCAGAACCTACTGATGCCGCTTTCCGTTGGGACACCCTGTACAAACGAGTGCACGACTTGGCTCCATAACGTAATAAAGGTGTGTTCAGATATATATCTTGTTGTATACCTACTTTTGGCTCGTTCGGATAACTCCTTGTGGGTGCGGCAATTTTATTGCATGTTAGTGTATTTAGGTACGTGGAGGAGTGAAATTCAGTATCCAGATTCCTCTAAGCAAGATCTACATTTCTATGTGGTTCCAAAGGGATCGGAGTTGCGGGGGTGGCAGTCACTTGATATGTCATTCGTTCGGAAATAATGACACTGCTCTTTATTTAGGAAAGAAGATAGTGCTCTTTTACATCTTCTACATACCAAGTTCGAGAAAATCTGATTTTTGATTAAAAAACTTGGGGGGGAGGGTGTAATGAAGTCCTGATAAATGGGTAAAAGTAGATGACTGCAGGATCCGCTACATGCCTTATCCTGCTCGGGGGAATTATTTCCTTGTTATTAAATGTATAAATTTATTTCTGCTTCACAGGTAAAGTTCCTCCTTGGAATGTTTATAAGATTTTATTATTTCCTAAAACTGCGATTTGGGACGGACGAGAGCGAAGCGGCGCTGTTTACAATACAAAGAGACAGCATTCTCAGGAATATAATTTTCTATTAGAGGGACTGTTGTTTACGAGGAGTGTCCAAAGAAAAAAGTGAGGGCTTTGCATGCTCTGTCTTATTTAATCTCCATTGTAACCTCCAGAAATTAGCGTTTATATTCTTTGAGCAATGAGAGATGGCATGATTTTGGGAGCACATCATGATATCGCTATTTTGATTGTACAGCACCATTACAAGTGAGTGCTGCTCGAATTTAGTGGATAGAAATAAATTTTCTCTTTGACCCGATATTTTCACGGGAGAAATACTCGTAATTTCATGTTTTCTGTTATTTGGTGACGCACAAAGCCTTCTCAGCATAACATACGTGTGTTGCTCGTCATCTTTCCAAACGCGCGCGAAATGAGAAATGAAATGCTCGCACGTCTAAATGTTTTAAACTACTGCGCCTATGTTCTTTCCACTGCTAGAGCCTTTCATCCCTTCTTAATCAAAGTTACCATAAACCTCAAAAGAGAAAAATCATTGTTGCAAAGCATTGTCGAGAAAAATCTTGTAAGCATTCCAAGGAGCTCTACCTTGACGCAGATGTAATTTTAAGTTTGACTATTTCACTTTTAGTGTAGTCGGTTTAAATAAACAATGGTAATACCTTTGATTCTATCCACATTCACATCATTTTTAAATATAGGCCTAACTTTAATTAGCCATTTTTAACAAGAGGCCTAACATTATTTAGTCATTTTAACTATAGCCCCTAACATTAGTCATTTTTAAATATAGGTCTAACATTAATGAGCCACTTTTAACAATCGCTGTAACATTAATTACCTACATTTAACAATAGGCCTAAAAGCACTGAATTTTAAAACGAAATGAGCACGTGCATCGACAAAGCTTCATAAAAGGCAAGTGCTCCAAACTGCTATTAACAATGCTTAAGTGACAAACAAAAAGTAACACTGTATTCACTTTTGACTCGTCAGTATGAATTGATTGATATATTACATGCGCTAAGTTCATATTCTTAACAGTAGTGTATGTGCTTGAAGTGGTCCATGAGAGCTCATCAAAGTTCATATATCGCAGTTAAGTTCTTCCATTTTCACGTTATCGTGCAGTTAAGTTCTTCCGGCGGACACATAAAGGTACCGATTAAGCTTGTATTCTTATATATGTACAGTATGCGGCAAAATAAACAGTACTGAAATTATGAAACTTTATTATTTATTATTTATGTATTTACTTTACATTATATAGCGATACTTTAACATTATATAGCGTTGCAAACATTATTCACGACGAAACTTGTCAACAACTGCTAACATAACGGCGTTGCTCGGAGCCTGTTTCATAAACTTAGGCCTAAATGCGTTGGCAACTTCTTTTTAGTTTGGACCGTTTTCGCGTCCTTTTCCGTATGACCGGAAATAGTGCTCCATGATAAAAACTGTTTCTGCAACAGTGAGAACCATCCTGAAGCAACTAACATTAAAAAGACATTCACATACGTTATAACCACGTTCGGAAACCACTCGGTACGTTTCAGCGCATGACACACACATTTGACACATGCGCATTTCAGTACTGTTTATTTTGCCACATACCGTATATAGCTTTAACTAAAGTTCGTAATAAGGGGTCGTTGAAGTCCTTTTTTGGGGGTCATTTTCTCGGACATAGCATTTCAATCACAAACTAATCAGGTGAGCTCAGGAAGGGTCTCTATCGGAGAGCGAAAGCAAAATTTGAAAAAGTTAAAGCATTCTCGAGTAATACAGACGAACAGACAGACAGACAGACAGACAGGCACACAAACAGAGCGAAACTAATATATGCTTTTCAGCATATAATAAATTCTAGGTCAAATTAGAATGCCCCTCGTACTAAGAGCATGGCAATGAGAATACGGTCCTCGATGATAATTATATGCTTTGGGTGAATAAATAGTAAACAGTGAAGCCAATTTTTCTATTGGGTTGTTTCATATTGGTCTATTTCGCTTAGTCTACTTTTCATGGGCCCTAGCGTGCGTAACATTACATCAGAACTTACGACAAAAGTAAATGAAAACCTCAGTCGCTTAATAAAGGGGAAACATCAAACCAACACTCAAAACCTGGTTTGCATTCAAACAGACTTCTCATCAGCGCTTGGGAACCTCAGGAGTGTGTTGCATTTCAAATTGCTGCCATGGGGACAAACGATCAACAGCGTTCTATATTGCCATCAGTTGGAGGAATGTCATCAGAAATTGCTAACAAAACAAAGGACACAGGTAAATCGTGCAGGTCCAATACTCCTCCAAGTTGGTTCCCGTCGTCTTTTGAAACGCTGTAAAAAAATTAAGTCTTTGGAGTACGAGGATCTCACTCATCCTGTGTAATCACCAGACTTGGCCCCAATCGATTTCCACATGTTTTTTCATTTGTACAGTTTCTTGCGGGACAAACAGTTCACTTATCGAGATGATATTATTACTGCTCTCACTAGTTTTTTAGAACAATGTAATGCCGACTTCTGTTACCGCGGCATTTTCCATTGGCAACACGTCGGGCACAACGTAGAGTTGCTGAGGTATTTAAAATATATTCTTTTCCCTGATTCTCCTGTCTTTTTCTTTCCATCAAATTTGGGCAATAATTATGAAACAGCCAAATAATATGATCACTATAATCTTTATTGTTTTTAAGACGCTTAGCATTTATGTTTTCATTTTGAAAAATCTATTCAGTAATGCTTGTTTGGTTGGCAGGAAAAGGATCGCATTTCCAAACCATTTTGTTTTAATTTAAATCTATTTTTTTCTTCTAAGGAATTGATTTTTTTGTCTCGGCGGCGAATATTTTGTTGCAGGGTCTTCAATTTCCGACGAATCATTCTCGGTGAGCATTCTTTTCTGCCTGCATCACCACTGTTCGTGGCATATATTACTCCACGAACTAGCTTCCTGTGTGGGGCAGGGGGGGGGGTGTTGGATCGAAAATTCTATAGATGCAACGTGCTGCTCAAAAATTCAGTAATTAAAAAAATTACTTTGGGAGTGGAAGATGTTTGTTGAGGGTTCTCTTCTAAGATGTTGCTGCCTGTTTTTCCTATTTTTGTCTGAAATAAAAAATACTTTAAAGTGGTATTCCAACCAGTAAAGTTATTAATATATTCGTTACAGTAAATTCAAATTACTTTTTCTGGTGTCACTTTCCGTTTGTCTGGTAATTTCCTATAACTAAGTGCTTTTTGCAGAGAAAATATTGCGTGTACGGTATCGAGTTTCAGCAAACAATTTTTAAAATTAAACAGTTTGTATCATCAAAAGTCGAATCTTCCTAATGAAGGCTACATAAAAGACTATGCCTTGTAGGAACAAAATTTTCTTTTTTTACATATCCAAAATATCTCTTCTCGAATCATGAGTTCAAGTCGATTTAAGAGATAAAAGTTGTTTTTTTTTAAGTTGGGGAAATGAACACATAGATCGTTACTCATAGTTAGTGATCGGCCAAATGAAGATTCTAATATACATTTCATGACTTTCATGGAGTTGCGTATAATCAATGACTTTCATTGTAAATAATTGCAAAGGGGATTTGCTCTTTTATTTTATTTTTTCTTATTTAACCTTCATTGTAAAATTTTTTCAATTACTTCATTTGACGTTTCTGAAAGACTTTTTAAAATTAAATGTAGACAATAATCAGGGGTATATGAAGAGAATTTCATATTGTCTATGTTTGCGACAAATACTCATAATCAATCTGCTTATAATTATTTTTCTATTCAGCTTAATTTATGTTTATGATAATTTATTTAATTCTGCGAAATAACTGTTAAAAACACTTATCTTTTTTTATTGGATATTGGCAGTTTATGACTTATGACTGCAGCCAATCAGCGTGCAGTATTCGCGTCACGTGACCACCCACCCCTCCACCCCCCTTCCTGACGTCACAGGCGTTCAACCAATCAGCGTGCAGTATTCGTATCACGTGACCACCCAACACCTCCACCCCCAGTATTCGTGTCACGTGACCACCCAACCCCCTCCACCCCCCCTTCCTGACGTCACAGGCGTTCAACCAATCAGCGTGCAGGTTTTGTGTCACGTGACCACCCACTCCCCTCCCCTGTTTTGGATGTGGTCTTTTTTGGGCGTTGGTCCTTTTTGGGCGTTGGTCCTCTGTTTTGGGTGTAGTCTTTTTTGGGTGTGGTCATTTTTCGGGCGTTGGTCCTCGACGTCACTGGCGGCCATTTTTGGGTCACGTGATGGGTCTTTCCCGTGACGTCACAGCTGACGAATTCAACCAATCAGTGTACAGTATTCGTGTCACGTGAGGATTTTTGAGGGTTTGTTCTTTTGGGTGTGGTTCTTGTGTTGGTGTGGTCTTTTTGGGCGTTGGTTCTTTTTGGGCATTGGTCCTCTGTTTTGGGTGTGGTCTTTTTGGGGCGTTGGTTGTTTTTGGGCGTTGGTTCAGAGGTGGCCTAAGGTTGAAATAAAATTAATTTCATCATCGTCTGATGTACCCCTGGTGCTGGTGGCAGATAAGAGGGGTCCTGAGGCTCTCAGCAAAATCCACTTAGGTGATTCTGTCTTACAAGTGAAGACCTGTTGACGCCCTTAAATACCCACCTAAATGGGTAGGGGTTGGTATACGGGCACCTCAAATGGATTACCTATTACTAATTCACTATTGTTTCTCGGGTAACCAAATTTTTTCCAAGCTCTTTTACAGTTTCTTCTAAATAAAACGACTGCTGTTTCAAGGTGTATTGTTTTGTTTTTAATTTTCAACTAATGGCTACATTGTTTCAATTGACAAGTGTGCATTTCTTCTCAGGGTTGAACCTGGTTGAAATGTTAAATAAAAATACAAATTTCACATTTCTCAATGTTGCTGAGGCATACTTGACTCTCTCTCTCTATACAAATTTACACAACTTTGGCTCACAGAGGTTGATAAACGCGTTGTTTGATTCCCCAACCTCGCGATATTCAGTCACCCACCCCCCGTCTCTCTCTCTCTCTCTTTCTCCCTCCTCCTACATAACCAATACAAG
>JAHWFO010111394.1:1107169-1142896 GCA_023313115.1 Rhysida immarginata | reverse complement strand
AGAAAAAAAGAGTAATGAAGCCTGCTTTAATAAGTAACACTATTGACCTATGCCCCTCAAAAATGTAAACTTAGTAATACCTTAAAAGCAAAATTTGCACTTAAACGTTTATTATGCAATGCAGATTAACTTAGAAAATTTAACATTTGCACGAGCCTAAATACATTAAAAGTAAAGTCAGAATTTTGTTTTATTTTATTTTATTTTTTAGCACGTCAGTTAAAATTATAGGGAATAAAAGGCAATCAGTAAATAGTAACTAAAAACTGAAAACCTGTAAACTTTTCATCATCATCATCAATATTATTTGTAATTATTTTTATAAGAAATCAATGCAAAACAGAAAAAACAGAGATATGGAAATGTGGAGATAAATTTTCCAAGGTAACGAATGACCGCGAGAGCTAAGAAATGAACAAGTCCTACCGAACATGTGAAACAAAAATGCCATTGTATTAAAATTGAAACACTGCATTTTACATTAGCAAAATGCTGCAACCCTACGGACGAAACAAGGATTTTTAGCTTCGATTAGCGTGAGCCTTGATTACAGCTGTTGTCTCCGCTGTTCACGGCTCGGATACGCTAGGCTTCATACGGCCTGTGAGATAAGAATTACGTACACTTTTATAAATAGGACAGGCTTTAATTTAGTCGGGAAAAGCACAAAAACGAATGGGGGAACACCAATGCATCATAAGCAAAACGTATATCGCATACCTGTGCTAGAAAATGCAAGGAATTTTAGCCCGGAATAGCTTGAACACTGACCGTAGTGTCAAACAGTGCTGTACTCCTCGCGAACACGCTAAGCCTAGCCCTGCCGAATTGTGTGATAACAAGTACGTACGTTTTTGTTTTGATAATACGACAGATTTTAATTAGATGAAACGACTCTGAAAGTAATGCGAAAACGTCGATGCAGCACAAACAAACGTATTTTAAATACCCTGAATTGTCAGAACAGGGCCCCGTGCGAACACCTCGACATCAACTGTGTGCAAATATGTTAGCTGGAGAGAATTTAATTAGGAGAAAAACAAAAACAAAACTATGAAAGAGCAGGGTAACCCTAACAAAGTACAGAAAAACATACCACATATATCTTTGGCTGAAGACACAGTGTTTTTAAGCAAACACAAACATGTGAACTATGCAACCCTGAGCGAACGTGCTGAACAACAACGCCCCAGCGTCCGTGGCTTAGCAGCCAGCACCATCCACGCCTGAGCACACACAGGTGCAACATCTATCACCTTGCAACACATCGTAAAAGGGCAGTGAAATGAACATACACCCCATGACAAACCTTTAAAAGTAAAAATCAGTGTCATTAGACAGAAAAACAAGCCATCGAGGACACGTCATTGAGAAAGCATGCCCGAGAAGCAACGTGGACGTGATTGCCTACCCCAGGAATCACACGTGAACGTCATGAAGTCGTGAATTGTAGAGTGATGCATAACAAAAGCACAGTCCACGTACAGACTTTATTAAGGAAAAATTATAAAATTCAAACTGTAAAACAAACCAACAAGCGCGCGACTTTTAGAACTTATCGACTTGTGACGAGTGATATTAAATCATCGCATGTGACCATAGCCTTAAATTGAATACAGACTTTTTGTACTATAAAGAGTACGAAGCATATCACTCTCGTATCCTAATACCATAAGTGAACAGAAAAGTTGTATACTGTATGAGAGAGAGAGAGAGAGAGAGAGAGAGAGAGAGAGAGAGTGAAAACAATTTTTAGAATACAATTTTAAACAACCTTTTGCAAACTTGTATTGGTTATGTAGGAGGAGGGAGAAAGAGAGAGAGAGAGAGGGGGGGGGGGACTGAATATCGCGAGGTTGGGGAATCAACGCGTTTATCAACCTCTGTGAGCCAAAGTTGTGTAAATTTGTATAGAGAGAGAGAGTCAAGTATGCCTCAGCAACATTGAGAAATGTGAAATTTGTATTTTTATTTAACATTTCAACCAGGTTCAACCCTGAGAAGAAATGCACACTTGTCAATTGAAACAATGTAGCCATTAGTTGAAAATTAAAAACAAAACAATACACCTTGAAACAGCAGTCGTTTTATTTAGAAGAAACTGTAAAAGAGCTTGGAAAAAATTTGGTTACCCGAGAAACAATAGTGAATTAGTAATTAGGTAATCCATTTGAGGTGCCAGTATACCAACCCCTACCCATTTAGGTGGGTATTTAAGGGCGTCAACAGGTGTTCACTTGTAAGAGAGAATCACCTGAGTGGATTTTGCTGAGAGCCTCAGGACCCCTCTTATCAGCATCAGCACCAGCACCAGGGGTACATCAGAGGATGATGAAATTAATTTTATTTCAGCCTTAGGCCGCCTGTGAACCAATGCACAAAAAGAACCAACGCCCATACAAGACCACACCCAAAACAGAGGACCAACGCCCAAAAAGAACCAAAGCCTAAAAAGACCACACCCAAAACAAGAACCACACCCAAAAGGACAAACCCTCAAAAATCTTCATGTGACACGAATACTGTATACTGATTGGTTGAATTTGTCAGCTGTGACGTCACGGGAAAGACCCATCACGTAACCCAAAAATGGACGCCAGTGACGTCGAGGACCAACGCCCAAAAAAAAGACCACACCCAAAACAGAGGACCAATGCCCAAAAAGGACCAATGCCCAAAAAGGACCAACGCCCAAAAAAGACCACACCCAAAACAGAGGACCAACGCCCAAAACAGGGGAGGGGGTGGGTGGTCACGTGACACAAAACCTGCATGTTGATTGGTTGAACGCCTGTGACTTCAGGAAGGGGAGTGGAGGGGATTGGGTGGTCACGTGACACGAATACTGGGGGTGGAGGTGTTGGGTGGTCACGTGATACGAATACTGCACGCTGATTGGTTGAACGCCTGTGACATCAGGAAGGGGGGTGGAGGGGTGGGTGGTCACATGACGCGAATACTGCACGCTGATTGGCTGAAATAGGCCACATCCACCTCATTAATATGCGACTCGATCAAGTCCTTATCTACTAATTTTCATTGAAATGGCTTATTTGCTCCGTTTCCTTTGGTGTGATATTAGAGAACCGAGAGAACCAGTCGAAACCGCAGCGAAAAAAGGTGACTTCTTTTCGAATCGGCAGTCCGAAGCACTGGAATATGATAATGGTTTTAGATGTAACTAATAAATATTTTATACAGTACATAACTTTTTATTTATTTATCCATGTCCATGTCTACAGAAACATGTGCATCGATAATACTGAATAAGGGCTTATAATAACTTTTGTATGAAATATAAGCACGGATATCGAGACTTTCAATATGTCGAGTATCACAGTAATCTTATGTTTAAGATGCGTCTCCTTACTCGCGCTTGTGCTCACGAGTGGATTTTGTATGACGAAAAATTAAAATTATTCCATCATCCGTAACGCTTTTTTGGGTGGGAACAGTATCCTTAACTAGAGAGAGGAAGGAAGAAATATGTAGAAATTAATTAAGCATTTCAAAGCACATAGAAATTCAATAAGCGCATAAATTATAAATAATATGAAGACTAAATGAACATTTAATTGATTCTTCAAGGTTTCAAAATAATAAATTATGGATTAAGTTGTGAGTAATAATATATATTTATTGTAATGGAAAAAAGTTTATTCCAATACACAAGATTCATTAGTCTTCATTCAAAACACTCAAAGCAAAACGTTAGGCCGTTACACTAATTGGCTTGGTAAGACAGCCAAGTATAGTGGCGATATCTGTTATCACATTTTTAATATATTTCATATCTCTGTAGCATCGTCTAAGGAGGATATGCAGTCCGACCAATGACGTATATTAAAGATAGACTCCGAATCCTATTGTTGTAACTTGAAGCAAATTGGGAAGCTCCAAGCCCAGAACTGTCATGGCCGAAAGTGATTGAAGATGATGCAAAACACATGGCTAAACAGAAGAGTAACTGATTAATAATTCTTTCACACGCCGATCACGGACTGATAAGTTTATCTTTTCGTTTACTTTGTATTTGAATAATTTTATTTTATTTTATAAACAATTTTTCGATCATGGTTTCAATTTCAATTTCGTTTCGATTGTCTTTCAGTTACGTATTTTCATTTTAGTTACGTATTTTTGATTTATTTTTGTGGGAAATGATTCCTGATCCTTTTTCTTGTTTGTTTGTACAGTTGTACGCAGTTTAACTTTGAGGAATGGTTTTGAATTAATTATTCCTTAGGCCCAAAACTCTTCAAAAACAAAGCAGCCAGACAGCTAATTACTTCATGGCTCACTCCTGCCCAGAACTATTATGGCTCAATTTGCTTCACTTTTTGCTGCTGTTAACAATAGGATTCAGAGTCTATCTTTAATATACGTCATTGAGTCCGACGAATTGCGGCATTGTTAGGAGACGATTACAACAAATAACGTAAATGGGAAGAAATGACAGTAGCGTCGGAACCTTTGATGTTACTGGCAGCGCTTTCTCTCCATTTTGATGGTGGACGGGGTATTGGTAACATTACAAATTTTTTACATTCAATCAGTTACATGAATTTAGAAAATAATTTGTTAGGATATAATTATATAGAAATAAAAAAAATAAAATTTTGTTATAAAATGCATTATCATCTCCAAATTTTACCAAATTTTCAGAATTATTTTTGTTGTTATATATTTTTTTTAAATCAAGTATATAATTTATGCGAAGAGAAATTTTTTTTCGTAATTTTTCAATGGAATTTTTTAAATATAATATCAAGAACAACGATATATAATTAAGAACAACGATTTTCCTCATTATATATCGTTGATCAAGAGCAAATGATAAATCTACCTTCATCTGTTCTTGATAATATATTCACGACACAACATAATACATGGTGATTACAAAAGAACTTCACACTTTTAAAAATTTATTACATCAAAGCTATTCAGAATACAGACACACGGATTGTTATATAAAAACTCTGGAAGTTTATTGTTACACGTAGCATTACGTAACTTGAGGATGATACCACGCGGCACGTGACCAAAACGAAAATCTACGGACCCTGTTTTTTCATTGAACCGACCGTATGAGGGGACACGTATCTGGGCATGCTGGTTAATTGGTTAATGCCACAATTGCACGAAGACAGTGACGACTTTATCTTTCAGCAGGATGGGGCACTTCCACACTGGAAGACAGAGGTGCGGGAATTTATTGATGCCACTCTCCCACAGCAGTGGATTGGTCGAGCAAACAATAGCCTGGAACTTGCAAAGTGGCCACCGTCGAGCCCCGACCTCACACCTTGTGATTTCTTTTTATGGGGGTGTGTAAAGGACAAGGTCTTCATCCTACGCCTTCGCCGTGACCTAGATGAACTGAAAGAACGCATTACGGTAGCGATACGTGGGTTTGATGGAGACATGTTAATGCGGGTTTGGGATGAATTCGACTACAGGGGGGTATACTGAACATCTTTAACTGTGTCACAATAAACTTCAAGAGTTTTTCTTTAAGAATCCGTATGTGGTGTGTCTATATTCTGAATAGCTTTGACGTAATAAATTTTTAAAAGTGTGAAGTTCTTTTGTAATCACCCTGTACAACATAACATTCACAATATATAAGCAAGGTAGTATACAGGGTTACAGGGAAAGTCCACCTACATATTTAAGAACGTTATTACCTAGGTCGTTGCCAATAGATTTGATCCCATAACCTGCTATCCAAAAATTAACCGTTTTCTAGATATGTGACTTTTAAATAAACATTTACTCTTTGCAGTCTAGGACCGCTTTCTGTGTCATTTTGTGTTTGATTTGCCTATTTATCTGAGAGTATTATACCTTTTTGGATAGTTAAAAAGACGTTGAAGTTATTAAAATAATTTGCAGGATAACTTCCATAGAACTTTTTTTAATTAACGTGCTTCAAAGTTGGGAACACATACTGAAAACATCTACATTCAAATTGCTTCAAGTTTTATTATTTATTTTTATAAACTGGCACACCCCTACGTAAAAACAGCAAAAAATTGGACCCTATAGTCTGGAAATGAAAAAAAAAGTTGAAATTATAGTAAAAAATGGTATTTTTTTCTTTTAATTTAAAAGTCACATATCTAGAAAACTGTTAACTTTTGGATAGTAGGTCAAATCTATCGATAAATATCTATGTCGACTTTCCCTGTAACCCTGTATAAATTACATCAAAAAGGAAAAATTAAAGTTTATGTTAATTTTTAAACAATTATTAAAATAACATGTTGAAATGCTCTAAAATGAAAAAAAAAATCGGCAATCGTGTGTTTTTTTTGTAACGAATGTAATAATTTTAATTTAAAAAAAATTGTTCATTAAATTTAGAAGTGAAAATTTATCCAAAATTATAAGTGTGAAATTTTTAACAGTTTTGTTATGCTTAAGTTTCGATTTTTAAGCTTCGATGAATGATATATTTACTGAATATTCTTTGACATAAAAAATTATTTCAGTGAAAAACGCTGCTCATTCCTAATGAAAAATATTTTAAGTAGAGCACCTTAGCTGTAGAATTTTTTAGTAATTTTTATTTTCCTTCGAGTTTATTATTTTATTTATGTAAAATGGCGAAATATGGCAATTTTAGCAATAAAAACTGAGAGCTTCTGATAATGATACCAAGTTTCTGTGTGAGGCCGCCACTGTTTTTATGACGTGAAATGACGTCATAGGCGCATCCGTTTTTTGCTCTACTGTCATTTCAATTTACGTTCTTTGATTACGATTTTGTCCGCGGTTTGCGAGGTAGTTCACAGAGGGCGCTGCTGTAAGCGAGGCCGTTTTTTTCATATCTATAAGAGAATTGCTCAGTTTCTTTTGAATATTCACGTAATTGCTGATTTTAAGGTTTTCATTTACTTTTTTTTTTTTTTAAAATTTAATTTAGAGTTGGTATTATTTCCCTAGATAACAGCGTCTTCATGGAGTATGTAACACAACTTCTTGTTGTCTTATCTGTAATTTTTTACAGGCTGTGTAGTCTCTGCTGCTATCTATCTGAAAACGATAAAGAAAGACCATTTGAGATAGAATATGCAGGCCTTCTTATGTTATATGTATTTGTTATTCAAATGAATGAAAACCCGATGAATGAATAATAATTTTAAAAAATTATAACTTTCAAGTTGTGTCGTATATTATTCTAACTTTATTGTTAAGCAATTTCATAGTAAAATTATAATTTATAAAACATTGTATTTGGTTAATCATGAAGAAAAATTTCCAGTGAAGATTGAAAATACATGTATATCATGAAATTAAATGGCTCACATGTTGATTTTCAGAACAAAGTTTATTAAACATATAATTATATTGAATGGAGTAATGTTAATCATATTAAGTTTAATAAATTTTCTTTATATTATGAGGACGTTTTGAAAAGTAATATCTCTATGGTTGTAACTTTTTTTATTTGGTAACTGATTTTTGTACCTGATATTTACGTTTCCTATGCACTATTCACTTTTCGACATAGTCCCCGTCTCTTTCCATGCATTGCGCCAACGCCTGACTAGTCGGGTGAACCTGTCGGGCAGGAAATCCGGGGTTTTGTTGACACCAGGATTGAATAGCAACTTTCACCTCGTCTTCAGAAAGCATCTCATGTCTCTTAAGGTGCTTTTCTTCTTTGGGAAGCGGTGAAAGTCGCAAGGTGCAAGGTCTTTCATCTTTGAACTGTAGTCGCTGCAACACTTCTTATGTGTGGCGATTCGTGTGCAGGCAGACGTTATCGTGATGCAAAAGAGGGTCAAAAGCTGCCATTCAATCCTGGTGTCCAGAACAACCCCGATTTCTTTTCCGACGGGTTCACCCGACTATTCACCCGTTGGCGCAGTGCTTGAAAAGGGATGAAGACTATGTCCAAAAGTGGATAGTGCATTACATAGGGGACAAATATAAGTATCAGGAACAAGAAGAAATTTGAAAATCGATTATTAAATCAAAAAGTTACAGCCAAGAAGACATTCTTTTCAAAACGCCCTCGTATTAATAATTAAGTAAATAAAATTCAATATATAAAAAAACTGATTTCCCCAATATCAGTCCAATGTTTTAGAATTGAAGTTCTTGTGGTTATGAAATCCAATATTAAAGGTGAGGAATGTTTGTTGCTGAAGCTTTAAGAATAACCAAAAACATTAACCCTCTACAAAATTCTACAAGTTTCAGCAACAATCATTTCTCACCTTTAACCCTGGATTTCATAACCACAAGAACTTCAATTCAAAAACATTAGTCTGACTGACATTGGTTAAATCAGTTATTTATTTATACAGGGTGTCCCAATTTGATGTATACACTCTTTGAAACGTTATAACTCAGCAACGAAATGAGATAGAAATATAAGGTTTGTTGTATTTTATTCCTTAAACTTCCTTAAGCCCGTACATGTTCAAAATATCCACCGTCTGGGTAGTCCTCATTTAGTGCGTGGCCAAGTCGTGGAATGTAAGGCTTCCACTTTTGACCTCGCAAAATTTGATGAACACTGGATTTGGCGATACCAATTTCACGAGAGCATTGCCTCACTGACTTCTTTGGTTGGTTGGTTGGTTGGTTGGTTGGTTGGTTGGTTGGTTTATTAGAATTTTTGGCGGAGACTACTAAGGTCATTTTGCGCCATTCACACAAGTTATATCTGCACGCAGCCCGGGACAAACACAAACATCCATGCCCACGGCGGGATTCAAACCCACGACCAGGTGGACTCGAAAACTAGAAGGCCTACGCCCTAGCCTCTCGGCCACCTGGCCGACTGAATTCTTTGGGGATCGTGTAAAAACCTCCATGACGGCATCAACATTCTCGTTATCAGTGGAATTTCTGATTCTTCCGCACCGACCTTTCAACACATCTTTCATCGTTCCTTCGGCTTCAAACTTGGGAGTATTGTTATTGTTACCCTTATTGGCGGTGATGTACCAAATTCAACCCTCCAACGTCGCTGAACCTCAGCAACATTCGCCAGTTTCCAATAACACTTCAGTATCCACTTAGGTACATCGAATGAAAGTCTCACCGCCGTTTTGGTTTACAAACAAATGAACAACAAGTGTTGCTATGCTTTTCCAGCGCCGTCTGTATCATACACAAAAACCTTATATTTCTATCTCATTACTTTACTGAGCTATAACGTTTCAAAGAAAGTATACATCAATTTGGGAGCTACAAGTTTACATGTGTACGTGATTATTCCTCGAATGAGAGAGATTTCATCGGCGGAGGAGGGGAGTCGCGGGTTCGGAGTTATCGTTCAAGATTTTTATCGAACAGTAAACTTGGCTCGAACTCGTGTTCACCCCTTCCGTCAAATGGGAGCGATCGCGAAGAAAGAGCGAGAGTAAGAAATTTTCCGAGAGGTGAGTTTGAACAACGAACGGGGTCATACGAGGAAGAGGACGATGTATTTGTTATGGCCCTCCATCGATGGCTCGTTCAGAGCAAGCCTAAGCTGGTTAAAAGAAGACGACAAGGAGAACGATAATGATAATTCGCTTCTCTGTGGACTTGGCTGCCACGCCATATGAGCCGTACTCGACTGCAATAAAAGTTAACCCGTGTACTATTTACAAGGGAACCCCACATAGCTTGTTCTTGCGCGCAAGCACACCATGGAAGCGATAGCGTTATGCGGCAGTGAAGCACCCCGGAAGTGCGCAGAGTTCAAAAAACATGGCGGAAAGAGAGGAAGCAAACTGTTAGCGGCGATCGACAAAGAATTGCAGTTAGAGCACTGTTATTAAGCATAAAACCTTAATTTTGCTGTACAATTATTCGTCTCGAAATAATTTATAAGATGAGGTAGGCATCCATGAATACTATTTTCATTTAAAACTAGCTGTGCCCGCGACTTCGTACACGTGGAATTTATTTTTAACTTATTATAAAGCTTCTTTGTATACAATGTTTGTAGTATGATTAGGGACATGAACAAAGAGCTTGTTTGCTTCACTAACACGGGAGAGAACCACATAGAGCTGGCCGTGCGAAAAGCAACTGACACTAAGGTCCACGCCCAGAATACGCAGCGTCTGGCCCTGTGCTTTGTTTATTGTGATGGCATAACATAAGCTCACCGGGAATTGTACATTTTTAAAGCGAAATTGTTAGGAATGAGCGGGATTCGGGGTATAAAAACTCGCTCGCCTGCGCCACTTCACATTAAAATTTCCGCTTCTATGATGTTATGTTGGAGAGAAGTAACTTTAAGCCTCGTACCATTACACAATTTCGGTGGGCGTAAATTTCGCAACAGAAAAATAGGGACGCCGTTTTTCAAATTAATATTGTGTGATGGAATGCCAGCTGCGCTAAGAGTGTTTAAAAATTCGCCTGGATAATCGGTAGAGTCTCCATAACTCTGTTAATAGAGACATACTCAACATTTTCTCCCTCAACATGAGTAAATATGCCCGAGTTAATTCTTGCAACTTGATCGTTTCGAGGTGTCAAAATAGCCCTTTCACGAAGCCAAGCGTTTTCATGAGTTGTTGTTTGCATTTGATCACCATAAATGGAAGAAATGAGGTCTTGAAGTGAAAATACTATACAGCACAAATTACCGGGCACAAAGATTTGACCATTTTTTTCCTGATATGTGTCCTCGCATATTTTTAACAATAAATCAGAAAACTCCTGTGAAATTGTGTTGCCTCCTTTTCGCGCCCTCATGTTCACTTTTAGTGCATCCGCGTGATGTGTCGCCACAAACTTGAACTCTTCAAGCATGCTCTTATCTCATCTGCTCTTGTTCCCCGTGGTATAACTGGTATTGTCTGCCTAAAATCACCACAAAAAAGATTGTAACATTACCCATGGGTTGGTCATTTTGTTGAATATCTCTGAGGGTTCTATCAGCCGCCTCTGCTGCTTTTCGATTAGCCATGGTGCACTCGTCCCATATTATTAAGCAGCAATTGCGTAGAACCCTGGCTTTGTCACTGTTTCTGGGGATGTCACATACTGGTTGATCAGTTATATCCAAATCTTTCGGGATTTTAAATATTGTGTATGCAGTTTTACCACCAGGTAACAAAGTGGCTGCTATCCCCGACGAATTTTCGCAATTGTGCCAACATTATTTTAGTGATGAATGTTTTTCTTGTCCCACCAGGTGCATCCAAAAACAGAATTTCTCCCATATTATTGTTGAGACTCTGACAAATGCGTTCGAAAACCGTGCGCTGTTCTTCCGTTAGAAATCGAATGCCGTTTTGAAAGGTTTCCGTAGGTTCTGCTGGATTATAACTTATTTCCGCTGCGTACTCTCTGTTGATGTGTTCACCTACTAATGGCGCTGGCAAGCTGTACTGGGGGGAGATGATTTCCTCTTATAGACATGACCAAATGCCTATAAAAGTCTTCCGCCAGCTTATCTTGTAATTTTTTCCACAACACTGCAGCATCAGGGAGGGCACAAATTATCAGCAAAACGGAAAACAAATGACGCAAGCGATGTGGACTGTCATTAACACATAATTCAGCTAGAGCATCATCCCAGAGCATTATCAAGTAAGTGTCGCTCTCGGCAAGCATCACGATAAGTGGGAAATTCAACCCCGTTAACCTTTCTTAGATCAGCAAAAGGGAAGTTACTTTTGATTGATTTTCTATACTTTTAATGCTTTCTGTAGGATATGACTGGAAAATGGGAGGATATTTTCACGCCATATAGTAAAATATTAATAATTAATTGCTTATTGGACCTAAAATATTGTGTAGTATGTAAAACCAAGCGCAAGTAGAAACATTCGGCATTGTTTGGATGAACCGTGTACACTCTTCCAATAACGTGTTCTTTTAATATGCCGGGCTCGCCAACTACAGCTCTGCCACGCCTTCTACTATTGAAGACACCTACTTGTAAGTATACTATGACAGTATTTCATCATAAAACATATTCTTGCAAAATCATCGAGTTCACAAAGCCGAAAGTATGCCAGCAAAGTTGTTTGTCTGGTTGTCTGGGGTTTCCTAACCGACCTTTAACATTTTCAGGATTAAAATATATTCGCTTTTCTCCTTCAAGTTGAACATCGAGATGAATCGCAGTCGAGTGTCTTTCGTGAATAGGGAAGCTCAAACTGCGCCATACTGCTTCTGAAGAGCTTATGTATCCGCCCGACTGAAACCTTGTGGCTTCCGACGAGTGCAGCAGGACCCGCTAACAATGAACATAGCAGGGTGACGAGTTTTGCTATTCTTTTTATAACTCACAAGGGAAGTTCACGAACACGTATCTCACAGATTTCCACCAAATTTAAATACGTTACTCATCTGAAGCAACTATTGATGCTTGCAAAATAAGAAAATGCGAAATTTCTTTTTTTTTTCAAAATAAACCGCAAAATCGAAAAAAATTTGAGCACACATAGCCATACAAAGACTCCTTTGTTAAAGGCATAGTTAAAGCGCTTGACGGAACTTCTTTCTTCCACTACTCAGCAATAAGCACGAATCCACCAAGGTGCTTATACTGTACATACCTTGAGAATCCACTTCACATGAAAGCAATAGACAGCAGACGACAATTGAATGGATTCCCAAGTTTCTAAACAAACTTAGTTTTTAAAAATAGATTATTAAAAAGGCTAATTGCCTTCCAGTAAAAAAGTGTATAATAATTAATAACGATTTCCTTAATTTATTATTCCATTTTATAAATTAATTCGGTAAATTTTCAGGGACTGGCGTCTTATCGAGCGATACGTTGCGTTGGTGAGAGGGTATGTATCGCCATGCTTTATAAATTTTAAATAAAAATAGTATTCATGCATGCTTACCTCATCTTATAAATATTTCGAGAGGAATAATTGTACAGCAAAATTAAGGTTTTTGTGCTTAATGACAGTGCTCTAAATGCATTTCTTTGGCGACCGCCGCTAACCGATTTTGTTTTCCCTCTTATCGCTGTTTTTTGAACTTTTCACTTCCGGAGCGTACCGCCGCCGCGCAACGCCATCGCTTCCAAGGTGCGTTCGATCTTCGTGTACTTCCCTTGTCAGTTGCATCCATATATCGGAGTCCAGTTTCCTCTATTTTTAATTCAGTAGCTGTGTTAAAACAGTTAAACTCGAAACGAGCTGCAGTTATATTCCCGAAGAATTTGTCAGCAGCATTTTCCCGTATGAGTTATTGGCTTATTTGCACGACGGAATTGGAGGGTTCTTCTGAGCATCCTCACGCTTCATATATTTAAATTCAAGGAAATTATCCCCTTAATTGTTTCCGGCCTTGGACTTGTTAAACAAATTTATCTGAACCCTTTTACCGACCTGAGTCAACGGAATTAATGATAACGTTATGTCTGATTTTGATGCATCATGATTAAGCTAATATAATTATTTGCTTTGATTGTCTGTTGTGTTCCTCTCGTAATTAATTCTACCAGTTCCCTGCTTTGATTTAAGTGCATAATTAAATCTTCCTTACATCAAGTCATTTTATTTCATCTAACTAAAGTGCTTCTCCTTTGAGTTAAGTGATATTTTTCTTCGCCCTCTAACATCACGTTGTTTGTTTGTTTGTTTCTTCAACTTGCTAGCGTCTCAGTGACATGTCAACACGGTGTTCGACAAAGAGTATCAAGAGTTGTGCTTCGTAAGTGCTGCAACTGGTGGTTCTGTTCTACTGCACTCTACGACGGCCGTGCTGCGTTTCGCCTGTGGTGTGTTCAAGGGAAAGCGGCAAGTGATACAGTGAGGTTCATCGTTTCACGCTTCCACAAATTGTTTATTTTAATCATGTTTAATGAATGAAAATGAATTAGAAACACTTGGATATTTATATGCTGACGAGATAATCTGCAATGTACTCTGCTTTATTTAGTTTTCAATTTATTCATTTCATACTTAAATAAACGTTACAATTAATCTTGCAACTAATCTCAGCACCAGGACCGCCGCCAGGGGGGGGGGACAAACGGGACTCTATTCCGGGGCCCCAACAGAAGGGGGGCCTCGTCAGCCACACTTGATCAGGCACGAGGTAGAGCCCAGAGGGGCCCACACGTACCCAGTTATCAGGGGCCCAAACATTTCTGGCTGCGGGCGTGTCAGCACCTTTTGTTTTTCACACGTGACAACATGTTTATTATACATAAGTTACTTATCAAAAAATTTAGCATTTTTCTTTTGCTTTTTTGTAAGTTTTTTTTTACATCATTAAACTGCTTAGAAAACTGCCGCATTCTCAGCAACGCATGATAGTTTAACAATTCGGCGAGTATTTATTGAAAATGACGTCCGTTTTACAATGTGTCCATTGCTTTCCACTGCCTTTTACAATTGAAGAGGTTAGGACATTCGTAACTGTACTAATCCTATCGGCGCGTATCGGAAGTAGATGTCACTTTGAGCAATCTATACTACATTCATCAAATTTCTATGAATCATTTAAGATAAAAAGAATTAAAATTTATAACCATTTGTGCTTTTAAATAGAGATCGATAACTTATGCTTTTTATGTTGAATTATATTTGTATATCTGATTATTTAGAGCAGACTTCGATTAATTACCATCTGGTGGTCAAAATAAAAACGGGATCGCGTTTAAGCGGTAGTGTCCTAACCTCTTCAATTAAGAAACCATGGCCTGTCGCTTAGGCATCTGGCCTACCCGTATATAGCGCTGCTATGCGCCACGTACAAGATTGTCACACCGTCATGTGGTTTCGTCGGACTACCTACCCTTTTTATACCGTTCTCTGTAGTAAATTGTTGCTCAGGCATCAATGGTCAGGTGACTTTTCTGTTCCGGCGCCCAAAACGCTTAAATGTGCAACAACAATGCAAAACTGTTTCCGTAACGCTTTTTAGTGTCGGTTTTAGCATCACGTTTTTTGTAGAATGATATCCATCTTTAAAACATTGCCATAAAAAAATGGAACCACTATTTCAACAGGATATGCTGCTACTGGGCAGGCTATAGTTATCCTTGTAGGCTTTGCCATAGCCAATGATAAGAGAAAGCCTGTCCCTTTGCCCTTCCTCCATTGTTCCAAAAAATCAGTCTCAAATAGCAGGATTTAGCACCGCCTAGTGCCAAAATTTAACGTTGTTTCAGTCATTTTCATAGCCTATAAGGATAGGGAAAGCCTGCCCATTCGCATCTCGACAAAAAGTAAGAATAAAAAAATTTTTTCTATATGACAAATCAAGTAATCTCTTTAACATTTTTCATAACTTGTCAGCATAATCAGCATAACTAGAGGGAATCAAGGACGCCGACCAACTTCTTGATAAGATTAATTGTTTAATTACGAAGGCTGCAGAGAAGTCCGGATTAGAATATAAAAGGTCTAAGAATTCTCAAAAGTTACAAAACAAATGGTGGAACATTGATTTATCCAAAAAATGGTCAGTTAAGCAACAAACCTATCGAAAATATCTTTCAACTAAAGACGAAATATCTCTTCAAGAACATAAGAAAGCTACGGCTATCTTTAAAAAAGTTATTCGGGAAGCTAAAAGAACAGCTGTTACCCAGTATACTTCTTCAAATCAGTTAATACGCCGCAACTTTATTCATTCTAAACCTCATGTTACGCGGAATTCCGTATGGTAGGATGATGGCTAACATGGCTAACTTAAGATGACTGATAAAATCATCCAGAACTTTAATAACACCGGGTACATGATGATTTATATTTTATGTGTTGTGATAGAAAAAATATAATAAATTCCCTAGAGCACTTAAAGTAGCCAGAATCAAACATATTTACAAAAAAGGTGAACCATCAATGATCTCTAATTATCGTCCTATACCTGTCTTGAACTCCCTGTCCAAAATTGGGGAGAAAACCATCTTCTATCGCTTATCAGAATATCTGTGGCCCCAAATACACTGCTTTGCAATGAAATTGCCCCACCCACAAGGAGTTATCCGAATGCACCAAAAGTAAGTAAACAGGAAGAGATACATCTGAACACACATTTATTACGTTATGGAGCCAAGACGTGCACTCGTTTGTACAGGGTGTCCCAACGGAAAGCGGCATCAGTAAGTTGTGGCACCACCTCTGGCGGCGATGCATTGTTCCAGCCGCAGGTGTAGGTGATTATATAGGTGGCGAATGTCATCTTGGGGTACGTCTGCCCAGGCCTGGTGAACCTGCTGTGTCAGTTCATGGAGATTCCGGGGTGATCATAAACGACGTCCCACTATGTCCCACACGTGCTCAATTGGCGATAGGTCTGGAGACTTTGCGGGCCATGGCAGGCAGTTGACATCATGCAGACATGCCAAGCTCATGTTTGCCGTGTGCGGTCTGGCGTTATCCTGCTGAAAGACTGCGCTGAGTATGGTGTGCAGAAAGGGCAGTAATACGGGCTGCAGAATCTCTCTGACGCACCATGCTGCTGTCACGGTGCCTTGGATGGTGACTAAAGCCGTTCTGGTATCGTAGCCGATTGCACCTCAGACCATGATCCCGGTGTTGGTCCACGATGGCGATACCGGATCCATTGCTCATTGGCACGTTACAATGGTCTGCGTCACATCCGTCCGCGTCTATCGTCGGTGTCCAAACAAAAGCGGGATTCGTCGCTGAAGACCACCGGGCAACATTCCATTCGCCAGCCCACTCGTTCATGACACAATAGCAGTCGTAACGGGCGGTGCTCAGGTGTCAAAGAAACACAACAAATGGACGCCTGGCAGACATTGTCGCGGCGTGTAACCGGCGTGCTATTGTTGCTATTTACATTGGAGCAGTGCCGGGAATAGTGATGTTGCCGCGCAGTTGCCGCAGAGTGATGGTTCTATCCGCTAGCGCTGTTCGCAGTATTCGCCTATCGGTACGAGCTGACTTGCTTCTACGGGCCCCAGAGCCTGGTCTTTTGGCATGTGTGCCTTCCTCTCGCCATTGCCTCCAACATCGGCCTACCGTCTGTGCGTCCCGCGACACATGGACAGCAATCCGACTGGTTGACCATCCAGCCTCAGAGAGGCCAATAATCCGACCTCGTTCAAAGTCCGTTAATTGCGTGAACGGTTATCGCTGTCGTCGTCGCGGCATTGAGACCGTTGTGCGCATTACAGTTCTGTACGTTCACGAGGCAGTTGCTTCCTCCCTACTGCATGGAACGTCTCGCACAGGTGTCAACTGATGAGCCTATACAGGCAACTGGATACCCTGTATCAACCCAAATAGTCATGTCCCGTGAGCATGCATCTAATCGTTTACTAGTCGGAGTTAGACGACCCCCCCCCCCACTAAATATGGATAAGGTGGATAAGGTCGGATAACTCCTTTTTGGTGGGGCAATTTCATTGCAAAGCAGTGTACCTTACCAACAGTAAGGAAGTAGGCCTGGTTGTAAAGTCAATTGGATCACTATGTACATCTTTATAATGGCATCTGAGGCTAGTGAAGTAAGACGCAATTTTATAGCCGCCCAAACTGACATCTCGAAGGCGTTCTTTACCGTCTCTAGAAAATAACTTCTCTACGATCTGTCCTCCCCGGGGGTAAATAAGGATTATTTGGATTTAATAGACGACTACTTTTGTGATCGGACGAATATTATTAGCTTACCGCCGTTGATAAGTAAGGTATCGTTCATGGGCCAACATTATTGTTCGCGGTGACTACTACCTCAATTTTCAGTCACCCCTTTAATACAGAAATTTGGAATTATGTGGATGATAAATTTTGTTCACAACCTGCCCTTTACAAGCCCATGAAGATGTCATGAACCTCCTTTACCAAGAACTTACTTATTGGTATAGCAGTAGAGGATTATGCCTTAACATGACAAAAACTACACTGGTGCTCAAAATTAACAGAACAAACACATTTTCGTGGATTTCTCTAAAACTACTGGACCGATTCTATTGAAATTTGGTAGGGTAATAGAATAAGCTATCACAATTTGGTAGGGTAGAAGAATAAGCTATCACGAATAATTGTTGAACATAACTTTCAAACGATGCTCATGAAACTATGGAATGTCAAAAACAAGATTGCATTAAGGGTCTTTTTAGGAGACTAATAGGGTGTATGGTCACCTCTAACAGCAATACAGCTCTCACAGCGATTCCTCATGCTGTTTATGAGGCTGTTAATGAGGTGTTGGGGCAAGGAACCCTACTCCTCCACCAGGGCAGTTCGTAGCTCCTGGAGGTTTCTGGGAGAAACCTGGCGAGCTGCAATTCTCCTGCCAAGTGCATCCCAAACATGCTCTATCGGGTTCAGATCTGGAGATCTTGCTGGCCATTACATCCTTTGAATATCCTCCTCTTCGAGGTATTCGTTGACCAGCCTTGCCCTATGTGGACGAGCATTGTCGTCCATAAAAAATGAAATGGGGACCAAAGGCACCCCTAGAGATTTACATAAGGTGCTAAGATATCGTCCCTGTACCTCTGAGCAGTCAGAGAGCCTCTCTCAAAAACGTGGAGGTCTGTGCGTCTGTCCAACATGATGCCCCCCCAAACCAAGACACAACCACCACTATAGTGGTCAACTTCCGTGAAGTTAGAGGGATTGTAGCGTGCTCCTGGTTCTCTCCAGGTGAAAACTCGCCGGGAATCCGTGCTTAGACTGAATCTCAACTCATCACTGAATAAAACACAGGCCCATTGTACTTTGGTCCAGGGCTGGTGTTGTCTGCACCAAGTCAGCCGGGCATTGTCTTCACTCTCTCATGAAGCCTCAAGTAAACAGTATGCCTTGAAACAGAGGTTCCAGTAGCAGACGAGAGCTCGTTTGCGAGCTGAGTGGCCGTCATCTCCCTATGGCGCCTGGCAGTTACAGCAAGATACCATTCGTCCCACTGCTCTCCATCTTTCGGAATCTTCTAACCTTCGGTGATGTTCCATCTTTCCGTAAAATGGCTAGAATGTCCAAAACTTACACGCAGCAGCCTTTTAAGGCGATGTCACAAAGACGGTTATTTCGAAGTAGCTTAATTTACATATACAAAGAAGGACTTGAACGATTATTATTGGTCAGTAGTAATCCGCATTGTTAACTTGCTTCAACCCCCAAATTTCAATAGAATCGGTCCAGAGTTTTAGAGAAATCCACGAAAATGTGTTTGTCCTGTTAATTATGAGCACCAGTGTAATACATGTATAATGTTCGTCCCAAAAGAGAAGTCCCCTCAAACTACTATCAAGATATTAGAATTTTGTTTGATACCTGCCTGAAGTTCAATGACCTCATTGATCAGTTTATCATCACGCTAAATAGAAAGATCTATTTGGTCAAAAAGGTTGAGATCTTTATTGAATATACAGGGTGTTTCTAAATTATCTCCCGTATTATACATGCTTATTACTCAAAAACTATTGCGGAATTTAACGTTCTTTTTTTCATCCACAAAGAAAAACTCAAAAAAGTTTCTTAGCATGCCTTAATAAATTTCAATGTGTCCCCCATTTATGGCATGGAAGACGCCAAAGGGAAAGTTTATTTCCTCCATTGTTCGAGCTAGCACTTCGGGGGTGATTTCAGTGATTTTTTCCAATTATTCTGTTCTTGAGAGTTTCAATGTCATCAACGTTGGTCTTGTACACTCTGTCTTTTACATATCCCTAGAGAAAAAATCCAGAGGGTTCGCATCGGGTGAGCGAGGGGGACCAAGGGATTGGCCCATCCCTTCCAGTCCATCGTCCTGGAAAGTTCGTATCAAGCCACTGCCTAAATTGCAGTCCCCAGTGAGGAGGTGCTCCATCTTGTTGGTAGACGTTGTTTGGCTGCAGTTCTTCCACCTATGGAATGAGGTAGTTCTCCAGCATATCTAGGTAGGTTGCAGCGGTAATGGTGTCTTCAGCGAAAAAGAAAGACCCGATTACTCGATCATGCATTAAACCGCACCACACGTTAACCTTCGGGCTGTCGCGTATATGCTCCCTTAGAACGTAGGGGTTTTACGAGCCCCAAATGCGGCATTTGTGTCGGTTTACTGCTCCGGAAGTATGGAATGTTGCCTCATCAGAAAACGAAATGTCCTCAAGGAAGGTGGGATCATTCTCCATTCTTTGGAGCATTTCCTCAGCAAACTTCCTGCGCTTCGGTCGGTCATCAGGCTACACATCATCTGGATTTTGTAGGGTGTAAGACGATGGCGGTGCTTCACTATTTTATGTACGAATGTCAATGGCATATCCAGTTGACGAGCCGCCTGGCGAAGTGATTTACGGGGACTACGATCGAACGGCTCCCTGACCTTTTCTACTCTCTGTGGTGTCGCTGAAGGTCTACCAGCACCCTTTTTATGTAATAGGCTGCCTGTGTTTGAAAATTTTTCATGCCATGGCTTAAATGATTTATGATTTGGTGGATCCTTTTTAAATTTTGTTTTGAACATTCTCTGAACTGTATTCATTGACTTAAATTCCGCAAACCATAAAACGCATTGAGCTTTTTCTTGAACACTCGCCATTGTTTACTGCGTCTTGCGAAAAACGGAACAACTCGCCAATAGTGGTACCACGCGCCAACCGCGTATTTCATTATCAATTCACGCGAGGCTAAGAACTTTTTGAGTTTTTCTTTGTGAATAAAAAAAATCACGTTAAAATCTCTAATAGTTTTTGAGTAAGAAACATGTATAATACGGGAGTTAATTTAGAAACACCCTGTTTCTCAAATCAGTCAATTTGTTAAAGCAGTCATCGTGCCGAAAATTGAGTAAGGGGCGGTCTCTTGGTCATCGTCCTCAGTGAGAATATAAAGCGGTTAACTGTAGCGTATAACCGTGTTATTAGGACGGCCTTTAAAATGAATAGGCTGGAGTCTGTGAAGACGATGTGTTCCCGTCACCAACTACCTACATTAATGTCTGTAAGAAATATTGTTTTAACCATTGAATTGATTGAGGCCCTGCGGGACGATACTCATCCAGCGGTGTTTGTCAGAGATTGGTTCGCCTCGGGAGATAACATCCGTAAAACCCGTCGGTTCTTATTTGTCGTCCCTCATATCATGTCATCTAACAAAACAAAACGCTTTCCTTATAATGACATAATTTTGTGGAATGAACTTCCATTTGAAATACATTCTTCAGTATTTTCGTGTGAGTCTCCTGGCTGTTGAGTTCTTCTTGCCATCATTTCAATCGCCTGTTGCGTAATCATTATATCGAAATTCAATGACTCGGTTTTCCTCCTTTATTTGCTTTGACTGTGGCGGACAATTTAACTTCAATTTTTATATCTTACTACTTGGCTTAGCTTGACATTGGGCTTTTCTATTACTCGGCCCTATTTCCCTATTACTCCTAGGAGAGAGCTTTATAATAATAATAATCTACTCCAACAATGTTACATTTTATCGCTAGGCGATGCTAAATCCTGCTATTTGCGACTGGTTTTTGATACACCGTTTGAACAATGAAGGAAGGCGAATGGGCAGGCTCTATCTTATCATTCGGTGCGTTCGGAGAACAGCCAGTTTTCCCACTAATTCCACTTTGTCGTTCGAGAAACCACCAGCAGAGAATTCTCAGCGTTCGGGACTGCACAAAAATCCACTTTTTTCACTTATTTCCTTCCATTTTTTCCACTCGACAAAAGTCAGTAAAAAATGTTTTTTCGATCAACCATTTTGGCTGCCACAAAACGAGTGAAAGTAACTTCTTAAAAATAAAATCACTGGAAAACTTATTCACTTTGAATTCACGAAGAATTCTCTGATTCTCGAAAAATTCACAAGTGGCTGTTCTCCAAACGCACCCATTGTAAACCATGGCTATGCTTTTGCTATGGACATTAATTATCATAGCGCCTTAGAAAATTTGAGTGTTTATGATAAGAAGTTTAAGTCTTCCTTCCTTCTCCTATTCAAATTCTAATGTCGCCTTATCGTTTTATGACATTGTGTTCAATTTGTGCAGGAGCAATTTCATGAAAGCTGTAAAACGGTAACATACACATTCAAGAATTATAAATGTTACGGTCATTTTCCATCGGGGCTTTCCGCACATTTTAATAACGGCATCGGAGTATTTCTTCAAAGATAAGGGTTACACTGTTTACGTTCTATTCAACTTAGCTGTTGAAATTTTCTTGCGTCGAGCATTCCATAAATAATGTGATTCTATAGTGTTAATTAACGAGTGGTTTCTTATTTGAATACTTAGTTAGGAATTGGATCATTTAGGAGTTAATAATTGCTTATTTAGAAACTCATTCTCACCCGCTCTAACTTCACTTTTCATTTTATGAAGTGAACTTCAAGAATTTTCTTGACCTCCTCTTCTTTTGCGCTTCGTAAAGTGAACTTTATCAGAAAGCTAAATTTATTGATGATAATTACGCCATATGTAGCTAATAGTGACTTAGCCATGTAACTGGGAAACTATGTTTAAATATGGTATTGTTATTTCACTAATAGTCCTTTTCGCTCGTCGTCCGAGCTATCTTCCTCCGTTTCAAACTACATCGCTTTCTCTCGTAACCATAAAAACTGTATTGGACGTGAAACCATGCCAGGGTCCATTTACTTTTAATTGCTAGAAAAGATGACCCTACACGTTTCCACTGCAATATACCTAATTTCATGTCTTGAGATATTATTTCAATTGTGTCACTTTAATTACATCTAATTAAGTTAAGTAGGTAAAAGATATTTAATCTATCTGATCACTATTACTTTAGTGGAAATTAGACAGGGTGATCTAAAAGTCAGGAAAAACTTTAAACTCAATAATTCGCACACGAATGCAGATAAAAAGATTCTGTTCGCACAGAAACGACTGAAATGAAGTTGGATTTTTTTCCCGGGAAAAAAAATTAATGCTAGAATTGTTCGGTTTTTGACCAACAGAGAGCGTTGTCAGATTACAGACATCAGTTTATGCAAATTTTCAGACGATAAGATGCCGGTTTAACTATCGGCTTGTAAATGTTCAATGTGCCGTCCGTCATTCAGCCAAACAGCCGTCAGTAATATGGCCGGATGGAATCTTTCAATGTTGCGTTGGTCGCGTTACACTTTTAACTTCAGATATCCACATAGCCAAAAGTCAAAAAGCGTCGGGCGATCTGGGTGGCCATGCATGTGGAAAGTATCGACTGAGGACACGATTCTCCTCAAATGTTAAGTGGAATAATCGTTGCACTGGGGTAGCAATATGCGATGGTGGTCCATCTTGCATAAAAGTGACTGTACGCAGTGATTGTCGCGCTTGCAATTCTGGAATGCTGCTGGCCCGTAACAGTGCTGCACACAAGTGACGGTAACTGTTTTTAGAACAGTCCTTGTACATAATAAATAAAACTAGGTTAAATATCTGGATAAGAATATAAAATAGCGAGTATATAAAAAGCTCTTTAACCACAATGTAATGGTTTACGTTGTGGTTAAAGAGCTATTAATTACTCGTTATTCTACAGTCCTTGTGACTTCCTCGAAGAAAAATGGACCGATTATAAAATTGAAGGAAAAGCCACACAAAACTGTAACTTTTGGCGGATGAAGGGGTTGTTCAACAAATGCATGTGTGTTTTCCGTACTCCAAACACGGCAATTGTGTGTGCTAGCACTGCCAGAAAGTGTCCAAAGCACCATGAAAAGACAGTCGTGCTGCTGCTCCATTTTATTGAATACCCAGTTAGCGAAATTTTGGCGAGTGATGAAATTTTCAGACGTCAGTTCATAATCATGTTGCAACTTGTAAGAAAATCACTTAAGGATAACTCGCAGTGGTCTCCATACACTGCTGTACGAAATGTCAACCCGTCGGGACATTTCTCGCGCACGGCGTTCCCCATGTGCTTCACTGTCTGTTCGACTCTCTAGGCGACATCAGTGAATGTTGGGGGCCAGCCACTTCTTGGACGTGCAGCCAAAGAACCCGTAGTTTCAAATTGTCGTATCAATTTTGTCACGCAGAACATGTCAGAAATATTTTACCATTTCCCATTCCATGCTTGCGTCGATATGCCCGCAATGCCACACGGACACTTTCCTTATTTTGATAATAAAGTTTAACTAAGAGGGCCTTTTAGATTAATGATAGCATTTCTATGCCTACAATTTAGTTACGGTGATGTATGTAATCTGACAACGCCATCTGCTGGTCAAAAATCGAACGATTCTAGCATTAATTTTTTTTCCTGGAAAAAATACGACTTCATTTCAATCGTTTCTGTGCAAACAGGATCCTTTTATCTGAATTATTGAGTTTTAAGTTGTTCCTGACTTTTGGATCACCCTGTATATAATATAATTTAATAAAGCTTTAAATTTGTACTCAATGTGTCTCAGTTCTACTGTTCACTTAGTTAAATGCACATTGACAGTTAAACGTGAAAATATGGCATCGGATTACAATATCTGTGGAAGTGCAACTCCAAAGAAATTTGTGCATCATACTATGACAATATGCTTCTTTTGTATACTGTTGTATCGGCTCGAACCATGTGCCTGATGATATCATGTAGTTGTTTTCCGCAGCCTGAATTACCCAAGTGTGCGGAGAATATTGTCCTTTGACTTTGGATACCGAAATAAATGCGCAACTATAGTTCAAATGTATTAATTTTTAATAAAAATACTATAAATTCTACACAAACTGCTTAGCGAAGAACGTTCACAATTTCATGCCGTAAGGACATCTTCGTTGAAATATTAAAAGGACTAAATTATTCTTTCATCTCCATAAATAAACTATTCCTACAATTTCTTTTGGTCCTGTTAGGGTCATTGACACCGGTCTTCCTACTTAAGCATGGGTGATAGTAAAGTCGCCGTCGTTGAAATAATTAGTTTATAAATATTTACCGGGACAAATTAAATTGGTGTCGCTTAAAAGTTCGAGGCTTTTTTAAGACATGCTCATAAGCTTCGTATATTCTTTTTCACTTAGGAATTTTGTTAATTTGAATTCCACTACCCATTTACATCCACTTAATTTTTAACGTCTCATGTCTTTTAAAATGATATTATCTGCTTTATTATCAATAATTTACGATAACAATAAGGAGAAGCTTGATTATGTTTCCCAGTCGTTATGGGGATTAATTTAATAATCTTAAAGAACTTATAAGAGCAATTAAATACATGTGTAAGGGTCGTTCAAGGTTGACCTAGACTTTCGCGCATATAAAATCGAGAAATAACTCTAGCATATTACATTTTTCAGAGAACGTTACGTAATCCTTTTTGAATATCCCGCGATCGACATGACGTATATGACGCATGCGCTGAAGCTGCAGCAAACATTAAAATAAGCAGTGTCTCTGTAGCTGTTGGATAGCGGTTTATCTGTCTGTAACTTCAGATATTTTTTAAGCGGCCCAAACAAATAACAATCACTGTTAGCCAACTGGACTGTAAGGAGTATAGAACATGACTTTCCAGCTTATCTTGCCAAGAGTTGCTGCTATCAAATTCGCCGTGAGGTCAGGCATTGTTCTGGAGAAGAATGACATTTCCGGACAACATGACATTTTCTCGCGAATGGCGTTGCATACTGCACCTTGAAGCAATTAGCAGTAACACTGGGTTTTAATTGTGATACATTTATCAAGAATAGCTTGGTCAGTGCGTGAGATGTTGACTGATGTGACTGCAGTCGGACAAACGTGTCCATGCATTGCATTTTTCACCATTCATCTTTCGCCAAACTTATTACAACAGTCCTACCTTCTTGCCCGTGACATCGTTTCTTTCCCATACTGTGCTTGAAATCATCTCAAAATCTCAACAGGTTTAACCTTCTCCTTCACAAAAAATTTGATTATACACCACTATCCTATAGATACAGAGAAATTGCTTACTACAATGTTTGCTGCAGTTGCTGTGTATGCGTCAAATACTTCATGCCGATCGCGGGATGCTCAAAAAGGATTACGTAACATTACCTGAAAAATGTAATATGCTAGAGTTATTTCTCGAATTTATATGCACGAAAGTCTAGGTCAACCTTGAACGAGCTTGCAATATAGTAATAATTCTACTTACGCACAGCACATTAAATAAAGTTCTCAGGTTAGTGCCATTACAGAAGTAAATTCACGTTTACGGATAATTTTTCAAGTGCTCTAAAATTACGAAAACAACTTTCTCAAGAATCGGCAATATTCGCTCGACATCGCAATTTCTACTGCAGAAGGCTGCATTTAAGAGCATTAGGATCAACCGAAGACCACGCCTCCTTTGTAGCTTTCCATAGACTAGCAATTATCCTGGGGCGCCTATCGGCAAGGCCCCTATTTAAGAGACTAGAAGTTCTTTAAATTTTTACGGATCAGGTAGGCAACGGAGACTTATGATTTGATGGATCCATACAAGATTTGCGTCTCCTCCATCCATACCTAGAATTTCTGTAGGATCATGTGTCGATAGTAGACCGAAATACTTTTGGCATATTTTCGGTACTTCTTATCTCCAAATTGCGAGTGTAACATTTTCAAGAAATTACCATAAATCGTTTTGAAGAACCTTCGGGGCATTGTGTATCCAATCGGACTGGAATGTTTCTCTATTATCGGGACAATGTACACATATTGCCCGCATTCTGGACGTATCGAACAGGAATGTCCATAATCCGTTACACGTGATCTGGAAGATATTTTTCACTGAGCTTCCGGCAGTTGGCCTTGCATTCCGTTACGTGACTGTGGGAATGGGATAATTTATTGTCGGCTTATAGCAATTTTTTCCAGTTATAGTGTATGATTCTGTTGACTGTTGTCTGATTAATTTGTGCATATGTGCTCTGCGTTGTTGGGATATCTTTCACTATAAGTGATAGACTTTCCTGCACTAAAGTCTGTCTCAAAAGTATAGAGACTTTGCAAAAACTGTTATATTAGCACATCAGTAAATTTTTTGACCATACCAAATAAAACACTATTTATTCACACTGTGAACATGATTATTACATATTTTCAAAAATAAATAGCTTTTCGTTTTTTCACAAAAAAATATTTTGAAATAATCAGTACAAAAAAGTGTCTCAAAAGTATAGAGACTCACCTAATTAAACAACAATGTTCAAGCCATGTTCAAATAAAGTTACCATTGGACTTAATTACTTGAAACACTATCTTTCATTGATGAGATCAAGTTTTGAAGAAGACTTGGATCCAAATTAAACCAAACCATTTCGATTTCACTTTTCAATTCTGCAATGGAAGAGTACTGTCTACCGTTTGCATAAATTTTGTGTGTCATCACTGCCCAAAGGTTCTCAATAGGATTCAAATCCGGACTTTTGGCTGGCCACTTCATCACATTGATACCCTGTGCTTCAAACCACTGGTTTGTTGACTGCGATTTGTGTATTCTAGCATTGTCCTGCTGAAAAATGCCATTGTTTCCAACCAAAAAAGACATGAAAGGTACCAAGTGGTTTTCTAGGGTTTCTTGGTACTTTAAGGAGTTTTGTCTCCCAGTCAAAAATGACAAACTGGTAGTCCCATTGAAGAAGAATCTACCCCACACCATCACACTTCCACCGCCTTGCTGGTTGCTATAAAAGGATTCTGGTTCCTTCCTTAAATCACGCCAGTAAAATGCATTTCCATCGGGACCATCCAGGTTCCACTTCTTTTCATCAGAAAAAATTACAGAAAGCCACTCATCTGCCCATGACATACGCTCCCGAGCCCATTCCAATCGAACTCTCTTGCGCTCCTTGGTTAGACGTGGTTTTGTCTTTTTCTTGGTGTAAGCAAGTACAGGATTTGCCTTAATACTTCTGTGTACAGTCTCTTTGGATATTTGTCCACCCAATTCACGTGGTATTTTCCGTAAGGAATTTGTACCAGTAGCAGCAAGCCGAAAAATCTGGCGCACATCTCGTTCAGTAGTGCTTGTTGGCCATCCTGTTCTCTTCTTAGCTTCACATATCCGTTGCTCTGCAATGATTTTGTGTACAACAGGCTTGGATCTTCCAACTTCAGCAGAAATTTCTCTAACTGTCTTGCCATTTGCTGTCAACCTCCAGATTTCACTTACATTGTATTTCATCTTTAGAAATGTCTTTTCCACCATTGTCACTCTTTATTGTGCAGAAATTAAATACAAATTATAACTTTATTATTTGGACTATTCCAAAGGGTCAATTTTATTTAAAACAGGTTATGACCATTCAGTTTGGAGGTGAGTCTCTATACTTTTGAGACACTTTTTTGTACTGATTATTTCAAAGTATTTTTTTGTAAAAAAACGAAAAGCTATTTATTTTTGAAAATATGTAATAATCATGTTCACAGTGTGAATAAATAGTGTTTTATTTGGTATGGTCAAAAAATTTACTGATGTGTTAATGTGACACTTTTTGCAAAGTCTCTATACTTTTGAGACAGACTTTAGAAGATGTATGCATTCTCAACTTCTCCAGCGATCGAAGTGACAGAGGAAGTGCGAGACTTCTTGACATGTCATACTAGGCATCTTATGTCACGTTCTCTCAGTTTCTGCGGTCGTTCGGGACGTTCTTTTACTGTGTTGCATCGTATTGCTTCCAACTCTTAATAACATACGCTATAGTCGATAGATAGCCACATACAAGAAGATTATACAAATGGCATCCTATGAGCAGTCCACGTTGAAATTCGGTAAGTTCGGGTCCACGCAGAATAGCTTCACAAGAATTAATGGATAGTTAACAGAACAACTAGCTTTTTATTATACCTAAGCCCTTCCCAGCAAACTCATTATTTGCATATTTGTAAATTTTCTTGGGTGTCCAAATACTTTTGTCTCTTAGTGCGTGTATAGGACATATTCAGCAAATAGACTTTATTCAAAAATATATTTACAAAAGAGCGCTAAAAGATAAACTAATGAGAGAAGATAACTCCTTTTCTCACGCTTTGCTATCAGTAGGTTAATGTTGGATTTTTGTTTTAAAAAAGATGCTACCATTGTTTTAGCCACTTACCTTTCCATCATTTCATATATCTTCTTGTCTATCTACTCTAATTATCTTCAGCCAATTCAAAAAAAAATTAACGTAAACTATTTTATTTGACCTATATGGCTAAAAATTTCTTTAAAAAATGGTTGATTGAAAATTTAATAGCAATATTTATTTATTCCCTTTGAATTGTAATTGAGTAAATGACGTTTAATTAAAAGCATCAGCCTGTTTATGTAGTTCATAGAGAATAATGAGGTTTTCGTTAAATTTTTATTCGTCGAAAATTTTTATTCTTTTTGCTATTTTCTCTGTATGGGAAATGTGTCATTAGGTGGTAAATGAAATAATAACACACAAAACAATCAAAACTCAATTTTAAAAACATTGTATTAGCAAATGAAACAATGAAATACTTGGTACAAATTTGTATTCTAGAGTTAATTTCTTTTTTTTTTTTTTCTGTAATCATCAATTATTTTTAACCATGATTTTTAAAACAGTGAGCAAAAGTTTCATGATTAAAAAATGGAGAAGGAATGGAAGAAAGAAGGGGCGGGGGTTTCTCTCCAGGATGCGTGAGTAAAGTGAGTGAGTAAGTGAGTGAGAGTGTGATTGGGATGAAAAAACACTTGAAACACATTGGAAAACGCAAAATGGTACAAAACAAAATCGGTCAGTGGAGAATAAGGGAAACCAGTATAATTTACAAACCAATAAATAAACACTCAGCTTAAATTTAACATTTAAAAAAGTAATAAAAATGAAGTAAAACTTAAACATAACTCTTAATATTGTATACCTTGAAGGAGGAAAAATAGAAAATTAAAGCATTTTAGCATTTCATTTGTAAAGGAAGGGATTCTTTGAATTGATGATACGAAAAAGAAGTGGATCCGTCGGATACTGTCGCCATGTAAGAGACTTAACCCGTCCTTATTCTTTGGTATAGTAATCAATTTTTTCTTTAGTATTCATTTAGGATATAGATTAAACAGATTCAGATTTTTTTTAATTTTAGAAAAAATGTTAGGGATATAGTCATATTCAAATCAGCATTTCATTATAATTATGCGATCAAAAAAAATTTCTTCTCAAACAGCTGCATAGAAAGTTCCATTTAGTGATAAAACATCGTAAATTTTTTTAAGCAAACTAAAAAATCTTGAAAATCTTCTCTAAGTAAAATAATGGCTATGACGAGAAAAGATTTATTTGTATGGTGTCAAATAAAAATCTTTAAAACGACGTGCAATTAGCATTCCAGTGAATTTTGTTTTATCATCAACGCGCTAAAAACAAAGCATGGACTACGAAATTAAAATTTGTTTAAATTTAAATAATATCTTTGGATAATATTATTTGCTGTTCAGGGTCGAGGGTGGGTCTCGCTAAAATACTTAATATATATTTTAAGAGGACTCCAATTGTATAGCTATCCACTGAATGCTCTTCCGTAGTCACTATTGAAATCCAAAGATAATATACCCGTGGCACAACAGAAGACACGTAGACAGTTAAAAAAATTATAAATTTACAAATTCAATCCCAGTCGAAACTCTCAATCATTTCCAATGGACGGCTACAGAGCATCAATAATATGGCTGAAAACTTAAAGAAAAAATGATTTCCCTGTTAATCGTTATTCACTTTTATTTTTCCTCATTTGCACTTCTCTTTCGTTATCTTCAACTCAAAGAGCGAGAGACAATGTACACAGAAGTTTTCTTCGTAATTTTATTAACTTTTTTTTTTCTTTTGATGGACAGTTGATTAGTCTTATTTGTCAACTTTCATCCTGTATAAGAGATAACTTTTAAAACACGTTTGTTTGGTTATTTTTTGATGAGGGAAAAAAACAATTGTAAAATTTTTACCCCTAAAATTGTATCCAACAAGTTCTCCATTTATTGAAATGTAGCTGCACTAACAATGATTATTGGTTGGTTTCTTTGTTGTTTTCTTTTTAAATTCAATTAAACGCAGTTTGCACCACTGCAATTATCAAAAAACGAAGGGAGGGAAAATGTTTCAGTTTCTTTTCTTTTTTTTTTTTTTTTTTTCGTTATCTGCTTCTTTTCGTTTTTATAAACAGTTTACATTTTTACACAGTTTACAAGATTAGTCGATATCTCCGTCGTTAAACAGTTTCTCCTTTTTTTTTTGGATTTTATTTTTAAAACTTATTTCAGTATTATATGAATCGTAATGCAATTTCAACGAAACAACAAAAATGATCTCACATTTTTTGGGCAACCAATAAACTAAAAGTAAATTTAAATGGAAACATTTGAATAAGTTAGATCTCATACCATTTCATAAACTTCTTGGTTTTTTGGAAGGGGTGAAAGGGGCTATAGGGATGTAGGGTTATTAAATATGCGTTATTTTTTTAGCATTCACAAAAACTTCCTATAAAAATTTTTTGATACACATGTATCGTATATAAAGTGTAAAAAATGCTTCAAAATCGTGGCAAAAAAGCATATCCTTCCATTCTGTGTGAGTAGTGCTGTTTTATTCAAAGAAAAACCAAAAGAATTATTTTTCGTATTCATCACTGGAAATATGTGAAGCTGATGAAATTAATTTCATTTAAGGTAATGGGAATGGAGCGGGAAAGGGAGGGATTAGGCCAATAGAAGGATACATTCGTTGCAAGTTTAGTGTACTGAAGAGTAAGTAATGGTGTATAATATTTTTCTTACGAGAAAAGATATGAATTAGTTCTTATTGTCACATATGTGATTAAATCCTTTAGAAAATTAATATGAATGATATTAAAAAGAAAAACACCTTAAATGTTTCATCGATATGAAAAAAGGGGGACTTAAGTATTGTTGTAATCCATTGCATGTTACCTTTGTTAATAAATAGCCTGCATTATCACTGAATAGTAACTAAGAAAAAAAAAAAAAAGGGGAAATAATTTGTCGAATGAGCAACGGAGATTTTTAACGTTTCAGGATAAATTCGTATATCGGTTGAACTTGCTGAAACCGTCCAACAATCGGTTTAAACGTTGCGCTTGTTATCTTTCAGATAATAAAATTTCTCTATGGAGTAAATAAAACTTGAAACAATATCATCAACAAGTGATAATTTGAAATAACATTTTTATAACCATTTCTGTTGCTTTCTTTTGAAGTGGACAGAAGAGATAAGAATACACCTGTGCGTGTGGGTGGAGTATTTAAGTGGAAATATTGACTTGCTCTAGGAGAATATTCTTAATATTTCCATTGAAAATATTATTGATTCATTGTTTTCATTGCATATTCATACTAAAACTTTGTCTTTCGTTGTCGATTCATTTTCTTTAGATTTCTCCTTTAAATGTTGCCATGTTGCCAAATTTACTTTTGCAGTATCATTTTATTGAGCAGTATCATTCATGATTATTTCGACGAGGTATTTTATTTTAATTCATGATATCTAGCAAATAATAATAATAATAATAATAATAATAATAATAATAATAATAATAATAATAATAATAATAATAATCCGTGAAGTTATAATTGAAGGTTTCTCGTCACCACTGAAGTGTGCCAGGCATCTTCTGGTAAACCATTTGTCTTAATGATTGTATGTTAAAGACGTTAGTCTATGAATTGGCTTTTGGTTCCAGCAGTCGTTGGCCATGTAGAGATCGGAGTGTTCAATGACGTCGCTTTATTGCAAGACGGATTTGAACGAGTCAGTGTTGTGTGTAATGTGTTGATGTGATGGGAGTGGAGCTCGCTGTTTTCACTCCCTGGTCTCGTGCGGCGTTGTGCCTGCTGTGGCGTCGGTAAGCCACCCGGCGAGCCGATTCTCCTGCGGGTACACGTCACTAGTGCATCCTCTCGACGCGGGTTCGGACACTCTGGCAGCTCGCTAATCGTCGTCGTCGTCCCTGTCCCGGATGATGCCGATGCGGGCCCCGCACGCTCGCACCTTGTGTATGACTTCCTCCTGCATGAGGTTGAAGCACATAGCGATGAGGGCCATGCCGACAAGCACGTAGAGCGAACAGAGCACTAACTTGCCCTGCGAGTCGCTCTCCTTCTCCGAGATGGAGTCTCCGGGCACGAGGTCGCCGAAGCCGATGGTGGTGAGCGTCACAAAACAGAAGTAGGACCCATCAAGGAAGGACCAAGGTTCCCATCCCGAGAAGAGCAGGCCTCCGCCGCAGATATAGAGCACCAGGATGAGGAGGCAGAGCGGGATAGGCACCGTTACGTGCGGCTTCTCGTACTCGTCGTCGTCGAGTACGGTGGCATCGGGAATGGCTTCGATGCGTACTTCGTCCTCCGGATGGGTGGTCGTGCGCAGCTTCTCCTTGCACGCCCCCTCCACAAGCCCTCCAACGGCATTCGCCTTGTTAGGCGAATTCTGCGCAACGATATGACGAGCGCGATAGGTCTCCGCTTGGCGTCGTTGACGTGACGAGTCCTGCACCGCACAGCGGCACATGCGGGCGTACACGTACTTGAACATCTTGGCCAGAACGTCGCCTATGTTCGTCAAGTAGAGGAGCATCAACGGGATGCCCACTATGGCATATGCAATCGTGGCCAACCGACCCCACACAGTTCTTGGGGCTATATTACCGTAACCTAAAGAAGAAAAGAAACAAAATATGTTAATATATACATATATTGTAATCATTCTTCAGTATTATACAGTAAATTCATACGGGCCTAGAAAGAGAGAGCAAGTATGGCTAAGTTTTTTGGTTCCCTGCTTAATATTATATTCACTTAACTCTTTAAAATAATCAACATTCTTCATTGAATTCTCTTATTAGATTTATTGTTAATTTTCAAATTAGAAGGAACTTTGTTATTTTAGTAATCCTGAAGCAGAGCTCAGCTCTTTCATGCCCTCTATGTTTATAACGAAGTTAATACAGGAATAGCATAAAAAAAATCTTTAAAAAACTTACTGAAATCATAGAGTGAATAAAATAACTCACATAAATATACAAATTTAGTTTAAATGGCATAATACATCAAAACAAGCACTATTTGAATGACTTCTTAATTCAAAATCAATGATTCAAAAAGCTGTTTTATAGATCACAGTCAATGTCCAACTTTTAAATTTCAGAAACTATGGTAATAGCAAATTTCGTAAAATTTTCTTATTACCACATTTTATTTGCAATATTATTTCATAATGCAGGAAAACATAGAATATATTACCTGATTTAGTTAAGTAAAAGAGAATATCTTTCAAATTTCAATTTTTTTATTACGCTTGTTTTCAGGTCCTATAAACACTAGAAAGTTTAAAGAATATCTCATTTTAAAGATGCATCATGAAACTCTTTAATATTTTCATTAATTGGATTGGTATTTGAAGGACACTTCAGCAGATATCACAATATAAAGAAATTTCGAATTATTTAAAAAAAAAATAGAAAATCAACACTATATTCGTCATCAGCTTCGAGATATGGTGACTCTGTAACACCCACAAAAATTTTCGAAAGCGCGCGCGAAATTTTTGTCGTTGTTTTTTTTTATTTTTCGAAATTATCTTTTCCGTAGGACATGACGATGTCCTATAAGGAATGAACATTCGGTAATTTTGGGAGAACCCCGTGAATCAGAGGTGTTTTGACTTGGGAGTTTGTCGTCTTCAATTTACGGGAAGAGAAAAAGAAAAAGAGAAATTGAATGTCATATAATTGATAAAAAATTGATTACTGAAAATATAAAATTATTAAAACGTATAAGTTTATTGTTAAAACAAACAAAGGAATTGCAGCGATTGTTTCGTCCGCGGACAATAAGCACGTGAATGGAACCTTGCAGGCTTTGTTGGAGGAATGTTTTTTGCTTTTTTTTAGTCTTCTCTTGGTCTCGATGTAGGGTAGTTGCTACCAAAAAAATGGCGTTGGACAACAAGGAAGTCGCATTTTTTTCAAGACATTGTCTTATAGAATGTGGAAGACTCGAAAATGAAGGAGTCTACATTGTGTCGCGTATCCAGTCTACGCCAAAGAGATAAGAACTTTTATCTCCAAAGAATTTTAATCATTTGAATCTTAAATTTGATAATTAAACAAATGAAAACATAAGACAAGCCCTCGCTCTGAAATTAAGTCCTATAGAACGTGGGAGAAAGCGAAATCGACCCAATGAATTTTGTTTTCAAAGCCACGCCAAGACGTTAATACATAGGACGAATGTTACTTTCACGTATCCGGTAAAGTAGTAATTATTTTGGGCCATGACTTTTATCATTGGAAACACTCTGCCGAGTTTTTTTTGTTTCGAACAGGTTTTGAAGACAGCCAGCCCCAATGCCAGCGCTTAGAATTTAGAAGGGCAGGAATCAAAGAATGAAGCTCGAAGCAACTCGAAAACCAAATGTTGTGTTCAAAGATCTGGGAAAAATTACCTTTCGAAGAATTTCTACACAAATTCCATCGATGTTTATCTGAAGAGAAATAAGAAAATTAGGTATATTTATCGGCGGTCCTACCACATACTAACCATATTAACCCGATCCTATAGAATACTTCCCCCCCCCCCCCTTCTGACTTACCTTAATCCCCCGTCGACTGACTTTACCTAAGTCCATGATGGTGTGCTTTCGAACACAACGTAACTTCTCATCAATGGCGAGAATTTAAGATCCAGAACCAATCGAAATAAATGTTAATATATGAAAGAGACATGATTAAGGTTATGAAGATTACCAAAGTTTTAAAGTTTTGACACTTACCCGGAGAGTAGTTAAGAAAGTAGTATTTAGCTCCGTTATTGGGATGTCTTAAGAATTAGAAGAAATTTTGAAAGATAACATAAATTTGAATGAATTGTTTAATAGATACAGAAATGATGACTTGAAGATAAGTAGATGTTTATA
>JAHWFO010111394.1:1042888-1107159 GCA_023313115.1 Rhysida immarginata | reverse complement strand
CACAAATTTAATGTACTGTACGTTGTCCGTAGAACCGGAGCGTTGCAACTCCACAACGAAATCGGCTCAATGATGAAATAGTTGAAACGATGTTAGTACTAAACCAGTTGAAAATGCGTGTTTTTGCGTTGCCAGAACAATCCTAATAGCGCAAAATGTACTAACGCCAGTTACCTAAAAATTTGATTACTTTATACTCAACTTACTTAAACAAACAAATTGTGCAAATTAACTGAAACAAACAATGAATTTATTAGTTTATTGTACAAGACTCACATATACGTACACTGGAAGAACCCGTGCGAATAGATTTTCGCACAAAGAAATCCTGCTTGAATGTCTGGATATTATTTTTCACCGAGTCCTCCATTGCCATGTTTGCTTTTATGGTTTTAGCGATCTCTAATCATATTGATATTTCAAATGGTATATTTGTATAAGTGAATTGGAACTGCACCTTATTAAATTCGATCTATTTCGAAAGGCTAATATAATACGAAGGAGGTAGCGGCGCTTATCGTTGATAACATAGTCTCGGAGAATGGAAAGAAATTTTACTGTACCCTGTCAAGCAACATGGGTTTTTGAAATTTTTGTTTTTGTTACGTAACCAATCTGCTTAACAACCCACCTCTGTCAAAGGCGTAAGTATGGCGGGATTAAGTTATCTTCTCTTTTACTTATTAATTGCTGATGATGCTGTGAGGTATTTTATGTTCGCCACAAATTGTACCCTTTAATTTTTTCTAAGAAAGCGTTTCAGACAACTATCTATAATTGACGAGCTCAGTAAAAAAGGGGCATATGCCACAAAACCATGTTTTTACGAAAGTGGTTTTAAACAAAAATCATGTTTTCTCAGCAATCTTATCATTTGTCTTCAATGTCTGAACTAATAAAATAATAAATAATATGATGATTGGCATAGAATATATGAAATTAAGACATATTTGAACACATTTCAAATCATACTAACATGAAGAAGAATATAATAGATATTCAGAATGTTTATATTGGGAAATAGACACATGCCACTGTGCTAGAAGTTCATTAAAGACACCCTATATGTCTGAGCTCTCTTTCTATAACAAAAACTCATTATTCATTAATATGTGGCATGTGCCCCTTTTCTACTGAGTCCCTCAATTGTGGAATTTATTACGAATAGGAATCAATTGTAAAAACGGATGATTGTGGCTATTATGTTGTACACCATAATGTGGCTATTGTGAACGTTTTTCTGCTTATGTAGTTACGAAGTAAACTGTTGGTTTTGTTGTTAAGAGGAACAGGAAAAAAAAACGGAGATGCACGAGAGGGAGAGTTCGAAGCTACATGAGGAAAAGTTTTCTCTTGGAACTAAAACATAGTAATGTTCCATTTTTTGGATTTCCAAGTTGACGTAGATAGAGAGGGAGAGTTTCCCGTTTTCTACAGAGTGCTCTATTAATATCTATTGAGTTTTATACCGAGGAATGGGATAGAAAAAAAACTTCTCTTGACGGCTTGGAATTGCTGGCACACGATGACGATTGCTGTTGAACTGGATGTTATGGACCATGTTAATTACTTCCAATGGAAGGTAATTATAAATATTGCTTATTGGATTGCTTTCAAAACTAAATTATTGCATATTGAATAGATATAATTCATCTGTGGAATTTAATTGTCTTCTCGTCGAGTGGAATTTTCTTTGTCGTAGATAGAAGTTATACTAGAAGAAATACTAAGTCGGAATCGACACGAGGATGTCTGGAACTGTTTGCGGACACTTAGCTCATAAGATGTATTAGTTCCGAGTTGTGTAAAGCTGGACGATGTACAGGGTGAATAGAAAAGTCTGAACCCCCCTTTTATTTTTTGAACCGAAGCAGATATGTCAATTTTGATGAATCCAATGAATAGGAAGTTGTGGGTGGCCTATCCCATGGTGCACTTTTCATCATCCCAAATATGCAAATTAGAACACATTCAAAATTTATCTCAAAAACCATAAGGGATAGAGAAAAAAAACCCAATTGCAAACTTGTTCAGCATAAAAAAACAAAACAAAAAAAAATCATCCAAATCGGACCAACCAATCACCCACAATCACGTGTAGCTTACAAACAATCACACAGCACAAGGAAAACTTAATGTTGATGTTTCCACCATGTAAAGCATGCAAATCAAAAAAATTAACATAAATTACCATACTCACATTCACTTTCATGCGGAAAAGCAAATAAAAGGCACGTTTCATCACACAGAAGACAGAACAATTCCAGGATGGCAAGCTACACTGTTCCGGAAATGGTCAACATGATCTTCTGATTGTGGGTGATTGGTTGGTCCGATTTGGATGATTTTGTTTTTGTTTGTTTTTTTATGCTGAACAAGTTTGCAATTGGGTTTTTTTCTCTATCCCTTACGGTTTTTGAGATAAATTTTGAATGTATGCTAATTTGCATATTTGAGATGATGAAAAGTGCACCATGGGATAGGCCAGCTACAACTTCCTATTCATTGGATTCATCAAAATTGACATATCTGCTAAGGGTTCAAAAAATAAAATCGGGGTTCAGACTTTTGTATTCACCCTGTATATATGGAACTATAGACATTAAGCATAAAGTAATATAGTAATTCGGAATTGAGAAGATTATTTATTCATTTATTTATTTATTTATTTATATTTCTCGTATGTAACTTCTGAGATGTTTTCCTGAGACCTGTTTTTTTTTTTTTGAACTCACAATTAAAGGTTGCATGATGGTCTATATCGCTGTGCAACTTATTGATAGAATAAAGATCTGGAAATCTGGTTTTGAACAATCGATACGGAACAATCGATCAATCGATGGGTAAACCACTATTACTATTGGTCCATTGTTCCAACTAAGTACTAGTAAAATTTTCTATAAGATGATGTCATATCATATTTTCTGCTCCTATGTTCTTGTTGTAACGGATACAGTATCCAATCTGGTTTCGAGATTTGGCGCTGGCCTCCATTGGTGCGTTATTTTTATGTCTGGGGTATATATATATCTGGAAGTGAGTGGAAGTACCATAAAGTTAAGAGTTTGTCGACCCACGATAAGTCTATTTGGCGCATGGTTCGAGCCTTGCAAAACAAGAAAGCCATTAATATCCCACCTCAGTTAGCCCAAAATGGCAAATTTATCACGAATGATGATGATAAAGCGCAGCTTATTGCAAATTCACTTTCAGAACAGTTTGTCACGCCTACTGATGGTCGGCAAATAGGACTTGATATGTCTGAGAAAGTAAAATCCTGCATAACTGGCTTCTATAATATTCACGGCAATGAATTCCCAAAACATAGCATTGATGTAAATGAAGTCCAAAGCATCATTAAAAATTTAAAAACGAGAAAAGATCCAGGTAAAGAATCTATTAAGAACAGTGCTTTGAAAAATTTACCTCCAAATACAATTCAAGATATTGCAAAAGTGATTAACGACTGCTGGAAGAACACTTACTTCCCGGATGCTTGGAAGCAATCAGTTGTCTTAAGTATTCCTAAACCAGGACAAAATCCTGCAAATCCTGTTAGCTACAGGCCCATCAACTTGTTACCATCAATCTCCAAAATCCTGGAAAAAACAATTCTCAAGAGATTCATTGAGTACTGTGATGCCAACGATCTCATCCGCGATGAACAATTTGGCTTTCGCTCAAACCATTCCTGCCAACTCCAAACATGGAGGCTCGCAGCGGATTCAATGAGCCCCTTAATCTCTCTATGTATTGTGGGGTCGTTTTCCTCGATGTACACAAAGCCTTCGACCAAGTCTGGCACGATGGTCTTATTTTTAAAATGATTATGGATGGATTTCCTCAAGATATAATTACTCTGATACACTCGTTTCTCTCCAACCGGTTCTTTCAGGCCAGAGTTGGAGATAGTCTATCTCCTATGTATGAAGTAAAAGCTGGTGTCCCACAGGGTTCAGTTCTGGGGCCAGTATTATTCAATTACTTTATGCGAGACTTTCCAAGTCCTTCCAAATGTAAGCTCTTTTTTTAAGCAGATGACGCTGCTATACTGACCTGTGCTCGTCAACCAGCCGTAGTAGTCTCGCGGCTACAGAAGGCTCTAAAGGAGTGCGAAAGCTGGTTTAGCAAGTGGAGGCTAAAATTGAAAGTAGACAAATGCAAGGCGATGTTTGTCTCCAAGAAGAGAAAGAGATCATTAGATTCTCTAACACTATATGGCAAAAAACTGGACTGGGTTGAAACTTATAAATATCTTGGTGTTGTTATTGACTCTAAACGTACCTGGACTCCCCACGCAACTTATGCGTTGAATAAGGCCAGGAGAGCCAAGTTTAGCTTGATTGCTCTGCTGGGCCGGAATAGTGCTCTAAACATTGATAATAAACTCCTACTCTATAAGGTCATTGTTCGGACCATCTTGACGTATGGTATGCCCGTCTACCCAAGGCTTGAGCGGCTACTAGGTGCGTCGGCAGGTGGCGGATAGCCGAATATCCTGAGCTGCTTACTTAGGACATCCCCGAATACCAAATAAGGGGACGCAGACCAACTCCCGAACCCAAGGTGTTATGCGACCCGTGCTGAAGGGTGGATGGCACTTCGGTTATAGTGTCTCTATCGGAGCCTCCTGTCTACCTGGCGACACTCAGGAGTAAGTAGCCTTATCCCGGCATGCAGGCACTCCCGGGACGGACCACCTATCCTGCATCTATTACTCCAGTTTATGGATAGTAATAACCCCCCCCCCCTTACCTGGAGACCCTGCGCGGAAACAGGATCCTACAAGTGACACTGCTGAGGTTGTAATGACCTCAGTCGTGTCATCTGACTTTGATAAATTTGCTACTCCTAAACCTGAGGCGCCAGCTACTGCAGAGCGGAAGACCTCGGGTGAGGGTAGTGGCAAATTCTTATCAAAATCTCTTTCTAGAGCGGCTAAACGCCGGCTATCTAGGAAGAAAAAGTTGGAGGGCACTAAGGCAGTAATGCCTAAGGCCGACCCTCTGTCATCTGATAGGGAGGTGCACATCCCGACCAAAAGACACAGGTCTAAGGGTAACACTCCTTCATCAGATGATAAGAAGCTTCACAAAAAACCCAAATCTGGGAACTTCAGTGAAGCTCTCACGACAACAAAAATGGCAGTAGTTCTGGAAGGCTATCCAGACAAGCAGCTCAATGAGCAGCAGTTGGAGGCCTTCCAAGAGCTACTGATGAACCATATGGGGGACATGCTTTCTGGCACTGGACCCCAATTCAAATACTGTCGTCTGGAGGCCGGGGCTATTATTTTACTCTGTGCCGACCAGAACACAGTTGACTGGCTGACTTCCACAGTCAAGCGTATTACCCCCTGGGATGGACAGGTTCTCTTGGTTGGTGAGGCGAAGACAATCGTCAAAACCACCAAGATTATCTTGAAACTCCCAGCGATGTTCAAGAAGTATTCTGGCATGGATATCCTGAAAAGGATTTACATTCAGAATAAGGACATATCGTCCACACAATGGAATATCCTTAACCTCAAACTTGAGGATCAAGGAGCAACCATTGTGCTATCTATCCCTGAACTGGACGCGAAGATCTTGAGTAACAGAAAATGGCTTTTGTACATTGGACTGTCTCAAATCCAAGCTAAAGTTCTAGGGAAACCCCCAGACAAAACGTTATCTAATGCTGAAGTGCTTGCAAGCAAATCTTCAGCATAAGAAATTGGCTGTTGCCAACCTCAGCAATACCTTCTTAGCTGAGGACATACAAATCGCTCTGATTCAGGAGCCCTGGATCTTTAAGGGCGGAATCAGAGGTTTGTCCAACTGTGGAGGTAAATTAATTAATGATTTTAATTGTTCTTCTCCCCGTGCTTGTCTGTTGATCAAAAGCAGCATTAACGCACTTCCTATGTATAACTTATGTTCTAGAGATCTAGCAGTGGCGAAAATTACCCTTCGTCTGGACGGTTTGGATCGTGACATAATATTTGTCTCGGCCTACCTTCCATACGAGGAAACCTCTCCCATCAATGATGACATCAGGAAAATATGGGAAACTTCGACTCCTCACAAGGTAGCGATCATCTTTGGATGTGATGCCAATGCTCATCATACCTTGTGGGGCAGCACCAACACCAATCTCAGAGGTAAACTCCTTTTCGATTTTATCCTAGAGAATAATTTAGATTTATTCAACCAGGGTAATAGACCAACCTTCATTACTGCGGTAAGAAGGGAGGTTATTGATGTTACCTTTGGCTCTTCCATTTTGAGGAAATGGATTAGAAGATGGTATGTAGATGAGAAACCATCTATGGCTGACTATCAGCATATCCGATTTTCTTTTATCACTAGTATAGACAGGGATAGAACGTTTAGGGATCCTAAACGGACTAATTGTATTCAATATCGCGAGGACGTTTGTTCTGCGATTTCCGGTCTTCCGACTAGAATCAATGATACTGTTGACCTAGAACTGTGCGTAAATAGGTTACAGCAGGCCCTGGTACAATCGTATCATAATAACTGTCCTCTGTTGAGGAAAAAATGTAGATCCCACAATGTCTGGTGGAACCATGATCTCTCTCAACAGAGACAAAGAATAAGGAAGCTTTTTAAGAAAGCTAAGAAGACCAACGAGTGACAAGTGTACAAAAATGCCCTCGCTGATTATAACAAAGCAGTTCGATCTGCTAAACGTACATCTTGGAGGAAGTTCTGTGAATCAGTCCAAAAGACTGTGGAAGGAGCTAGACTCTATAAACTCTTGAGAAACGACAAACCTAATATGGTTGGCACTCTCAAGAAATCAAATGATGAATTCACCAGGAACAGTAAAGAAGTCCTTGAGACTCTGATTATGACTCACTTCCCAGGCGCTGAGCTCATCGATCCGCCGGACTCGGAGTGTCTTGACTCTTTGGTTAGGACATCGCGGACTGGATGGGCTGCAGCTGGTGAGGTGATCACTCGTAGTAGGGTCATATGGGTTATTAAATCTTTTGACCCCTACAAATCACCTGGGCCGGATGGGATCACTCCGGTACTTCTTCAGCAGGTATCGGATGTGATCTCACCGATCCTGTGTTCAATCTTCAGAGCTAGTTTAGCTCTAGGGTACATTCCAAATCTCTGGAGGCAGGTCAAAGTGATTTTCATATCATAACCAGGTAAGGGTCGCTACGACCTAGCCAAGAGCTATCGACCCATCAGTTTGTCTTCTTTCATGCTTAAATGCCTTGAGAAGATCATCGATAGGCGAATTCGTGAAGTCTTTGGGACTTTTGGTCCCTTTCACGCTAACCAATTTGCCTATCAGGCTGGCAAATCTACGGAGGTAGCCTTACACCATTTAGTGGTAAGGATCGAGAAAACTCTGGAGTATAAAGAGTTTGCCCTAGCTGTATTTCTCGATATTGAGGGAGCGTTTGATAACACTTCCTACGACTCTATTGCTAAAGCATTAACTGCCAAAGCAATTTCTCCACTAATCTGCAACTGGATTCAGGTCCTATTAGCGGATAGAGTTATTATATCTGAATTGTTGGGTGAAGGAATTGTTGCTCGTCCCTCCAGGGGCTGTCCGCAGGGTGGTATTCTTTCCCCCCTGCTCTGGAACCTGGTTGTGGACGACCTCATTTCCTTTCTTAACAATCAAGGTATTTACGCCCAGGGTTACGCAGATGATATTCTCATCTACGTTTCTGGGATCGACAAACGCACCATTTTAGATCTTGTACAAATGGCTTTGTACAAAGTTCAATCATGGTGTTCAGAGCGGAATTTAAGAGTCAATCCCTCAAAGACCACTCTTGTTCCCTTTACAGGTCGTAGAGAAACCATTTCCAATGATCTCATACCAACTCTGTTTGGCGAGAAAATCATTGTCAGGAATGAAGTCAAATACCTAGGGGTTATCCTCGATAGTAAGTTGACTTGGAACCAACATCTAGATTATAAAATTAATCAGGTTAAAGTTGGACTTTACCGTTGTCGTCGAGCCCTTGGTAAATCATGGGGTTTTACTCCCAAGATGATTTACTGGCTTCATGTCACGGCGATCAGACCTATTCTGACATACTGCGCACTAATTTGGTGGCGTAAGTCTGAGCAACTGACCGTTAGAACCAAACTGGCCTCTCTTCAAAGATTGGCGTGTTTGAGTATAACGGGTGCTGTCTCTACTACGCCTACCAAGGCTTTAGAAATTATTCTATCTCTGACTCCACTTGATATTTTTATCAAAGGTGTAGCCAGGAAAAGTTCATACAAACTGAGTAATCAAGGACTATGGGTGGACTTCCCTGGGGCGAAGTCTCACACTTTCATTAGCCAGATTTTTACCAGTCACATTCTTCAGATGCCTTCCGATATTGCAATTACTCAGGCCCTTCCTGAGCCCTCGAGCGAGGTCATTATTGACCGCGTGGTAGAGCCAGATGGGTCTTTGCAATTTCCCAAGGGTGTCATCATTTGGTATACTGATGGCTCTCGTCATCACGGCCTTTCGTGCCTGGGCGTTTATTGTGGCAGTCCCAAAACCCTCCGTTTTCGTCGACTGGGTTCTTGGGCCACTGTCTTCCAGGCTGAATTACTGGCCATTATTTACTGTCTGCAGATGTGCATGGATAAACTCTATGTACATCGCCGTATTTTTATACTTAGTGACAGCCAAGCGGCCCTTAAAGCTATTAAATCCTATAGAGTTAATTCCAAACTTATATTGGAATGTCGACAGCTCCTACAGGACCTTTCTTTACACAATAGTGTCACCTTGAAATGGGTTCCTGGACACAAAGGTGTTGTCGGTAATGAGGTTGCTGATACCTTAGCCAAACAGGGTGCCAAGTCTACTTTTTCTGGCCCTGAACCCTTCTGCGGGATTTCTAAACAAACTGCAGCTAGGGAGATAAATATTATCTCTCATCAAGAAATGATGGATAGGTGGGATCTTACCACTGATCAAATACATGCCAGACTCATGATTAAGAGATCCTCTCTTAGTCTAACATCAGGCATTCTACAACTCAATAGAAACAAAATACGGATTATCATTGGCTTTCTTACTGGTCATGACTTACTCCGTAAACATTTACATAGAATAGGAATCCTTCGGGAAGAGCCACTATGCTCGAAATGTGGTCTGGCAGAAGAAACAGCCTACCACATTCTTTTTGACTGTGTCGCTTTGACACATTTTCGTCACTTCACGGTTGGTTTAACCCTTCTTGAAGATATTCACTTGGACCCCGTGGGAAGCTTGACTCGCTTTTTAAGTCTGTCTGGCTACCTTTAGGTGATCTTAGTTCTCTTTTGGGTATGGCGCAATATTCCTTAGAGGAATAAGTGCCTTTGCGGTCAACTGCTTGCTGTTGACTGACAGCCCACTTATAAGATAAGATAAGATGCCCGTCTGGGCCACAATATGTAAGACTAGATGGAAAGAACTGCAAACGTTTCAAAACGTTACCCTTAGGACTATTGCGCAAAAAGATCGGAGAATTGTTCGCAATTCCTCCATTTCTAATGACTTCAACATGACTCATATTGGCAAATACGTTCAAGGGCTCATGGAATCCATGCTGCCCAATATAGAAAATCATAGCAACGAGCTCGTCTCGGGCATTTTAAATCATCCTATGCATAGAAAGAGATATCGTGATCCAAGGCATATACTTGATATTAATTTTGAAGACATTGATAATGTCTTATTTCCAGATTACTGGACTTCATAGGTCGTGTTTTATCTAATACTAGTGGTCTGCTTCTAGTCTTGACAGTCGTCAATCAAGATCACCTCCAACCAAGAGGGGGTATTTTCTCCTTCATATTATGCATGACCTTTATGGGTTCATCACGCTTCTTAACTACTTCAGTGTAATTCCCTTGGCATTTATTTAGGAAGGGTGAGATTATGGAAGCTTAGCTTCAAGTGCCACTCGAATAACGTTTCACTACACTGCTCGATTGTCGATTGTCGGAAGTGCCATTAACCATTACCTGCTATAATTAACAGTTTGACTTTGACTTCGATTGTGTCGATTGGATCAGGTTGAAAGACTGAAAACTAAAAATTTCTCCGTCGGAAGACATCTTACATTCTTTTAGTTATTAATTTTAAATTCTCTACCTATTGATTTTTTGCATCAAGTTAATATGACTAATTGTGGGGTTCAGCGCAACAGTGGTCTAAACCACTTTTTGACAAAATGGAGAAAAAGCAACTTAAAGTTTTTCAATTGTGGTTTTTCATAGAATTTAGAAAATGAAATTTTGAATGATTATGGTCTGTTATATGATGTGTGATAAAGTTATATGCAAAGGTATATAATATTTGCTGTAGAAGTTTTAGATGTATTATAATTTTTTTTACTGATCTACAACTGGATATAATGGTTAGACCACTGTTGCACTGACACTTGTTTGAACTTGAGAAAGGGAAAAAAAACTCTTTGAATAAATATTGTTATTTTTTATGTAATGAGGGTTTCTAAAATCAGAAAATATTGTACAAGCTTTTGTGTGAAATTTAATTATTACATATAATTATACATAATCAGGTATTGCAAAAATTCCATCATCATCCTGCATATTATCTGTATTATTTTCCTCAGAACTAATTTCAGACAGCATATTATTGTAATATGAATGGTGAATGGGTGGTACATACTTCAAAAGGTCGATGACACCTTTAACTATTTTTCGATTTATTTGGCCTTAGTTTAGAATATTTTGGATTAAGAACAGTATTTTGTAGATCAAGTGTACGTTTATCTCTTCTCTTTTTTCCTTTAACAAGATTTACAAAATGACCTGGCTCTATATCATCAGAAAAAGAATATTTTACAAGTATTTCCATGGTTGTTGAATAGAGACTTTCAAGATTGTAATTCGACTGAAAGCAACAGGATTTTTATCTTCAGCAAATTTTCGACTGGTTATTTTGGTAGTCAAAGATTTAAGAGATACAAAATTAGTCTGTTGCATTTCAGTTACATTGAGTCTTTTTTTACCTGTCAAAGTATTTTTATTAGCTCTATCTACTCTGATGGTGTATAAATGTATCTTTACATCTTTTTTTTCTTTATTATTATTTCAAAATCCTATCACAGGGTAGGTAGCTATGACCTGAAACTACCTACATTTGTGTTCTACATTTTAAACATATTTTTTGTGAATTATTTGTAGCCAAAAACAAACTAATGATATATTCTTATTTTGGGCAAACAGTTATCAGAATACACAATTAATTTTTCAATGTTTTGAAGATTGTTAGAAACATATTTAACTAAACATGATATAATTTCATCAGCACCACACCCAGCAATAGTTTCAGGCCATACGTACATATGCACATCATCTGAAGTGCAATCATGAACACAAAAATTGTATGTCCAAAGCTGTCTCTTATAAAAAAACTTCACTGGTGTGTAGGTGAGGAGTTGACAGAGCGTGTTGCAAATCAATCACTATTACTTTTACAGAAGTGTGTTTTTTAGAATAAGCTATATCAGTGTTTAGAATATCATATGCCTTCTTTGCTTTTAGTTGATGCAACCCTAGCTGTTGTCTCAATATTAGGTTTTCATTATAATCCTCTGCAGCTGAAATTTTAATGGCAGTGAATCACAAACCTTACATGTATCAGTGGATGACTTCAAAAAAGAAAGATTGAATTTATTAAAAATGTTCCTGTAAATATGCTCACTAACAACACCACTTAAATCATGTTTTTTATTTATCCAACTAACATAAAGTTTATACATAATGGATATATTTAGACCTTCTGGCAAATATTTTCTTTCTGGAGCTGAAGCTCTAAAATAATGACACTACGCAATGGAAAACTATTGATGTGTTTTATTATTAAATTTGATTGAAGTTCACTAGTTTTATTGGGTCTGTTTTTATGCCTTCCACGACCGTCTGATTTTCCTGTTCCCTCAGACGCTGATGCTAACTTCCCATTGGCTGTTTTCGGTTAGACCAACGTTGCATTAAAAAAATAGTGAATTTCGTTTTAAAGAAAACAATAGTGGTTTCAAAACCATCTTTATAATGTTAATTGCTATCTTTTTAGTTCATAGTTTCCGTCAAAAGAAACAGATGGCATCAGTGTTTAAAACCAGTGAAATTAAAATAAATAAAAGGCATCAGTATTTATTCAATGAAAATAAAAACAGAAATCATTCACCGTATTACTCTGGATACCTTTATATTTTTACCATTATTAATTTTTGAGAAAGGGTAAGGCAAAAAATTAAAAACAAATGAGTTACTTTTGTATAAAAATCGCTACAGAACATCACAAGGATTAGACATGGAGTAGCCAACCCTGACACGAAATGTTCTGTTTGACAGGAAGGAACTAATCAAGGCAACCAGTTCGTCCGAAAAACCACAAGTAATCATCTTGTATATGAGGCCGTTGTGCCAAACCTGATCAAAATCTTTGCGAACATCCAAAAAGACAAGACCACTATACTTAGCACAGTTAAGAGGAGTGTTTAGATCTGCAACAAGCCTCCATATCTGAAGTTGGCAGGAGTGACCCGGGCGAAAGCCAAATTGCTCATCACGAACGAGATTGTTTGCTACACAGAATTCGTCAAACCTCTTCAGAATGATGCGTTCAAAGACTTTTCATAGCACAGGTAGCAAGCTTATGGGTCTGTAGCTGACAGCAAGAGCAGGGTTTAGACCAGGCTTCGGTATGGCAACTATAACGGACTCTTTCCACTGGTCGGGGAAGTGACCAAGTTTCCAGCAGTCATTCATGGCTTTGGTAATGAACGAGACAATATTAGAAGGCAAATTCTTGAGAGCACTGTTAGTGATGAAATCAATACCTGCTGCTTTCTTGGTTTTAAGTCATCAAGCGACTTAAAATTGGCATCGGATACAGCATCTGGCTATATAGCCTCTTTCCACCAATTAGTAGAGATGTGTCACTACCGGCGACTAATGTACCAATAATTGGTGGAATTACAATAACGTGGCTTCCAGTGAAAGTTATTTGAAAAATATTTATAATACAGAAAAATATTTTATAATAGCATAATACAAATATAAATATAAACTGATTGAATACAATAGGGAGAAATATCAAAACATAAACATTGAATATCCGCCATGTTTTGAGGGCATCGAGACCCATGGCTGCCATGGCTCTGAACTTATCCCTTTGTTATACAAACACGCAACAACTCGTTACCATCGTTATATAATAAGTCGGGCAAAAACGGCGCACTTCGATGAGTAGCAGTATAGGATTACCTTCCTCTTGCCCTCAAAAAATGGCAGATGTACCCATCATTCAATGCGAAGATATTTTCTCCTATAAATAAAAGAATTTGACGAGCGGTCGATAGGAGATGCGAACGAAACAATCGAAATCAATCGAAGTTGATGGGGTATCAACCAAAGACAATCGAACTCAGTGACTGTTAAATTACGAATTATATGTGCGAGATAATAATATACATATATAATAACGTATATAATGAATAGTAAAATCATGGGCAGTTTATCCTGGGTGGGTGTCATCGTCCGGGTTTGGTTAAGGAGTTTATGTCCCGTATCACCGTTTTTGGGGTAAATGTCCGTTCGATCCGGGCTTGGGATTGTGTTCATGCGGTCGGATGAATAATGTTATTTATCGTGTCCAGGATCAGATTTATCTCAAAATTAGTTTAGTTATTCAGAATTTTATTCTGATCTTCTTTTATATACCTTCTAATGATCAAGGTTTCGTATGTTATGATCTTCTTGGGGTCACTGATGAATTTCATAACTGGCATAATTACTTCCATGGGTCCGAAGTTGTGTTTTTCCGTCAAACCATGATCTGCGAATGGAGATTTTCGGTCACCGTTAATCTGGTACGTGAGGGCCCTCAACGCTGCTGATTTATGCTGCTGTGGGTGGTTCGAAAGTTAATAATGTTGTCCATGGCTGTCGGCTTCCTGTAGACAGTAAACTCCAACTTTCTTTTCTTTGTATTTTTGCATATTGACAGGTCAAGGAAGTTTATGCATCCATATTGTTCTTCCTCCATGGTATAAGATATATTGCTGTGAAAATTGTTGAATTTATCCAGGATGGTCTTACGCTCCGTTATCTCAGGGTATAATATGATTGTCACGGTCCGTCCGCAAGCAATACAAGACGAGATATGTCTATCCTCTATTCTCACCTGACGTCACGCCAGAAGGAATGGAATGGACGAAAAGCGGAAACGAGAGCAAAGAGGAGAGGAAGTAGGCAGAAAGAAAGATGGCGACGAGCAAGAGAACATGAATTTAGAAAAGTGGAAAAACATAGAAAGCAGAAAAGGGGGAACAGCAGGAAAAGAGAAGAGAGAAGGGATAGAAATGCACCGATTCCCTCTACCGAAGGCGGTTACTGCTGAAGCTTTGGTATTCAGACAACTGGTCCATTTTCGCTTCAACTGGTCCATACGGTTGGCTGACGGAAGTACGTCGAATGGCGAGGCGCTAACAAGTTTGGAGACAACTCTAGCGTACGGGATTTTCCCTTGTGGGTTTGGCGACTTCCTTGCGAGCGACTTCGGAACGATTCAAGGACTTGAATGCTACGGGAACACCAGTGGATACTAAAATGGCATTTGAGCGGTAAGCGTTCTCATTTTTATTATTTTTGACTCTGCCATTGCTGCGTCTAACATTGTGGCGTACCGTGTTTTATATTCAACTGCAACACTTCATTTAACGCTGGGCTAGTGTAGCTAATTGTTCTACGAATTCCAGTGATTCTATTAATGTGGCATGTAATATATCAAACAACTCGTAACAACGTGCTATAAGTGAATATAACGAGTAAATAATGATATTGGTTTTTGTTTAGTAGCACGTGCCATAATTGTGCCATATGATACCATATGGTAACATTGGAACTTTCAATGCAAAGATACGGCATGTAATATATCAAACAACTCGTATCAAACAACGTGCCATGAGTGAATATAACGAGTAAATAATGATAATGGGTATTGGATTAGTAGCACGTGCCCTAATAGTACCATGTGGTACCATATGGTACCGTTGCAACTTTCAATGCTAAAACATGGCATGTAATATATCAAATAACTCGTAACAATGTGCCATGAGTGAATATAACGAGTAAATAATGAAAATGGTTATTGTTTAGTAGCACGTGCTTTTATGGTGCCATATGATACCATATAGTATATTGGAACTTTCAATGCTAAGATATGGCATGTAATATATCAAACAACTCGTAACAACATGTAATGAGTGAATATAACGAGTAAATAATATTGGTTTTTGTTTAGTAGCACGTGCCCTAATTGTGCCATATGATGCCATATGGTCGCGTTGGAACTTTCAATGCTAAGATATGGCATGGAATATATCAAACAACTCGTAACAACATGTAATAAATAAATATAACGAGTATATAATGATAATGGTTATTGGTTTCGTAGCGCGTGCCCTAATGGTGCCATGTAGTACCATATGGTACCATTGGATTTTTCAATGCTAAGATATTGCATGTAATATATCAAACAACTCGTAACAACATGTAATGAGTGAATATAACGAGTAAATAATATTGGTTTTTGTTTAGTAGCACGTGCCTTTTTGGTGCAATATGATACCATATAGTTCCATTGGAACTTGCAATGCTAAGATATGGCATATAATATATCAAACTACTCGTAACAACATGTAATGAGTGAATATAACGAGTAAATAATGATATTGGTTATTTTTTAGTAGCACGTGCCCTAATGGTGCCATATGATGCCATATGGTACCATTGGAACTTTCAATGCTAAGATATGGCATGTAATATATCAAACAACTCGTAACAACGTGCCATGAGTGTATATAACGAAAAAAATAATGATAGGGGAATGGGTTTTGTTGCATGTGCCCTAATGGTGCAATATAATATTGTTAGAAATTTCAATGCTAAGATATGGCGTGTAATATATCAGCCAACTCATTACGAGTTGTTAGATCTATTATTATCCATAGCTTATTTGTATCAAGAGCATAATGCTGTTAGGCTTAATGTTATCTAAAACTCACTACTGTTATACATATTGCTAATTAATAGTAGTTAATCGCTTGCTTCAATAGTAGACGATAACGTAGAAACACTTTAGTAATTTAATATGAAAAAATAATAGATGCTTACACAGAACGCTTCCGCAATTGAGGCTCACTTCGTTTAACATTATGTGGGACTTCTTACAAATTAAAGAACTTTTATTTTTTTAAATATATGAGGAATAACTAACACCCTCTCCGTTTACCTTTCAGTTTTTCAAGTTTATTCATTTAAATTCTCTCTATACATTAGCTTAATTAAATAGTAATTTACAATTTAGTTTTCAAATTTATTTATTTTCTCTTAAGTGTTTTAAAATGTTGATTAATTCAATATATCCATGTACGATGCTATAACATGAAAATGTGCTCCCTTTATCCGCTTTGGCGGTAAAATCATTCTTGTTTTTTTTTTTTACAATTAAACATACAATAACTTATTAATAATTTTATTAACTATTTTATCTGTCGAAGATAAAGATCTACAACGCAATCGCATTGCTAAAGCAAAGCCCCTAATCTACAGATCTTGTGCTTGGTTATGCGCCAAGATTTCCTGGCACGCGCATGTGCAATGGTTCAGGGCTGTGGAGTCGCTGGACATGGGGTCGTCGGTCGTAGATTCGCCTGGCGTAGAGTCGCACGGGTGTGAAGTCGCCAGCTTCAGAATGGAAATGTTTCTCGCTATAAGTGTTCTAATTACGGATCTAACAAATGTAAAGCAAAATGTCGCTTGGAAGATGGATGCCTTATCGTCAATGGAGAAGAACACAACCATTTTCCAGATGCGTCAATGGTGGTTAGACGAGATGTGAGAAATTCTCTAAAACGAAAAATCGAAGAAGCTCCCATGCAGCCTGTAAATCAAAGCTAAAATCAGGTAATTTTGACATTGTTAGTTATGAATTATTTTACTTTTTGACTGTATTTGATTGTATCTGGAAAACTAAATTTGTTATAAACAGTTATTTGTTTTGCCAGGTTGCTCTTGAGGAAGCTCAAATTTTGCAAGATCAGGGACGTAGTGAAGATGAAGTCAGATCATTTTTACGAACGTACGAATCTGTTCGGAATACGATGCGAAACGCCAAATCTCTTTTTATCCCACGACAGAGAAGAGATATTGAACTGCAGCCACGGTGGACTAACGAGCAATGGTCCTTTGTTTTTGCTTAAACAAGACGGAGATAAAGACATGATTTTAGTGTTTGGAACAGTAGAGTTCTTAACTTTAATGTGCAATGCGAAACTCTTTTGATGGACGGGACATTTAAGACAGTGCCTAATCTTTTATGCAATTGTACACCATTCACGGACTTCGCCTGAATGCGGTTGCACGATTAGTTGTTTCCTCTGTTTTGTTCTCGCGAAATTCTGACGCTGGTGACTCCACGCCCGGCGACTTCACGCCCGATGAATCTACGACCGACGACCCCATGTCCGACGACTCCACTCCCGGGCGACTCCACGCCCGGAGACTCCACAGCCCTATACAGCCTATACCTGCGCAATAACGACCTTGGGTGGAGACACTCCCGCTAGACACTCTACCTACTACCTATTGAACGCGATAAAATGAACTTTTCCATTTCACCTTACAGTCAGAGAACTCTACCGCAGAGACTGAACTATTTGCGTATTTCCATTATGGTGGAGTTAGTTACTGATAGCTTCACACGAAATAAGGGATACTTCTAAAAAGTTTGTGCGAGACAAATTCATCCACAAATATGGAAGCAAGCCTTCTCCAAGATTTGACGCAGGCGGTACGTAGTCTGTCAAGCACGCCGCTACAAAGAGTCGTGAGTGAAATCCCCTTGCCATATTTTCACGGAAGAAGCAACGAGGATCCTGAGCAATTTATCGAACATTTCTCCATGACGGCAACACGAAAAAACTTAACGCCAAGCGAATGGTATTTTGTCTTCCCCACATGCTTGAAGGAAACGGCGTTAGACTGGTATAACGAGTGCACTTTAACGAGAGCGCGTATTCTAGCGGGAAGGGCTTGTTACAAACGACATACTTAACGAATTCTTTAAACAACTCTGACCTGAAGTTTTTCACCGCTGACTTGATATTCTTCTGGAAGGAAGGGGTGGGTCTTTTTTCATCTGTACGAATCCATTCTCCGTAATGAGTTCGTTACTTTTCCTCTCATCATTTTCTTTGTAAATTACAACCGACGCGTTGCCTTTGTCGGCACCCACTATTACAGCCTTGTTTTCTTCTAACTTCTTTTAATATTGATGGCTTCTTTCTGTTCCATTGTGTATGTTATCAGTTTCCTTATTGATTTTTTCAAGCTCCTGTGCTGCGAGCACGCGGGCATTCGTACGATCTTCCGGAGGAAGTTTCAGTAACGCCATTTCGATTTCTAAAGCTAAGTTGACAAAGTCATTGCGTTTGGCGTCCTTTTGATATTGTGCTGTAAACCTTTTCTTAATAGGTTGGTTGGTTGGTTTATTAGAATTTTTGGCGTCGACTACTAAGGTCATTTTGCGCCTTTTACACAAGTTACATCTCTTGTTTAAAGAGAATTCAAATCGAATTCCAAACATGAAATGCTAGCAAAATCGCCCTTTTCTATTTGAAAATTGTATGTGTGGTAAATGCAGTATAGAGGGTAAAGTATAACATACAAAGAAATGATTTCACTGAACGCCTATGTAATGGGGGACATGGAAAATGAGAGTGGATTTTGGCTTTCGTAATTTAAGTTAAGTTTTGTCTAGTTAGAATTCGATTTGAACATTTTCATTTTCGATACGTGAATATTTCTACATCGATCTTTTAATTTAAACAAAGCTGTATATTATAATTGAAAATAAATCCTCACAAACTAATCATTCTTCAGGTATTAAGTTAAAGTTGTATATGGGCGTGGTAAGGGGGGAAGAAGGGAAGACTCAAGAGGGATAAGCCGAAGAATGTGTCCAGCAATATCCAAAAATGCCTACCTAACGGGAGGTTTGGGTAAATGAGTGCTGCACAACATGGAAATTGTGCAGAAAGAATCTTACCTTAGTAAATTTGATCCAATATCAAAAGGAACGTAACGATTTATCAACGGGATCATTGCAGGAGATGGAACATGGCTATTTCATTAGCATAGGACAACCCCGCATTAACGGTACATATCGTGTCTTTCAATTGCAGTTTCGTTTAAATCTTTCACTTTCTAAACAAGAAATTAATCCTCCCGAGAAAGATATAGGAAAGTAGAGAAAGCCCTGAATTCATCTATTTTTACCCCTTTTAAACCTCCAAATTTTTTTTATATCAAAAAATTGATTTTCTCGAACGTAGTATTTAGAAAATAAAAAAGGACCATATTTCTTACCTTTCTGAGCATTTTCGATCGAATGATATATCACATATGTTGCCATAGTTCTGCAGACCAAGTAATTGCCATCCCCACAACTCCAACCCCAATAGGACAGTTTGGCTCAAACTTCATAGTAATGTAGATTTTGCCTAAAAAATTTACATATCGAATTTCACTTTTTAACATACCTAAATGCCACATAGATCACTCTTACTTCTACCCCCGTAATTCCGACCCCAGTGGCCCATAGATGGACGGATTTCATCCTTCTACTTCAGTAAATGCAGAAATTATGAAGGGGACAGACATTGTAACCTTCTGCTACTTAATAAAGCTATTTATTCATTCATTTAAGTTGTGAAAACAGATTTTAAGCATGTCTTTAATTTAAAATCTGTAAATGGCACTGTAGTTATTTTTCGTCTCCATGGCCTCATATTTCATTAGTAGAGGTGAAGGTTTGATGAACATAGGAATTGCGCCAAGTTGCAAAGAACTGAAGCAATACTAAACATACAGATCCACTGAACAAAGAGTAAAATGTTTTAGGTTTTATAGCCTAAAGAGAATGGAAGTGAAAATAAGAGAAACAGGTGCCTCCACCGAAGCGTCCCCAACTGGAAGCGGTATCGCTCACAATTAAACTCTCCTTATAGAAAATGGAAGACATTAGCGAAATCAATTGGTTTCACCTTGAACGCGATTAGGTTAAGGAGGAAAAAAAAAGATGAAATGGATGATGGCAGGAAACTAAGAGTAGTTAGAGATAGTAAGAGGTTTGAGTTTATCCTTGGAGGCTGCACGTGCATCTGCCCTTAATCACTTTCACATGGAATCATCATGTTCCTCATTATGAGCTGTTTTCTCTAGGATTTAGAAAAAAATCTTTCCTCTCTTTAATTAACTGGGTTTTTTTTGCTTTCTAGATTAGAACTTCAAATGAACGAGAAATTATTTTCTTCGTATTAGAGAATATAAGATCGAAATTCTTGAAATTTCTGGAAATCTTTTTCGTTTGGTACAAGTCATTTATAGAATAGATTACAAAAATTCGTGATGAGGATTATGCATTTCATCGAAGAAAATTTTACCTCATAATTATTAGTTAGTTAATTTAATTAGATATATAATCGAAAGTTACTTCTCTATCATATCTTAATATGCAAGCGTTTAATTATTAAAGCTTTTAATAAATTTATTTTCATGGTTGAATATTAATTTTGGCGAACACGGTCGAAAATTGGCTTAAAGAAAGTTTACACGTGATATTTAATAATGTTACTCGCTCCGTTGTTCGTCCATCCTCATCTCTTTCATTTGTCCTTTCATCCATCTCTCTGCTTGTCTCTCTTTCCATTATTCTGTCTCTAAATGTGTTAAGTGTAAGTGATTAAGTTGGATGTTCTTAATAATTAGAGCGATGCAGTATTAAAATAAGGCGTCGATGGAAAACAGTCTTCACTAAAGTTAAAAAAATGTATGTATAGAAACGGGAATCAAATTAAAAAATTGTATATGAAGGACGAAATTTCAATTCAGATAAAGGATTCTATAGAAAGACATAGTGGCATTCATAAGTGACATAAGTCTGAACATGCTAAATAACACCTGCTGCCATTGACGAATGTAAGGATCACTTGAAGATCCTTAGGTGGTATCACGATTTGTCCACTTCGAAAGAGGAACAAGGTCTCCTCACCTGAGGAATGAGGTGCAAAGGTCCTCGAAAAACCCGATTCTTATCACATCCTGATTTTCTTTCTCTCCTTACACGAGGAGCACTTGAATATTTCCTCGAGAATACCAGTCATGGGTTTGAGAGTATTTTTAACAGAATTGACGAAAATTTCGCAGAGAGAGTAACTTTGCTAGATTGGTTGGTTGTTTTATTAGAATTTTTTGCTCTAAGGTCATTTTGCGCCTTTTACACAAGTTATATCTGTACACAGCCCGGGACAAACACAAACATCCATGCCCACGGCGGGATTCGAACCCACGACCAGGCGGACTCGAGAACTAGAAAGCCTACGCCCTAGCCCTCTCGGCCATCTGGCCGGCACACTTTGCTAGGCAATAGCAATGAAGGGCATAGATCAACAGGTTTAAACAAAAGAAAGGAATGTAGCAGCTATTGAGAAGGAAGTAGAGGGTAATATCTTTTGTTTTGGGTGGCCTACATTTCCTCTTGTTATCTTCAACAAGAACTTTTCCATTTAGTTCTCATTTTTACAATTCTTAAATATCTATTTACACTAATTAGATTAATGCAAATTTACTTTAAGATTAATAAAAAAAAAACAAACTGGTGTGTGCTTAAGACCGGACGACCGAAGTGAAAACTGCTATGGTGATTGTAATAGACTCTAAGTAATATGTATGTAAATGGTCTAAATATTATTATGGATGTTATTACTTGGACGAATCAGGAACAAGCCATAAATTAATATTATATATGTGTAAAACCATTTATTTTCATTCTCATTAAATCTACGCATCAATTATCTGTTGAATTTTGCTGTTGATTTTGTATATCAATATCTTCTTCAGTATTATTAAAATTTAAGAAAGAAACAATAGGCTTGTGATAATTAAAATACAAGATAAATAGTTTTGATTCAAATCTCTCTAAATTTCTAAAAAAAAAAATTCCGTCAATGAGTCATATTTCAATCTCTCGTCTTTGCATTGAAAGTTTCCAACGGTATCATATGGTATCATAGAAGACGTGCTACAGAAGCAATATCGAGTATCAATAATTACATGTTATATTCATGCATGACACGTCGTTACGAGTTGTTTGATATATTACATGTCGTGTCTTTGCATTGAAAGTCTTAGTAGAATATGTGCTACTAAACCAGTTTCTACTATCTTTAATTACACGCTATATTCATGCATGACATCTCGTTACGAATTGCTTGACATATTACAGCCCATGTCTTTGCATTGATAGCTTCCAACGGTACCATTTAGTACCAAAGAACACGTATTACTAAACCAAAGGCGTGTATCATTAATTACTCGTTATATTCATTCATGACACGCCGTGACGAGATGTTTGATATATTTCATGGCATATACAAGGTGCTTAAGGTATATGAGGACAGATTCACGTCAAGAAAGAAAAGAGATATAAGTCGCGATAATAACTTTATCATCGAAACATATCATGAACATACACAAGAAACCTTCTTGTTATATGGCTATTCAATGAATCCGCCTTCAGCTTCTATAACTGCTTCAATGCGGGATAGAAACCGTCGACATGCGCGAATCAAATGGTCATGGTTCATAGTGGTCAATATTCGAACAATGGCAGCTTTCAATTCATCTTTGGTGTTATGGGGGTGTTCATTGACCTATCTCTCCACAACGCTCCATACGTGGTAGTCCAACGGATTCAAGTCAGGCGAGTTAGGAGGCTACGTGGTTAGGGGTTACGTGATCATGGAAGTTGTCGGCCATCCATTCCTGTGTCATGCGAGACTTGTGTGCTGTGGCAGAGTCTTCGTATAACATACGATTGATATCTGATGTTTTCATGGACAACATTTCTGAATGTTCCTTCCGACACATGGAGCTCTTTGGCAAGTGACCTCATGAATGTTCTGGGATTGTCAACGATGGCCTGCTGCACTTGCTGAATAAATTCTGCAGTCTGATGATGTCAGAGCGTGAGGCATACTTTTTACGCTTTGCTACTAGTGCAACATTGCCATCTTCGGTCTCCAACTCCTTCCGCACTTTGTGGACGAATGATCTAGCGACCTTTAGAAATCGTGATATCTCTAAATCGCCGTGCTCTTCCTTTATTGCCACGATTACTGCATGTCTCTTCGTGATTTGTGTTACTTGATGGTCCGCCATTTTGCTTTCCGGAAAAGGAAAGGACATACAACTTACTATAGTGCAGCAGTAGCCAAACGAAGGTGTGCCCTCAAATACCTTACGCATCGTCTACACGGTGGTTATTAAATAAATTCGCCTACTCATAGCCCTCTAAAGCCCAATCTAATGAACCGATTGTGATGCAAATTGAAAAGTAGGCTTTTCAGACCATGGGGGAGAGAATTCCGGAAAGAAAAAAATTAGTGCAAATTTTCACCACCAGATGAAAATGTGGTGCTGTGGAATGACAAATGGAGATTTTAAAACTAGTGTTTTATTGTTTTAAACAAGCAGGCAAGGTTTTTGTTTGATTACAGCATATGTTCAATATGTCCGACCCCTGCGTCAATGACATGTTGGAAGCGTAGCACTTCTAACTGTTCTCTCCACAGTCGATTTGGAGATAGGATCAATTCCAATTCGAAAAGTATCATTGAAAATATCTCTTGCTTCCGAGTATGACCTTTTCCTATCACCCCAGCCTACCATCATCAGTAATGATATTCTTTCTTGTTCATTAAGATGAGCCATTCTGTAAGAAATAATACTTTTTCAAGTCAAATTTTTCTTTACAGATGAAGGTTCATCTGCTTGAATCAACTTAAACAGTTGAACTAATATGTCATTTAAAAATTACCTACCAAATGGATGAAGCACAAAAAATCACAACAAAAATAGTCCACTTTTTGTTTACGTATTTATTAATAAAGAAAAGAATTTGTTTACAAGCGGAAAGAATAAGAAAGAGTAATTTGAAGGATTTTATTATGTTAATTTAAACGATGGTATTTGCATTTTGTAAAATGAAAATACGTACTATCATTGTTAGATTTTTTTTCACAAATCTTATTTTCCATGATAACAAAACCATCCATCAAGAATTAAACAATGTTACAATATTGCATTAAAATACTGTATTGAGTATGTTAATTATTTTAATTGTTTTATATATATTCATTGAAAAAATTGATTTCCTCTTAATTATACCCCCGGGGGGGTGGGTGGGGGTGGAAATTTTTATGGTATTGAATACAGTTTTACACGTAGAATCTGAATCTGCAATAAAAAATGGGGATTTCCATTTAAGATTTCAAAGTTGCCCCGCGCTCCACCCCCGGAACTGTGGAATGGAAAAATCTGCAAAGGAAGTAGAATCCTCAATCTACAAAACGAAACGAGAAATGAAAAATCGGTACTAAACTGGAAGGCTAAATTAAGACCAAAGATAAACGACATTCGACAATGAAACAATGGAGTGCATCTGTTTGGGTGGGACGCAGCAGTGCTTTCACAAAACTCGCCCTATCTCAACAGATATCACAAGAACGCAGTGAGATATATGCAGAAGGGGAAAAATAAAATTGACGTTTGCCATTCACGTAACAAAACAGCAACCAAAGTGGAGAAAACTATAAAACTACGAAAAGCATAGAAAGAAATTTGGGAACGAAGCATTGCTGTGTTCACATCCAGCGAATGACTCAGAATTCCCATCACCAAAACTTTGCTCTGAGTTTTTCATTTTTTCAGGATATTTACGAGAATGTCTTAGACAAATTCTACGATTCGCTTCATTTTGGAAGTCGTAATGGATGGACTGGTTAATCATAGTTTTTCTGACTGGGCAATAGTCTTTAGTGGAACATTTTGGAACAACTGGAACTTTCATCATCTACTTCTGCAGCTCGTCGGTCAATGAGGGTATTACCCCTTTTGACTTTGTTTAATGACTATGTTACATCAGGGGTAAAAATTACGCAGTGGCTACGTACAGTGCAACCTTGTACGCCTTCCGTTCAATGCAACGGAAGTGGCAAGCTGTGCCGCCATCTGCCGGGAGAATCAAAACAGTATTGTATGGATTCCGACGTTAGAGGGCGTGTTTTGGCTAGCTGTTGTTATAGCAACCACACAATTGGCATGTCACGGTCGTGTGGATTTCAGATCTTTTTTTCTGCTTTCTGGATGATTAGCCATTGTCGAAAGGAACCATGCCTTAAAGGTAAGCCAGCATTTTTTGAGCGTTCTAGTGTTGGGTTAGATTGACTGAGGTTAACTTAGGTTTAGCCATAAAATGAGGTCCCGTAACTTTCTGGCAGCCATTTCTGTGACCACTAAAATATACGGATCATTAGCCTCCTGTAACCGGCCGAGAGGAAACCAACTGCCCCCTGTAAACAAGTAGGTTGGGTACGTATGTAAATCGACGTCGCCGTGAGCGAAGCGATGGCGTCCGCGTACTAGTATTGTAGAAGGGGAAACCAACTGCCCCTGTGACCGGTTGTGTTGGGGGTATGTTTGTAATTCGGGGTCGCCGTGGGCGAAGCGTTAGCGTCCACGTACTAGTATTGTAGAAGTGGCGGCTAGTGTTTTCCACTGAGCGATGGGAATCTGCCATATTGCTTGTTTCGAAATTAGAGAAAGTTTGGAGTCTGAAGCTGTTAGTAGATGGCGGTATAGTAGCCACTTCCGTTGCATTGAACGGAAGGCGTACAAGGTTGCACTGTACGTAGCCACTGCCTAAAAATTAACTACACAGGCCAAAGATGAAAAAAACTTTTTGAATGAATTTGCCTTTTTTTTTGTGGTTTTTGTATGTGCTAAATCCGAATCTGCTTTTAGATTTTTTCTATCACGTCACGTTTCCAAGTTACGCACCTAGAGACTGCAGTGTTGAAGTAATGGGTGTGAAGAGAAGCGGCTGCAATGTTAAAGTATCCATATTTTCGGGCTCCAAGGAAATTTATCAGGCCCCAAACTCTGAATAATTTAAAAGTATTTCATTGAAAAACAAGAAATCTGTGGGTGATAGGAAAAAACTGATTCAGATACGGATTCTGCACAAAAAAGGGTAAGAATCAGCTCTTTATGTTAAAAAAATTTTGAAAAAGTTTTTTTTCGTTGGCCTGCGCTCTTACGTGTGGTTGCTCACTTGTCAACTATTCCAAAAATTCTGATTGCCCAATTTCAAATGTGTTGCCGACATTTAGGTTATCCATTAAAAGTTAGCTTTACTCAAGTATGATCGCGAAGATATACGCAATCAAATAAAACACTATTGACAACATCAATGTTTTAAGTTTTACCATAAGCATACTCTTTCTATGATTATGGTTTTACTAACAAAAAAATTACCAATTGCAATCTTAGAATGAATCTGTTTAATCTTACTCACGCCCGTATTCAGAATAAGCGCTATTGCTCTTGCTCAAGACCATTGTTGAATACAAATTCCATATTACTGAAGTTGTACTCAAGAATGATTTCAGCAAGAGCAAGAGCGCGCATTCTGAATAAAAGCCTCAGACTCTGAATCACCTTCTGACTCACTGGTCTTGTTGTTTTAATAATAACATCAGCATCTTCAATCTCACTTTCCAATTGATTTATTCTTGTGCAAGAAATGTTTGTTGGAATATTTACCTTCAGGGCTTCTTATTTATCCTTACCATAGGTATTAATAAAAAACCGTTTGAATCGATTTTCAGTGTTAAACCATAAACTAACAGCTTCATCAGGATTAACATTCTGATATCGTCGCTTTGCAATATTATTCGCATCAAATCAGTAAACACAGGAAATTGTAATAATTGTTATTTTAGTAATTTTATCATTGAAAATTCCCTTTTAAAATCTACAACGTGTGTCGGAAGGCACAACAGAACATTCAGCAGCATTGAGACCCAACAGAATCAATAATACTATCCCGAGGCCCGTATTCAGAATGAGCGCTCATTCTGAATAGAGGCGCAAAAAAAATTCTTAATGTTTTTATGGGTATACAGAATATTTAACATAAGTAAAATATGTTAAATTTAATAGAAACATCCATTGTTTTCCAACATTTGGGTAAAAATATCTGTACAGATCATTAGAGAATTTTCCAAATTATGGTATCTCCTCTCTTCTAGCCAAACTTTCAATTTTAAAGCTTGTATTCTCAGTTCTACATTTGTGCCATTAAACCTCTGACTGCATTTTTGAATGTTAGATACCACATTTGCTGTTGGATATGTCTCATAATTGTCAATTTTCATGATGCGAGCTTCCATTACTGGCACTTTGAAACGTCAATTCCGCAATGATTCCCCGACTAGTTTTCAGAAACTTACCAAATGACTGACAGCTCGGATCTGATTGCTGATTCTTTGTCGATGTTCACACTCCCAGGCAACCAGGATTAATAAATTGTTAACCGCAATGAATTTTCAGTGCGGGTTGCCAGCTAGGCAACCAGCAGTGAAAAACAGGTTGCCAGAATGAATTTTCGGTAGCCCGTGGCAACCAGGCAACCGCTAATTTTGAACCCTATACATGATGATTCCAGTAAAGATTCGATTCTACAGAGTGTTTCAGATTGGTCTGTACAAATTTTCAGGATATTATCCAGAGACCAAAACAAGCAGAAAATTTCATATGAAAACGAAGTTGTAGTAGAGAAAATTAACGTAAAGAGTATAGAAGTTGCAAACTGTTTGATTTAATTTTACGGTATAAAGGACAATACACATGCTATAGCAAATGCTCAAAATTGCCTTCGTTAATCCCAGACTTTCTGTACAAACTTTCAAAAAGTTCTTTGAATTGACATAACTCTCTTCTTCTATGAAGAAGTTTTCGACCCCATGTTCTTAAGGTATTTTCTCTTTCTTTTGGTACTGGAACATATCCTGAATGTTTGTACATATTTTCAAAACCACCCTGTATAATCACACTAAGGCAATTGTACTCATAGCCACTATATATCTTCTTGCCATATAAAACGAGCAAGTTCGGAGAACGCTTTTGTTTCAAGCTTACATACATGGTTTACATTTATCGACATTCAGCTTCAGCCTCACGCTGCTAATCAACAATCAAAGTTTTTAAAGCATTCTGTAGACAAACTGTAACATGGGCTGAGTTATGCGCCCATGCCTTTCCAGTGGTATTATCAGAGTAGAAATATAATTTCCACTTATAGGGCTTAGAAAATTAGTTGAACAATTGAAGCTTGTTTATAATGAAATGGCATTTGTGTTATAGAAGTGTAACATAAATGTTTACTGGTAATTGTCCAACGGAACCTTCTGGTAATCCAGCTGTTACAACATATAGAGTGGAAACTTCGTTGCCAAATTGGTTTGATTATTGGTAAGGAAGAACTGAACCATTAGCTTAAAGGATAAAACTTGGTCCAGTTCTTCCTTACCAATAAGCAAAGGCTTGGTGATACTTAGAAGTGATTGCTTCCAAGTAGCTGGAAAGTGAGAAAAGTTCCAACACTAATCATCTTAAAATAGTTACTTTATGTTGCAGCATTGTCTCCAGTGTTTGTTAATTACTTTGTTATTATTGATAACCTTAGCGATATCGCAATTTATGTTCTTCAGGAGATCCATCAGAGCATTATTTACATGGCGTTTGCCTGAGCCTTTTACTTTTTCTGGTTCCTGACGATGTTGTTGATTTATAACATGGGCTTTTTCGAAATCGCTAAGTATGTATCTTCCTCACTATAACTATCGCAGCCAAAGAGGGGAGTGGAAATAGCGACAAGCACAAGTTGATCGGATAGGTTTTTCTGGCTTCCAGTGAAGGGGAGATCGTAAAACCCAGCCTTGAAAAATGGAGCGTTACAGCTAATCAACAGGAAAGAATAGCTGTAAGAATGTATGCAGAGCGGATTCCTCAACGCAGACATCCCGCTCACACAATATTCAAACAACTTGACCAACGGCTTTGCTTTCTTAAAAAAAAGCAAAACCTTGTCAAACGTCATTGTTTGTTGTTTACAGTGAAAGCTCAGTCATCAGAGAGTCAAGCCAGCGGTCCTTGCATGAATGGTTGGTGCAACTGAAGCAGTGTAGCGCCATGTAGCGGTGTGAGCTAGGACGCACATTTGCTTAATACACTGAGTTAGCACAACTCATGGGATAGAAAGCACATTGATTCTGGCATGGCTCACGAATTCACAAGGGTAACGGATTCTGGGAATGGACCATTAGACGTTGTGGGAAGAGCTTGGATAAGTGATTAATCAGAAATGGTACGTCGTCGCGAATTGACGTCTTTTGAACGGGGTATGATAGTAGGTGCCCGACGCATGGGATGTTCCATTTCGGCAGTGATGCAGGAATTTGGCTTTCCCCGCTCAACTGTCTCCAGGGTGTATCGGGAATGGCTGGATCAAGGCATCACAGTCCATAACAGGCACCATACCGGGCGTCCAGCTGCCCTGAATGATCGTAACCGGCGACACCTGGGACGAATGATTCAGAGAGACAGGAGCGCAACAGTGCAGCAAATCACAGACCAGTTCAATACTGGCCGCACTAGAAACGTCTCTCGGTGGACAATCCGTCGGAATCTGCATGCCCTCAGGTTTGGCAGCCGTCGCCCTACACGGGTGCCAATGCTTACCCAGCGTCATCGGACACTCCGGCGTGCATTTGCCACCAACCATCTTGATCCATCTTGGCGTAACGTCATATGGTCAGATGAGTCACGATATCAACTGTACCACGCTGATGGGAGGCACCGTATGTGGCGCAGACCTCCCGAAACGATGGATCCCGCATGCCAACAGGTGGTGGTGCAGGGTGGTGGGGCGTCAGTGATGGTCTGGGGTGCATTTTCCTGGTTTGGAATGGGCCCTCTGGTTATCCTGGACTAAACGTTGAATGGTCCACGGTATCGTCAACTCATCGGAGACCATCTGCACCCGTTTTTGACATTTCAACACCCTGACGACGTAGCAGTCTTTCAAGATGACAATGCTCCACTACATCGCTCCAATGTCGTCCGCGAATGGTTCGAGGAGCATGCAGGAGAGGTTCAACGACTAAGCTGGCCAGCCCGGAGCCCTGACATGAATCCCATCGAGCATATCTGGAATGCTGTTGAAGTCAGGCTCTGGGCACTGGATCATCCGCCCACGAACGGGCAGCAACTATCTTCGGCTCTGCATACTATCTGGTGTCAACTGCCTCCAGAAGTGTACCAGGGACTTGCAGAGTCACTACCACGCCGTATTGCTGCACTCCACAGGGCCAGAGGTGGCCCGACCAGATATTAAGTAACTATCCCATGAGTTTTGCTAACTCAGTGTATAAAAAGTTTATTTTAGTATACTATATCTACCATATAGCAGGCACGGTGGCCGAGAGGGTTAAGGCGCAGGTCTTTCCGCTATTGATGTTTGTGTTTTTCCTTTATCATTATCCTCCTTTCATTATCATTTCATCTGCACCTGGTTCTTGGGGCCCTTGTGCAGTATCAGCCCCAATGTATATATGATATACGCTTATCACAAGGCATATCATATCCAACCTCAAAAATGAGGAAGGCACCTCAACAACAACCTACCATATTCTTCTGTAACATTAGTTCTGAATCACCCTGTGTAAATTATAATTACTTAAAGATGATCGCAAACCTTGTAGATTCGTTAGAAACCACGGATAAAGATATACATATCATGTCGTATAGTATTCATTTTATACTACACAAAGTCGAAATTTAATAACAGTTAAGTAGTTTTAAGAGTCAATTAAATAATCCCATTACCGGTGGCATATATCCTCCGAGTCTTTAAAGCCGTGTCGCTTGGTCTTATATACGAGAGTTGTCTGGAATGTGAGGTTCTAACGGCTGTTATTCTTTCAAAAAATGATTATTAGACAAAATTTCCACTAAAACTTATTTAGTGATATGGGGGTTATTTTTTGACGTAATTGCCGCCATTATCAAAATACATGTTAAATCTAGGTACTAGTTTTGTATCCCACATTCATTCTGAATCCCAGCGCCTGCTGCTGGAACCGCATTTAAACTAGTGCTTAAAAGCGTTGTCCAGCTAGATGTTTCTTCAGGTTAAGAAGCAAGTGGACATTGGTACTGCCTCCAGAGAATTCACGACACCACTTCGATACATGTGGTCGACTCATAATATTTTCATAAACGGAAATAAGTACCTTGTGAATATCTTTGTGCTTGGTAAAAACGAATGACGGAGCGCACTTCACTTTTGGCAGATTTTGAATCGACACAGACACGTGTTACTCGAACTTGACTCCACGTAGCGATGAGGAACAGCCGCGAGAGGAAGTGGAAGGCTAACAGTTAAAACCAACATAGCCAACTTACGCACTAAAATATTACTTGTCCGTTTACAGGGGTTAAAACCTTACTTTCCAGATATGCCTCGTATTAGTTGTTACGTCCTTGGTTAAAACTTGAAGTTGTGCCGAAATTAAAACATTGAATCTAATATGAGATTTACTGTTATATTAATAATAAATAGAGTTTCCAAGAAGAGACCAAAAAGAAAAAATTGGATACTGACGATAGGGGAAAAAAACTGAAGATTAAAAAGTAGAAAATTAATGGTATAAAAATGATTTATTAAAAACTCCATTTTGTTTGATAAAGAAGAAATGTACTAAAAAAGTAAAAATAATTTTTTCAAAGTTTGGTGCTACCAAACTATCTTTGATATTATGCCACTAAAAGTAAAAGCAATGAGCTTGATGCTCTTAGGTTATCAATGAGCTGTATTAAAAGTAGGCCTAGTAAATATATTTTCAATGTCTTTCATACGCATTGATTTTTTCCCACGGCCGCCCCTCGCTTTTATTTTAACTGATATATTACCAAAGATAGTGTAATTACAACTATAAAAATTTGAATTTTTTTTTAAAATTTTTAGTACATATTTCTTTATCAAATAAAGAAAGATTTTTTAATAGAATTTACTTGATTTTTTTAATATTTTACTTTTTATTTTTTATTCTATATCTATAAAAGATTTCATTTTATATTTTTATAGATTTACATTGCAGAGGAAAGTGACCAAACGCGGGGCCCCTTAATTTCTGCTCTGTACGATGATGCAGGATTGCAATGAAAGGTTGAGATAGTAGTTTATGCAATTACCTACTGGAAGACAAGCGGCCAAGCTGTTTACTCAATCTGTAAGTTTTTTTAATGGCAATATTGTTTTTTTGTGTTTTTCGTAACTTTTTATGCTCCTCAATTTCACAAGTTTTGTGTCAGGTTTTTGAAAATACGGGATTTAATACAAGGTGCGTAAGGTATTTGAGGACACACCTTCGTTTGGCAACTGCTGCACTATAGTAAATTGTATGTCCTTTCCGTTTCCGAAAGCAAAATGGCGGACCATCAAGTAACACAAATCATGAAGAAATATGCAGTAATCGTGGCAATAAAGACAGAGCACAGCTCTCTAGAGATATCACGATTTCTAAAGGTCGCAAGATCATTCGTCCACAAAGGAGTTGGAGACCGAAGATGGCAATGTTGCACCAGTAGCAAAGCGTAAAAAGAATGCCTCACGCTCTGACATCATCAGAACACCTGAATTTATTCAGCAAGTGCAGCAGGCCATCGATGACAATCCCCGAACATCCATGAGGTCACTTGCCAAAGATTTCCATGTGTCGGAAGGAACAAGCAGAAATGTTGTCCATGAAAACATCAGATATCACTCGTATGTTATGCGAAGAGGTCAGTTTATGTCAGACAAAACACGGGAAAACCGCCTACTCACATCGAAAAGGCTCTTAAACAAGCTGAAAAATCCTGATGTGCTGTGGATTTTCTCCGATGAAAAAAACTTTGACCAGGATAAGAAGGTGAACAGAAGAAATGAGACATGGTTATGTGCAGACCCTTCGGAAGTGCCACTAGTCATGCACACGAAATTTCTTGCAACTGTCATGGTTTTAAGGGTTGTCAGCAGTGAAGGACATGTGATGCCTCCACATTTCTTTCTCCACATAACATCAAAGATGAATTGAAAGCTGACATTGTTCGAGTAAAGACCAATATGAACCATAACCATTTGATTCGCGCATGTCGACGGTGTCGATCTCTCATTGAAGCAGTTATAGAAGCTGAAGGCGGATGCATGCTCATGATATGTTTCGATAATAAAGTTATTATCTCAACTTATATCTCTGTCTTCTTTCTTGATGTGAATCTGTCCTCAATTACACACCCTGTAGTATACCTACTTAATTTTTTATTATAAAAGCTACTTATTAGTGTAAGCTTGAAGTACAGTAGTTATCATGCGCAGTTATTACAAAAAAATACAGGCCCCCCTAAAGCGATCATGCATATTATCACCATTACTTATTCTCAACTTCTTAGAAGTCTGTTGTAGGATCCAAGGTTTACACAAAAAAGAGTTTCTTAGGAAAAATAAGTTTTTATTTTTTTTTAATCTAAGATACTTTTGAAATAATTGAACACCTGAAATTTCATTAAAAATTTTGAATTTGCTATTCATGATTGCTTTATAAGAAATACATGGTCCCGTTTCATTCAGTATCTATTTGCTCCTGTTAATACCTAATTTCATGAAATGAAATGATCCGGGTTAGGGGGCCCGTTTTTGGAGCTTTTTTTGAAGTGTTAAAAGAATAATGATTTGGTAAAGAATTTTTTAAGAAATAATGATTTATTTTATGATGTATAGAAAACCAGACCTATACACTAACTTAACTTAGTATGTGTATCACATTTTTTGAATGTTTTTTACTTCTAGTTTTACCTGTCAAAAACAAAACGGGGAACCGCTTTTGGTCACTTTACTCTAACATTTATTGTAAGACGATAAAATTCGTATTCATTGTTTGAATATTCGAATTAGGGATGGAATAAATATGAATTTATATAGGTTGTAAATTCAGTCCTTTAAAATTTGCAGTCAACACTGGTAAAAAATCTTTATTATAAAAAAAATCAGAAAATTACTATATTAATTAAATTTTAAATTTTAATATAAAACAATTTCAAAATAGCTACCTTCCTTTATAATTCTTTTATAATGAGAAAGTCTACTTATTTTTTATTTCTCCTTAAAATTTGTTTACTCTTTAGAGTTGCTTCAAAAAGTTTTATTGAAATCTATAATACATTCGTGCGATAGCTCTTTCGAATATCACTACTTTTCTCGACGAATATTTTATACGAAAGTTTTTATGTTCTTGGTTTTTAATGTTTGTTTCTTCACTTTTCCGTTGCCTACCTTCACTCTAAAAACTTGCATTTTTTAGGACGTCACCCTTTTTTCTTTAGTTTCTTCTCTTGGGAGAAAGGATTTAGTTCACCCATTTCTTTTCATCACGGCTTCACTTTACAATTGACTTTTTTTTCCCTTCACCATGCCTTAACTCTCAGCTTTCGTTTCAAGTTAAAGAACACAAGTACGGGGGCCTCTAAGATGTCGTTGGAAGTAGCTCCATCGCTCGAGAAAAGCAATAACAACAAAGGTCAGAAAGGAACCAAGTTCGCCTATATACCCCTCCTGAAATGATGTTCTTCTTGAAATCGAAGTAGCTTATTTGAAAAGTTTTTTTCACCCCTAAAAAGATTTTAGTAAGATTTTGTTTAGTAAAGTATTTTTTCTTTTGGCCATCATGTCACCTGTCATCTTCTGAATAGAAGAAAAATGAATATACAAATGCATATATAAATAAACGCTTGAAAACTATTTATAAATTCCTCTAAAAATGTTTTTTTTTTTATTTCCGTTCGATCGAAACGTCAAAAAAAGAAACAGAATAGAAATTCTAAATAGTTTTCATAGGCTTAAAATTAAAAAAAACAAACCTGATTCTTCGAAATCTTAAAAATAGTTTTCCTATTTTTGAATAACATTCTATTGTGAACGTTCCCTGGAATCACCAAGTGTAAACAAAATGCTCTGAATTTTATTTTTAAAAATGCATCCTGAAAAATTGATTGAATATTTTAATGATTAAAAAAGTTTAAGCATGTAAGGAAAAGTCGAAAATTTTAGTTGAGAATAACCAAAGTTTTTATATAACTTTGTAAACAAATAAGATGAAAACAGTAAGTATTCCGAATTGAAAGCAAACTTTGAGACGCTAATTTCCACCGAAATAATTCATTGTAGTCATGACAAAAATCTGTATTAAACATTAAATAAATCCAAATTTCTGTATATATTCTTTTGATAAAATAACAGAAGATTCTTATATGTTCACCAGCCTAATTTAAGAAAATAAGCTTAGGAGTCCCTAGAAAAGAAAAGAGTTAAAAAGAAGCAGTGAATTTGTTTCCAGAAGCGACTACGCCAACGAAAGCATCAGCGTTAAATGAAAGTTTTCTTTCGTTTCTTATTCTATACATAATTAGAATCGAATAAGTCTTCAGAAGGAGAAAAATTCCAGTGGTTTGTTCAGAATCACTATAAATATTTTAAATATTAATTTTCAAAGTTTGTTTGTCTTTAACAAAAATTACCTAGGATAATTACAGAAGTTTGTCTTACTTCTAAAGGATATTTTCACCTAAGCATCTTACAAGATTTCCGATCAATCCTAAATTAATTAAGAATATAAATATTCCCTGTATTGTACGAAAAGAGTTCTAGACTCTTCAATTTCAAAGTAAGTTTTTGGGAACTTTTAGGACGCCAAAAATTTTAATATTTTTTAAAAACTTTGGCCATCTGTGAGGGTATGCAGATAATCTCTACTCAGCAGATGAGCGGAAACCTGCAATGGACTATATCCGCGTTTCAAAACTGCTCATGCGCGGCCATTATAAATTCCATTACAAATTCTTTTTTAAAATTAAATAATAATTAAAATACTGAGCAGGGAAACCCCCCCCCCCCAATTAATTCATACTTTTTAACAATAATAGTTTCCAAATTTACAAATAAATATAAGTTTTAACGATAATAATTTAAAGATATTTCGTTTCATTAATTGCAATTAATGTGATTAAAGTTTTCAAAGTGAAAATAAATCATTAAAAGTTAATGTTGCTATCTGAGATTATAAAATTCTGTTATAACATTCATGTGATATACAGGGTGTTTCATAATAGGTGTCCCGTCTTTAGGTCCAAATAACGACTCAAGGGGAACAGATTGGGGGAAAATGAATGTTGATTATTTGGTTTTAATGTCCCCTAATTCAGAATAAATAACATTTCGCGTCCCTGGGGGTAAGGGGTAAATTTTGAAAATTTTAATTTTGTACGGGTAGGGGTTAGACCCCATGTGTTATTTAGAAATTTGTAGAGCATCATGTAAAATGTGAATTTAGCAAAAAACCCGGTGAAAAAAATCTCATCCCCTGCCCTTTATCGAGTGGGTAAAGTGAAAGGTTTCTAATGAGTACATTAGCAAGCCATACCTTTCACTTGACCTAAAGACGGGACACCAATTATCAACACCCAGTATAAAGAAAAGCAAAAGAAAATCTAACAAGCCTCATAATTAAATTTAAGAAGTTATCGCTGCTCAAAAAAAAAGACAATTAACTGAATGATGTTTACATTTTATCACGTCAAATAGTTACATGCTCTTAGAATCGAAAATAATTTCGGAATAGAAATTCGATTTAGAAAACATTCTACAAAATTAGTAAAGTTCAGAAGTTTCATAGAAGCTGTCTCCACCACGGAAGTTTCATAGAAGCACTAAAAGGATCATATCGGATGTTATCAACGTCCATTTCAACGATTATGTTCAAAGACAGTAAGGAAAAATTATTGACTAAGTAATAAAAAATGTAAAGTTGAAATTTTCTAAGTCCGAGAAATGGTAATTTGCTTAAGGCTGAATTGCAAGAAGTCTTCTCCTTGAAAGTTTAGGCTGAGTAGTGATTTTTTGAAGCAGTGTCCTCACTTTTATTCAGGCTCTCCATCAAAGCCCAGTTGTGTTGCTGGTGTTTACAACAAAGCTATGCTACAAGCATGCAGTTTAAAGGCTAGGAAAATGAATTCTAGACAGTAACCGGACAGATGGAACTACCCTTCATCTGAGATGAACACATAACCATCCTCCAGCACCACCGGAGCAATGGTGCTCAGGAACCATTCACATAACTGTAACATGGCCGGCTTGTCCACATCATGCAACTGATGCACAGTGGTCATATTGAAAGGGTGTAAGTGTAAATCCTGTTTCATGATCTTCATTGCACTTGACTGACACAAACCCAGTTGCTGAGACACCCGCCGTGATGACGTTTTGGGAGTGCATGTGTTCTTCAGCAGCAGCAATGGTTGCTGTCGTACGGACCGTCCTTTTGCGCACTTTCTTTGCATTTAGTACTGATCCCGTTGCATGCCATTTCGCAATTAAGTTTGCCATTGCACTCTTAGCAGGAGGTTTGCAGGCACAGCACCAACGTGAAACTTAATTTTAAACTCATCTGCACACTATTTCCATGACCCATGCCGTGCATGGTGCTCTACCACAAAAATGCGCTTTTGTAGAGATAACACCATTTTCGCCACTTCGCATAAACAACTACCATGCACACAAATGTCACTCTCTCAACTGCGCAATATCAACTGCGCAAAATCACATGAATGACAAGTCATTTGAAAACTTACTGCGCAGTATTTCGCGCCAGGCCACTTTAAAAAACTCACCCTGTATTTCGAACGAAACAGTTTTATGAACAGAAATAACATTTTGAGTGTTTGCACAGTTAATAAATAACATATTACACATTTGTGGCAAATAGTTTACGAATGAATGGAAAAAATAAGAATAATGCAGAATTTTGCTGTTAAGAAATTATACATACACCCCTTCCAGAAGTGGTACAGCCAACTGCAGTAAGCTACAACATATGCAAATCAGTTCATGGTACACCTAAAAGGCTAACCACACAGTATTAAATTTTTTTTGCAAAAGAAAATTCCACAATGTCACGTGGTACACACTTAAATGCAACAGAAGTGAGAAAAGTTTACTTTGAAATCATACAGATATATCGCAGAAAAAGTGGGACAATTTATTGATGCAAAGAAAACAAATCAAAATAGCAAAAAAATCTCAACTTAACTACAAAATCTGTAAGTAAGATTATTGTAAAATATAAGAAAACTGGAAGTTGCGCTGTGAAGCAAAGGTGCGGCAGAAAACTCATCACAAGTAAAGCCATTCAGAATATCTTCAAAAAAGTTGACCCATATAGGAAAAACATAAGGAGTGGATGAAAGCCAAAACTGACAGAAAGGGCCAAGAGGAAAGTTTTTGATCTATCAGGTTCTGAAGTGTCACATGTTACTGTGGCAAATGTATTGAAAAGCAACATAAATATTGCATATATCAAACTTCAAATCAAACCAAAGCTGACTGCGAAACATAAACAATCGAGGCTGGAATATATCAAAACACCCTTGGACTAGAAGGATAAATGAAGTTGAGTATTTTTTAATTTTGCGATGAGAAAAATTTCAATTTAGATGGGCCGGGTGGTAATTAGGGATATTGGTACATTTTAAGAACAGAACCTAAAGAACATTCCAGGCAAATGGATGGTGGTGGTGGTGGTGGTGGTGGTGGTGGTGGTGGTGGTGGTATGATTTGGGCTGCATTCGGCTCGAATGATAAGACAGATCTTGTTACAGTGAATTGAAAGTTGGACTCTAAAGCGTACCAGGAGATGTTGTACAATTACTTGATACCCTTTTAATTGGCGGAAAGATAAAGTTTTTATCTATAATCTCTCTATATTCTCTATTTGCTACTTCTTGTTTTAGCTTTTCCATCTTGTGATTTTTTTTTCTTGATGTATTTTTGAATTATGGTCGATTATTGAACATTCCAACAAGATAACGCTACATGTCATAAATCGCAATCAACAAAACAGTGATTTGGAAAACAACAAATAACTGTACTCGACTGGCCATCCAGAAGCTTAAATCCGATGGAAAATGTGTGTGCAATGTTAGTATACCTGGTTTATGCAAACAACCGGCAATTTTCATATGCCAGTGATTTAAAAGTAGCCATTTATCGTGTACAGGACGAACTGAAGAGCACGCAGTTAAAAAAAAATTGGTTGGAAGATATGCCTGATCCAGTATTTAAGCTGATTAGAGCAAAGGGTAGCTTCATTAAGTATTAGCAGCAAAATTCTGTATTATTCATATTTTTTCCATTTATCCGAAAACTATTTGCCATGCATGTGTGACACTTTGTTTATTTACATTGCAGAGATTAAAAATGTAATTCTGTTCATACAACTATTTTATTCGAAATAAATGTTTCAAAACCTGATTGCATATGTGTATTTATACTTTTTTAACCTGATTGCAAAGTTGAATGGCTTTTCAGATAACACTATCGAGACTTATTCCGTAGGCATAAGCTTCTTTTATGTAGAAAGGATTTCACGAACTTAACTCCAGAGACTACAAGCCTGAAACTTTATTAATATTGCTTATGATTCCCAATTAACTAAGGGCCTGAGAGATATTTATCGCTTGCAAGTTAAGGATTGCATTCAAAAGTGGGAACACTCTGAAAGCACTCTTAGAAAATCCTAAAGATGCATCCCAACTCTGGAAAAGTCGGGAATCAATCTACTTCACTGTGATCATTGTAAGATAAACAATGTCGGGCATAGCTCTAGAAATATCATAAAAAGTTGGAAAGAGCATTTAGCTCATGTAAGATATGGCAGGTCGGACAGATTGAGTATCGCCAAACATATTTTGCATGGTTATGGTATTGGTTTAGATAACTGAAGGGGTCGGTGCAATAAGGTCGTAACCCACAGAAAGAATATTTTGAGAAAAGTGATGTTATATTTTTAAAAAAAACCCTGTAAATCTGTATGGTTGATGTTTTGCTTTAATGTGATTGCAGTTTACTAGTGAAATTGTTACTGAAACATACTGTACATGGATTTCACAAGCATTAATTATTCCGTTTAGTAAGAATTTTTCCTGTCGGTTACGTCCTTATTGCCCCGAGCCCTTCAATTTTAAGTTAGCTAGGACTTTCAATTCAAGAACTCAATTAGTCGGATTTAAGAGTACAGAAAACTAAAAAGTTAAGAAATATGGACAAAGTGTCGACTCTGTTTGATTTATTGAATTAATTCTGTACTACCTAGTACTCGAAATACATATCTGGTATTTCCTTGTTTCTCCTTGTGGATTAGAATTTTTTTTCGGTCATTCCAAGAGTCAAACTGCAACACTTAGTCCAGAAAGTGTTCACTGTGATGTCCACCTGCACCAAAGCATAATTCTGCACGTAATTTTACTGATGCCATTACAACAACAAATATTGCCGATGTTATTGCTCTGCGTGCTTGCTGAATCTGCTGTTGCAGATTCTGTTGTGAAATTGTTATGTGGCATAAACTTTGTCCTTGAGATAGCCCCACAAGAAAAAAATCAAGCGGCGTAAGATCAGATGCATGTGGTGGCCAATGAAATGGTCCTCCTTGGTGAATCCATCGATCTTAAAACATCTGGCCTAACGTTTACGAGCAAATAATTCAAAGTGGACAAATTATCCATTAAGTCTGCCACAACGACGTTTGAATCTCATTATTGTAGCGTTCCACTATAAAAGTATGGTCCCATCATAGTGCCATTGTACAACCCACACAACACATTTATCCTTCAGTTCACTTGATGTGTCGCTTCTTGCAGCCTTCGAGGATTCTCTACTGCCCTGTAATGAAGATGGTTATTGACAGTTCCATCCCGAGAAAAGTGGGTTTCATCTGACCATAACACTTTATCAGCAAAGTTTAAATTAGCATCCTGGCCACATAGAAGCCATTTTTAGGAAGGGGGGTGCGAATGATATAATCAGACGTCAATAGATCATTTTGAAAGGAAGTGGTATGAGTGGATACGATGTGTATGCAGAATCCTGATAACAGTTCATTGAGAACAACTAACACCAGCAGCAATTTCTCTGCTGCTTGTGTAACGGTTTGCAGCAACTGCTGCCAAGAATGTTATTGCTATCATAATTCTGTCTTTGGTTGACCTTGACGAGTAAGCTGATAGAGACTAGCTGTATTCAGAAACCGCTGTACACTTTGTTTGATTGCTTGATGGGATGGATGGCGTTGATTAGGGTATCTTTTTTTGATACAATCTAATACAGATAGTTCTGCCTTGCCTCTCCAAACCTGAGAACCATGTTGACCATTTTTTCACCAGTGTACTGTGCGGTATTGTATTGGTTTGATCTTGCGTCTGCTTGGACATGTCTTCTTATATCAATTGCACCTGGAGTTGGTAATTTATGAACTTTCCAGATCAGGATGTGGATCTTACAGTACATGCTTAGCAAAAGGTATTAAGAAAGCAAAAACACTCTGCAAATAGTTATAAGACTTGAACTCCTTTCTTTGGGTTTCCCCAGAAACCACTCAACTCATGCTCGACCTTGACAGGGATTAAGTTTTTAATATTGCAGGGGTTCCAATGCGATTTTCAAGTAATCCGTTGATCTAATTTTACAAGCTGTTCGGAATTTGATACTGAACAAGTTTGTAGTTTGTCGTGCTCTTAAGGTTAAGAAGATAGGATTTGCATAATTGAATTGAAATTTAGCGTATCATCAGAAAGGTCACCCTTCATTTCCTATTCAATATGAAGACTAGGAATTTTATATCTATGTTTGTATCCAAGATAGAAGTGGACTTTTGACTAACCCTGTAAAATGCCTTCTGTTTTATAATTGATATTAGTTCTCTTATCCATTTTGCTTCTTCAGGTTGCGCATGCCAAAAACTAATTGGTAGTTAGGAAATGATCTCTAACTCGTAATTCTTCAAGAACATGTCAGACGCCGCAGACAATTCCAAAAATGCACTGCGTCTCAATGGAGAGAGTGGGCGCAGTTAATTCTTGGAAGAAACGAATCATTCTCGCATTGGAGAGAAGTTTAAAGAGGTAGAAAACTAAATAAGGTAGTTTTTGGGTTCGTAGATCCCACCCAAAATTTCCCGATTGTATTATAGATAAAAACTTGTTACGTCACGCTCCTAAACGTCACTGAAAGATAAGAGTTTTACGCAACAAAATGCTCCAGCGACGTAGAGCGACGTAACAGAAAGAAAGTGTAAAGAGATGAGAATGAAACGGAAGCAACGTCAGATTATGTGATGAGAAGAGATAAGGAAATGAGCTGAGACGAGTTTAAGCGACGAAAGTGGTTAGAAGAAAGGAAAGAGGTCCGGAGATATGAGTCGGCATGGCAGGGGCGAAATTGTGTCACTCGGACTTTATAACAGCGACCGAGATAAGAAACCTAGCTTCTCTACTCCTGCAAATATCATCGAAGGTTCTATAGAGGGAAAATGTCTCGGCTCAGGTAAGTGACTTTAAAATTAATGAGATAAACGAAATTGTGCTGAATGCATTTCCGGGGCCTTGCCTTTGTATAAGTACGGAGGGATTCTCCTGTTTGACGGAATTTCATGTGGAGTATTGCTGTGCGAGTAATAGCAGCCATTCAGTCTCTCAGAAATTTATTCTTCGTCGCATAAGAGGAATCTTACCATATTGTTCCCGAGGATTTTTCTCCCAAGCGTCTCGAAACATTGCTGTTTGCTGAGACTTGGTTAAGACATAGTTCTACGTAACTTCGTCAATAAATTTCTTGCCAGCATTTTTGGAATCATCACGATCTACAAGTTTGCACGGGGATATGTCTTTGGATGCACGAATGATATACGTATTTTGACCTATGCTTATCGAAATATCCTAGAATTTATTTTTCCAATGAGGTTTTCATTTTATCATTGCTATTAGGATTTCATTTCAATTGTTCAGCGTATTTCTTGCTTGATTTACTTCATTTTACCGTCAGTTCATTATTGCGTATTGGGGTCGTACGCGTTTAAAACTTAAATTTATACTCCACTTTACTGTGTGAACTAAGTTTGATATTTTTCTCTACCTGTGATATTTGCGGATATTTAAGTGTCATAAAAGAACTAAACTTTGCATCTTGTTTGTCTTGAACTGATGTTGACTGTATTTCTGAATATAATTCAAGCAATATTGGAAATTTCCCGATTATGTCCAGGATCTTGGAATGGATATAAAGAAGTTTTCTCAGATTGATCTCGGTAGAAGAAGTTTTCTCGCCGAAGCGTCACTATTGCGATTACGTAGTCTCAGCCGTAATTGGTAGACTTCTAAAAATTGTTAGCATCTCCACTGCGAGTTTGAGATGCAATACTGATTGTGCCAATGAGTTATTTTAGTGCTTTTTACTCTATTGTTTATAAATATTTGTTATTTTTCATTTATTTTTGTTTCCTTATATTAACTGTCTGTTTGTATTGTTTTTTTTGGAATTTAATGTAAAGATTTATTTTATAAGTTTGATATATTTTATTGAATTCGAAGCTAGTAGAATTAAAAGCTAGGCTTTCAAAGCAATTTTGAATACTAATCTCGACTCAGTATTTCTGTCATTAGGTTTAATGAAATTAATTAGCTCTCTTGAAATTTTATGCCTGACAAAAATATTCACACTCCGAATCATAATGAAATATCTTTTTATAACTCTTGGTTTTTGTTTTGGTGTTTATATAATCTACGATCATTTTTAAGAGGAACCCACTATTAAACAGTAAAAATGATTCAAAATAACCTTCCAAATAATGATCGGGGGGATAGGTTAGGAAAATGAAAACAGTCTCATTTAACGATCAAAACAGGCATGAGGTCTCGACCTATCCAAGATTATGTCTACTAAGGGATTTATTCTATTTATTCTTAACCTCTTTACGCGAAATTAATAACAAGTTCAATAGTCATAGTTCGTTTCGTCAAATCGAGTTTAAAAAGACCAACCCTCTGATATTCTGTCTGTTTGTCAATATAAGCTTTGTGAATGGGAATGGAATATCGGGGGATAGGTTAGTTGGATGAATTAGGACAGTTAACAACTACTAATACCACAAGTCGTTTTCAACGAACTCGTAGAGTAAGTACGCAGAGAAATTGACTGCGATGAACAATTCCCGACGGAAACTTACGGTACATTCTTGAGCGTGGTCCTGGCCATCCATGTTCGAAGTCGCTTTTAAAATCTGAAAAATTATCATTCTCATAAGACAAACATCATCTATAATTAATGAAACGAATCAAAGAAGACTATAAAATTCGCAACTCATCTTGTAACTTGTTTCTGATCTTTCTATAAAGTTTTTGCACTGGGATTCCTTTCGGCATTCCACAAAATTCTAGTGGTCCATGAATTCCTCTAAAACTAGTCGAACCGCTGAATTCTAACTGTAGTCGATTGCAAATCAAAACTATCTGATTTATTAAGAATCCAGAATAACTTTGCAGCGAGGAGCTGCTTACACAACTTCAGTTGATCATTTAATGGCTTCATTTTTTGTTCAAAAATAAAACTAAATCTGCAAAAGTCGGCATTTTTTAAATCACGACTTCGCTCCCGCAGACCAAAATCATATATCCCTTCCTCTTCCTTTCCTACAACCATTCGATCTCGTATCTTCTTCTTTCCCGTGTTTTTTGTCAAACGCCATCATGAATTCCGATGACACTTTCGTTTGTTTCCATACCCGCTATTTCTATGGTAGAGATCGGAGAGGGAACCAACGAAGGGCGCGTCACCAACGTCGTCAGATGCAGGAGCCCAATGAGAAACGAGAGAGGGAGTTTCAAGCCGATGACGTGGGAGACCGAGATCGAGGTCTTAATTATGGAAGAACGAGAGAAACAGGTCGTCGGAAGCTCAATGGAAGCTCGAGGAATGGAAAACGAGTTAGCGGCTGCTTACTGACAATCTCGAGAGCGAAGACATCATGCGTGCCGGCGATAGAAACCGCCGCGGAGTTCTTTTCGAGAAACGAACCCGGTAAGCGGATGGTCGAGGAGAGCGAAGGACGCTAACGAGTGTTCCCGAGTGCCGACGTGGCTTCGTCAGGCCGCAGCTTGTACTTTCACGACGGACTTTAAGTTCTAAACTTATCCACCTGGTAAGCGGAAAATTTCTTATTGGAACTGGCGCAAGCCTAGCAAAATTAGCGTTCCTGGAGCTACTATACTTTGAGCTCCTCTATTTGTCTCATGCCCATGGATTGTGGCCGTTCGGACTTAATGCGTATTTGCAATACGACTTGGGCTTCACGCTTATAAAGGATCATTGACTGTAAAAGTTTAAATTTGCGAACATCTATTTACGCACGTTCCGCCCTTCTATTGCGGCGTTTAGTGTCGGGAGGTCGGAATTATAATATTTGCCTACTGCTTCCCTGAGACTAATATACAGGGTGTTTCAAAATTATGTACAATAAATTTAGAGACATAATCTTCAGGTCAAAAGAAGACGAAAATGTTCTATAGCACTTTGTCTGGAAACGATTTGTTTGCGAGTAATCCAATATCATACAGTAGGGAAGCACGGTAGTTAGCGGACGATATTTTAGCAGTTCCAGCGTTTCGACACAACACTAGGTTGAGTGGTTTGTTCCATTTAAACCTACTTTAGGGTTGTTCCATTAGTTGTGTACGGTTGTTTCCATTGCTGTACATCCACTAGGAATATCAATTTCAGAACGTTTGCGTGCTTTGACATACGCATTACGATTTACGTAAAAAAAAAAGTCATGTACACGTATTCCAGTGCAGAATACACTGACATGCACCTAATGTATAGTCTTGCGGACGGAAATGCTGTGGAAGCAAGAAGACTCTACCAAGAACGCTTTCCGAATAGACATTTGCCAAATAACCGAACATTTGAGGGAGCGTAGTTTCTTTGGCCGTCAAACAGGACAAGGGCGGACTGTAGCAAATTCTCGGGATGAGGAGGATGTGATAATTGACATCATACATGATGAACCATAGACAAGCACCCGTCGTATTTCTTCCATGGTACACATTCCGCACTCATCTGTTTGGCGCATTCTTCACCGTCAGCTTTTGCATCCATACCACCTGCAACTGGTTCAGGTACTGAACCCAACGGACTATTCACACCGTCAACGATTTTGCCAATGGATACAATGTCGTCATGCTGCAGACCCTAGTTGTCTCAGCCAGATACTTTTCACGGACGAAGCAACCTTCACCAGGACAGGAATCGTAAATTCTCACAACCAGCACCATTGGGAACAACCCAATCGTAAATTCTCACAACCCGCATGTTAACAGAGCTCGAGCGCATCAAGAGCGTTTCTCCGTGAACATTTGGTGTGGAATTGTCGGAAATAACTTAATTGGCCTCTTATGTGTTGCCGCCACGATTGACTGGGCGAACGTATCTTTTGTTTCCTCAGAATGAATTGCCAGAATTACTGGAAGATGTTCCTCTTTTGATAAGATCTAACATGTGGTTCATGCATGATGGCGCTCCAGCACATTTCAGCCATGTTGTGCGAGCACACCTTAATGCTGCATACACGAATCGGTCGATAGGTCGAGGTGGACCGGTAGCCTGGCCTGCAAGATCACCCGACCTTAATCCCTTGGACGTTTTTCTGTGGGTCATGTGAAAACGATCGTTTACAGCAGAGAAGTTCCTAACATTATGGATCTGCGACAACGAATTGAAAATGCATGCCAAACCGTTCGTAATGCTGGCGACAAACTCTTCCATGACATCAGACGGTCGCTCATGCAACGAGCCGAAGCGTGCGTGCGAGCTGGTGGCGGGCACTTTGAACAATTTTTGTAGTTTGGAGCCACGGGTTTAGTTGGCTGTATCGCGTAAATAAATCGTTTCCAGACAAAGTGCTATAGAACATTTTCGTCTTCTTTTGACCTGAAGAATATGTCACTAAATTTATTGTACATAATTTTGAAACACCCTGTATTTATTCTGCGTTTTCATAGTGTTCATTGGAGTGTTCGACTTAATTCACTTTTGGATAGATTTTACTGCTACCGACATGTGACTAAATATCCTACTAACAGTGACAGCTTACGTTGTGTACCTTCGAATTTAACGACTGCAACTTTGTGAGTGACCGTGCAGGTTGTACGGTAATTCTTCGTGTGATTTTTCAATATTAGTGCTTGCTTGTGTCAACAGTGATTACATGAGTGCGTCGTTCTTTGTGCATCAATTATTTTAAGTGGCTTTGTGATATACGGAGGGCTGATTCAGATAAAATGAGACGACTTTAAATGCCGCGTATGACCTTCACAGAATGTGATTTGCAATTGGCTTTTTTTTGGAGGAATTTATATTTTATTTTCCTTTGATTTATATTATTATATTATATTATACTTAACTTTTAAAATTAATTTTTAATTACTCGTCCACTATTCATGGGGATTAGCTTTGTATATACTTGTTGCTGTTATTTGGGACATTTCGTGCTGAAACATGGCTTCCAAAATCACAGCGTTTTGGGAAGGGTATATGTTTGGCCTTTCCGATGCTAACTTCAGTCTTTCGTGCATTGTGGAATTATGCAAACGAAATGGTATTGTGGTATCTAAACCTATTGTGAGTCGAATAATCAAAAAGAACAAGCTGCGACCATCTAATGAACGTGGACGAGCAGAGAAGCAGACCAGAAACAAGCCCCAACCAACACGCCCCAGCCAACACGCCCCAGCCAACACGCCCGGTCGGAAGTGCTGAAAGAAAATTTCCCCACACAGAGGAGTCTAGCCCAAAGAAAAGGTATTTCACAGGCAACAGTCTCCAGAGTGATTCATGACAATCTTGGACTGTCGGCCAGGCACGTGCAGGAACGATTCACCAACGCCAGAAAACTGTATGAAAACCAGCTTGCAGGTGACCGATGGAAGTGGGTTGTCTCCTTGGATGAAGCTTGGGTGTACTTCGATGAAACCAACAAACCCAGGGCAATCGCGAAAGAGGGGGCAAGGCCAGGTCCGATTTTGTCCGAAGGTGCAAGGAAAAGTTTTCAAAGGACTTTATGGTGGTTGCCGGATATTGTTCACGTGGACTGCTCACGATTCGTCGAGTTCCTGGAAACTGTAAAATTAGTGCAGCTTACTTCCAGAGTAATGTATTGGACCACATATATCGGCAGGATATCCCACGTCTGTACCCTGGTGAGCAATCAAAAGTTTGGATCCACATGGATAAGGCATCAGGCCATACTGCCAAGTCATCTGTGGCTTACTACAGGAAGATGGAACAGGAGACGGGCATACGAGTTATTCCCTTCTCTCATGTGCCTGTAAAATCTCCTGGCGCATCACCGATGGATTTCTGTGGTTTTGGTCTCCTGAAACGACGGCTCGGAAGTCGCCGTTGATGGGCTATGGAAAGTGTGTCAGCAGGTGTGGAACGAACTTCCCATGGAGTCCCTCAAACTCAGCCTACTTCAGTGGAAATTACGGTGCCGGGCGATAGTCCAACAACGTGGTTCTCACATCGAACACAACCGATGGTGGCGCCATGGTATTACAGAACTGCAAAGTCGTCTCATTTTATCTGAATCAACCCTCCGTATGTATTTATGATTTAGCTACAATCTTCGGATGCCTTGTTCGCAAGTGGTGTTCATTTGACCGTTCGTGTTTGCAAGTGTGTTATCAATATTATTTAATCCACGAAGTGCTATTTCTATTTCATACAGTAACCAGTTCGTTACTGCTGTGCGTTTCTGTGTTATAATGTTATTGCCAATTTATTTAAGCTATTTACTTACTTTAATTTTAAATTATTATCCCAATAAATATTTTGATTTATACTCTCGCCTACTGTCTTCGTGTGCCTTATTTCACTGCGCCTACTCGGCTATTCACTTAGTAAATTTACACATGACACAAGCTCTTTTTCCTGACTTCTCATTGTTCTTTAGTGGTTATAGGTAAAACATTGTTTACACAATGATGCATTGTCAAAATTCTGTCAATCCACAATGAAGTTGGCAAATTCTCTTGTCACTGTAGGCTATGTTTAAACTCAATTGAACGAAAGGATTTTTACACACTTTTTTTAACTTCACTTCAAACAGAAGATAATAAATAAACTGAAGAAACTTCTTCAAGCATATCACAATAACAAATCGAAAAGGGAAGGAAATATTCCGCGACCTGGATTCTAACCAGGGACCATGCCTATCGCTGGTACCGCTCTTACCAACTGAGCTACCGCGGATATGAACCGCATTGCTGTTACAAGATATCCAAATGGACTTCAATCGGCAGAGCAGGCCCGGACTCGAAAGTCGGGAATCATCCTTATCCTTAAACCATCAAATAAATCGATGAAAAATAACTTCACTTGTTTGTGTGTTTGCGCAAATTTTATAATGAACATTTTGCCCATTTCCTGACTACCTACAGCTATGCAAATTTGCCCATTTTCGACGATAATAACAGCTATTCGACGCAAAGATATATTGGCAGTACTGAATAGAAAATTCCGGGAAGGGTTAATACCAACTGGCCATGAACAGCAAATTCCTCGAGTTCCCATAATTCGAACACCACAGGTCAAACAGTTTGAAAACCCAGCAACCTAAAGAGGGATAGCAAACATTGCAGAAACTTCACTGGCTACCTTAAATAAATAACAAACAAGAGCCGTATTCATAAGCTGCTGCCACGACACGCCGCAGAAAGGAATAAGAACGGTCGGAGGCTCTATCAGGGTTACGCCGCAACAAACAATGCAAGTGCGTTGTCACTTGGATGAAGCCTATTTTTATTTCAACGATTGCAACAAATCCTGCGCGATTTTCAACCATAGACGTGGAGAGAAGTCATATCAAAAGTGGTCCAAGGAATGTAAGAAAAGTGCTTCAAAATGGTTTATGGTGATTGCAGAATACTCGAACAACGCATACTCACAATCAGAAGAGTGGCCAGGAAGGCTGAAATATTACTCCCTTTACTATCAAAGCCATTCGTCTAACTCGACCTTTCAATTTATTTTGGATTTGGAAGATGAAACTGTAATTCACTTTATATCCTTTTATTCAGATTATTGAAACAAGCCCTTGCTCCTCGCAATCCAACAATCATTGAGGGTCTCTGAAAAACCTGCAAATAAGAATGAAATTACTTCAGCAATCGCTTCTAAGTTATAGTTGAAGATACGGTGCACGGCAATAGTCCACAACCAGGGTCACCAAATAGAACGCGATCGTTGGTGGAGGAGTTTTCTTCGTACACTTTCCACACCTTCGGGGTAATATTCGATTGAGAGTATAAGGTTTCATCTAATCAAAGTTGCTCTCGATCATCTTTTGTTTTGTTCTCATTTTGCTAGTTGCTATTATTACTGAATAACTGGCATTCGTTTTCTTCGTACAGTTCAGAAATTAATAGTACGTTATTATTAAGAGCATGCATGAGACAAGAGTTCGTTGTTGTTGTTTTTTTGTTTTTTTTTTAGTTTTAAAATTTCGTTATACGTTTTTTGAAAAGCTAGATAGACAATATGTCTACAAAAAAATTATGATTTCTCTAACTAGAAACATTTTCGGATATCTTTAATACAACTCCTAGTGTGGAAATTGGAAGCTATCAGGTTTCAAAAAATTACTGGAAAAGCAATATAAAACTATCATAGAGATTTGCTTAATTTTATTTTCATTCAAAAAAGGCCTTTTCTAGATTCCAGAAACATGCTTTCGCCTTTAGTAATGTTATGGATCGACCGCAGAATACGCCTGGAGACGTGTGCAGGTGATGCCGCCTCAATTAATCGTTCCTCTCCCCGCCCCATTAATCGAAGAGGAAACGAACGGCAGAGCCGTATATGTACGGTCAGCTCTACAAGATTACATGAAGAAAGTCTTAAATTTGAAGGTGTATTAGTTCGGACTGACATGAATGGTCGTACTTTGACTTGAATCGCCGCTGTGAGTCATGTTGGCCACTGATGGAATCGTTACTAAAACCACATCCGCTCTTCATCCACGGCTTTGTAATTCATCGTTGCACCCAAGGCAGATGCAGCGCGTTTGCTTAAAGACAATTCGCATTTCTTTACGAAATACAACGAAATGGGCCAATAACGACTATAACTTACTTGCTAAGCTCCTCTTTCATTACAAACACGCGGCGCCACTTCGGCGCGCAGTTTAGAACGCAAAGGCGCCTACGCAGAGTAACTCTTTATATGAAGACCCTCACCACAAGGTAATTTGCATGGTTTAACATATTGACCGAAGCTTATATGTGATCATTACATAAAGATTATAATGTTTCTAGAATGTAAAATTGAGAAATTGATTTCACATACAGTGAAACCTCTGTTTAAGACCACTCCTCAAAGAAGACCACCCCTCAAAAAGACCACATTTTTTGTCGGAACTGAATTTATGACATGCACCTTTCAACCCCTCCTTAAAAAGACCACCTCTCAAAAAGACCACTTTTGGCTGGAACCGTAGCTGGTCGTCCTAGAGAGGTTTCACTGTATTTCCTTCAAAGTCTAAAGAAAATTTAAAGACGAAGTAAAGAATTTAATACTCGAAACGCTTTGACTATATAAAGAAAACAACTTCTAAATATGAATATACAACCTAGAATAAAGAATATCTTTTTTTCCTATTGAATAATACACATTTTTTTCTTTTTTCTTGTTATCAACGAACTTAAAAAATCTATATATCCATCTGACCGCACTCTTTTAAGGTGCGGGACATATGATATATGAAATGCGTCTTTCATAGCTGATTACGAATATCGCATCCAAGTTTTTGTGGGACCAATAGTTCCCGAGATATCGTTCAAAAAGAAAAAGAGATGAATACGCTACATTTCAAAAATGGTGAGTCACAGCAAACTGGAACCTAAACAGTTTAATATGTATACATAAAAATAATAAATTTTTGTATCGTCCAGTGGTCAGTATTCCACCAGATAGTATTCCACCGGATACTATTGGAAAAATCATAATTATGGATAATCGATACTCAATATCTCTATAAAGTATAGCCGAAGCCGATGTGACTTACATAGAGGGTGGCCCATTTTAAAGTTTCCCAGGAATATCTTGAAAACAACACATGGAATCGAAAAAAATTCCGAATAAAATTTACTTGTTTCGGAGGGAGCAATCGAATGGTATTAAAATAGACCCCTCTCCTCCATCCATTCGGAATTTTTTTCGTTCCCATGTGTTGTTTTCGAGATATTCCAGGGGAAAGTCAATCATAGGCATAAATTTGAAAAAAAAGGAGTCAAAATTGAAGCAATCGTTATAGCATATCAACCGGATTACAGTATATGAACTACGGTATTCACTCATATTCAATATGGCGTTTAAATTTATCAACATAAACCCCAGCGGAATGAGGTGCAATTTATCAACTCAATAAATGAGAGCCATATTGCAAAAATGATATGAAATAAGACATGTCATGGTCAAATACTAATTGCAGGTGGTTTGCTCCTTAAATGACGGATCCTAAAAATTTTTTAATTAATATAATTCCTATGTAAATATCCTGTTTCACGCTTTATTTTCACGCACCCACTTATATGTCCTCGCTATTTTATACATTATTCACCCATTCACAAACTTGTACTTATTCACATACCAATTCACTCCCATACATCCCGCTCGAAGATGTTCATGCAAAATCTAATTCATTCTCTAAAACATGCTATTGAATACATTTATCCATTCATATTTGTCCATATTTAACGTACTCGTAAACTTTTTTAAGTTCGTTTTGGTAATGATAGCTTGCTCTTTTTCATCTGGTTTTTATTTCCTTAGTATATTGTTTATATCTTTTTATTTAAGTTTTATTACATTTAACACTAGTTATTCGAGGCGGCTTTGAATAAGGTAAGTAGTGATTTTATGGATATAAAAATTTGTACAATATCAAAAGATTGCTTAAATAATAAGTAATTGTGAGATTGTATAAGATACATATTTTTACTGTCACCGTTTGTTAGTAAAGGTAAATGGAATGTTATCATTTGAATGAACTTTGTAGAAAATGACAGGTAAAACTGAAAAGTTTTCACTACCTGAAGGATTTTATTGAAAGTCATATTGCTAGTTTTCAGAAAACCCTTATTAAAATACAAATAATAAATGTCGAGAAGACAACTTAAAGAAACGGACGAACGGTTTTAAAAAGTAATTCAAAATGTATTGATTCTTTTTAAGGAAATTCATTATTTACAGCAGTATCGTTAGACCTTCGCTGTTAGCTGCGGAAGAGAAAGAAAGCAAATGTCAATAAAGGACCATCAAACCGAAGAAGAGCAGATATTGTGAATGTCCTTGGCCCTTAGCGAAAGATGTTTGCTCTAGGATGAGAGTTTTCAATCGATAGGTCACGGGAGATGGGCTCCACTCGACGCCCATCAGACAGAAAACGGGGCAAGTGGCCTCCCCTCTATTCGTTCTATGAAAGAAATCTCATCCGTATAAAACAATTTGACCCATCAAAACTGAAATGTTTACATGTACTTTTGTGCTGAAGAATGTAATTATATGTAGCATAAAAATGGAAACAGATCTCCATATCGAAGACAGAACTCAGCAGTGTGACCTTTGAACATTACCAAGAACTGGTCATCTCGAAAGAAGATTTTGAATCATATAAAAAATTTCTTATAGAGAACCGGATTACTAATGCAAAATTTTATTTCAGTGTAATATTTTTTTATTATTTAGTAGAGAGCAAAACGTAAATGTAATTTAACTGAAAACAAGCTACAAATCTGGAATATAGGCATGATGCCAAATGACTAAAACTTGGAACTCGAAAGCCATCAAGCTGGCATTAATTAGCAATTTTAATTAAATGTTTTTAATTACTCTTAATTTATGCAAAGAATAATTTTTAAAATTTGACTACAAGTTTTTACAAAAATATAGGCTTTTAAGTAACACTCGGTGAATGCTATAACCACGGTCTATATTTCATTGTTAAAATGAAGCTAAAGTTTCTAGTTCCCAGTAGGGCGTGAACTCTATTGAATAGTGGCGCTGCATGTATAATCAGCCCAACTGCGCCTGCAGCGCCGCCCTATTGGCAGATAGAAACTTTACTTTCATATTCAGTTTCAATGAAAATCTCTATCGCAGGTTGCGGTCGGCCTTAGTGTGATCTATGCGACACCTGGCGCGATCTGTTTTCTTTAGCTTCTCAAAACAAGGGAAAATGGCCGACGTTCGATGACCATGAATATTTATAGACCGTGGTTATAACTATACTCTGTCCAACAAAAGTTGGAGTGGGCGTGTCAGTTAAACTTCCAATTTCAATTGTTAGGCATTGTTGCCAAAGTATAATTAACAATGTCCAACAATTGAAATTGGAAGCTTAACTGGACACGCCTACTCCAACTTTCGTTGGATAGATTATAATAATCTATTTATATATATATATATATATATTTTGCTTGATCCGTCCGTCATGAAACGACAATGCATGAGTAACAATATGCGTGGACCAACAATGTATATCTCATGCAAGGCAAAGTTTTTCCAACAATAGGCCATAATAAAATAATTATTTGCGTTAAATTAAAATCAATTTTACAGATTCTACCGTTGTGGTACCCGTCATACGACGGGCTTTAATGCTAACAAAAGTAAATGACGCGACAAAGAAAACAATTAAAAATCTCCTTTCTTTTTAACAATATAACACCCATTATCTACTTCAATTCTACGTGTGGGAGATTCGAAAAATAACTCGATAATTGTTTGATGCGTATAATAACAATTAGTAAACAGTGTGGTTAACGATTTCTAATAAATAGGGTGATAGCGCCGACGAAACGAAAATTTCAGACAATCTCGGAAGTCGAAGAAGCCTATGCGAATCCAACGGGTATGTAAATCGACAGCATCGATTGCTATGCTATGTTCGTAGTTAAAAACAATTTGAAGATCTTCGAAGAGTTGTAGGTGTATTTCAAGATACTTTCCAGGCGGTTTGAAAAGCTCTAAGGCTTCTAAAGGACAATGAAGAATGCCATCGTTGCATGCGATGCGTGAAGCAATTGCTTTCCAGATTTGACAAATTCGACATCTATTTGCAGTCATTCTGGCATAATATAAGTCCCCAGGAACCTAAGCGAATGTGGAATAGTTGTGCAGACGCGTTGTCAAAAGACCATCAGCAACAATTCAACTCACAAGCAACCAATCTTCGAGTGCTGTATCAACCATTAAGAAATTAGGACCAATATCTGACGAACAATGAACGCCGACTCAAGGATCATCCAGGGATGCCTCAATTGCATCAGTTTGCTGATCAAGAAGTTGAAGCGTTCCAGGATTCAGATCCACTGATATCGCTAGAGACTATACCTTCGGACAAGATTCCAAGAGTTCGTGGATCAAATATCGGTCTTAAATTAATACATGTAACAGCTGATTGCGTACAATCACATATTAAGTGTGGTTTGCAATGAGACGCCAGAAAGGAGACTCTGTTCTTGGACGGTCCTGGCAAATCATTTTGGCTGGAAAAACAGTGCTGACGACTGTTCGATTGGAAAGCAAAAATGTCCTGGCAACGGCAACGAGTCGAATTGCAACAATTCAGTTAATGGTCGGGCGAAAGGCACATTCAATGTTCAAGCTAGGACTGGATCGAAATGTAACTTCAACCTGTAGTACCACCATTCAATCGCAACATGCAGAATTGCTATGCAAAGACAGATCTTGAACATGCGAGTGACTAAATATATTTCTTTTCGTATAATCTGTGGGCACAACACCTATTTCTTATTGCCTCTACTCGGTTGCTCCGGGCACAACACCTTCGTAGTCTTGCCTCCGGGTTACATGGCGTGTTCGAACAACTTGAGTGTGGGTTCGAATTCTTCAGAACACACTTTTTAAACAGAAACAAAATTTGTTTCCCGTCTTCGTTTTGCCTTGACAAGCTTGGCAAAGACGGGAAGGTACGATTTTTATTATATACTAGCAAAGGTACCCGGCGTTGCCCGGGATAATTCCACTTGGATGTAAACAGAACAATCTCCAAAAATTAAATTAAATTTTGCAATATCTTAAAAATAAACCCATGAAAATGCTTAGAATTAATACAGTAAAAATTCTTAATGAAAATTCGAAAAAAAGGCTCACAATGGCTGGACCTCTCCAATAATTTCTTACTCACGTAATCTTACCTCAGATGTATACTTAGTGTTGTTGCAATTTCCACTCTTCTCTCGATGTGTTGAAGCAAAACTTGGCCATTCATCACTTTGTGCAGTCTAGCGGTCGCGGATTCTTCTATTTACTTGCTTCCCATTTGCTCAATACATCACGGAGCTAAAGGAGTGCTTCCTCTGTCGTCTTTCCACTCTTTCTCAATAGTCTGCTAACTCTCCATTATCTCCAGTTACTGATCATTTTTAAAGATTATCAAGAAATTGTTAAGTACTAAGAACTCTCTTTTCTAAGAAAAGCCTGAATAACAGGAATTCTATGCATTGTTACAAATTGAAACTTATCCATATTACATCATCATTTTATGTTCATTGTTATAATTCTTGGAAAGATTGCTTTAACATTACATCATCATTCTGTGCTCATTGTTATTGGTGAATTGCGCGTTGATACCATTGTTGATGCGAACACAATGGGCCTATTGTTGCACAAACTTTGCTTTGCATTGTTGGTCATGAGATATATATTGTTGGTTCATGCAGTGTGTTTGTGAATTGCGTGCTGATACCATTGTTGATACCTATTGTTGTACAAACTTTGCCTTGCATTGTTGGTCATGAGATATTTCTCATTAATATGCCTTGCCATAACCATGAATATCGATTTTTTATCGATATTTATTATTTTTCCGAAATCTGAGGTAGACAGTGACCTTCCTCATGCTTTGAAGGTCATGTATGCGAAATTTTATCAAGATCGGAATAAAACTGTAGATTTGTATAAAAAACATACACACAGACCCACAGACCCACAGACGCACAGACCCACAAACATCCTTCTTTATATAGATAGAAGAAGATGTCCGTCTTCGCCGAGCTTAAATATTTACGTGACGAATTTGAAGATCGCAAGCATAAAACTGGTGTATGTAACACGTTTGGTTGGAACATTGCTCTTCCACTGCACAGAAATACGGTATGCCACTCTTGCGTTCCGTACAGAAACATAAGCACCTAACGGTGAGGATCATACCATGGGTGATTTTCTAAAATCCAACGGTTTCTTTCTGTGCTCTGGCGCAAAATAATATCACCATATGCACTGACTCCCTGCCAGATAAAAAAAAAACACAGCGACGTCCGAAGTTGTCGGTTAATTGCAGGCTCGACGGTCATTAGGTTGAACGTTTTGGGTATTAAACAATACAACAGCCGATTCCGAATAATGAGGTTCAATACAAGCTACAATACTCAGCGGGGATAACGCAGGCAATTCGTTTTAATATCAAGAATACCGTTACAGGCGACTGAACATTTGTAGAGTTCAAACGTCGACAATTTCCGTTCGCCCAGCAAATGCAATGACAATTAACAAGTCCCAAGATGAAACCTTAAACGACATTGGTATATACCTAGAGTAGATAGATACTGATATCCCGCCTTCGTTTTGCCTTTAAAAGCTCGGCGAAGACGGGCATCTCAGTTATTAAGTGAATAATTTGCAATATCCTTAATTCATAATAATTACGTATAATGAATTTATAACAATACTTATATCTTCCATTGTCTCCCTATACAAAACAATTGCTTTTTAGTAAAGAGAACAGAAACCACAATTCTACAAATGAAATTTTAATCTGGAGCCACTGAAGTACATTTCGAAGACACTGTCCTCTTCATGAGCATGGGGAATTGTGGTTTCTGTTCTTATGTAGTTTGTTAATAGCATAATAAATTTAGGAAATATTCAAATTCTCGGATATTTTGGGTAACACCTCGTAAGCGAAGGAACCAAACTATTGCACCATATTACAAACCATTGGAGAAATGCATTGAGCATATGCTGATGGTGAAGCACCGAAATGAATTGGAATTTCTTAATACCAAAGTTAAATTCTCATCGAATGTTAGTATTAAAATAAAGTAGACGTAAAGAGAAAATTTAAAAATTCAGTTTCATAAATTTTAATATTATTTACTCATACATTATATTTACTTGTATAGAAAAAGAATACAACTGTAAATTTTTAAACATTTAGATGCTACCAGACATTCAAATTTTCAGCATTGCAAAGTGCATTAACGGTAAAAAAGACATTCTTCGCATAAAAGAAGAGTAAAGACAAATTTAGCACCTTTCTAAACAAGTATACTTGTGGCATCTGAAGTTGACTACCTGCATGTTTACGTGCAATTTCCTGAATCTTCATTAATACCTGGTGTTGAAACTGTATCTGAGCCTAAATTTGAGCATAGAAGACGCGTTGCATGCGACATTAACGAGCACCTTCATCACGCGGTCGCCTCGCCTGTCGTCAACTAATTAACAAACGACGTCGACAAAGTGCCTCTGATAAAATGATGAAACCAGGAGAAAGGTAACATAATAGTGAAAACAACACAAAGTGTAAAAAAAGTACTAATTCTTTGTTAAGATCAACCGGGTGATCCAAAAGTGTGTTACATTTTTTCATGAAACTAATAATTGTTTTGCCGTGACGAATTCTTTAGCAAAACGTGCGATGTTCACAGGCAAAGACATTGAATCTGTAATCGATGTGACATAAAACACAAATTGTTATCGAAGAATTGTTATACAAAGTTTCATGAAAAAATGTAAAAAAATGTAACACACTTTTGGATCTCCTGTTATTATTCTATGGAAGCCCCTATATAAATATACTATTCATACAGATTTGCATATAATTTAAACGATGTTATCATTATCATGTAAGCTATATACAAACAGTATGTAAGAGAATTCATAAAACAAACTTCTATGCTTGTAAAGTCAGGGCACTGTTGCCAACTTTGTCTTCGTCCCAAAGGTCAATAAGGGACCAACAACGAAGTGAACCAAAAAAATAATGTTTGGGATACCCTGTAAAAACTAATGTTTGAAATGCCTTGTAGCTGTATCATATGATTAAGAGGCTTCTTTTACTTATCTGTTCATTTGTATGAGAATAGCACTTATATTCATGGAGATATAAAGGTTTCCTTAAAAAAATTGAAATGTTTTCGTAAGTTTTTCCGTTTATAACATGCAGAGTTTTCAACCCAATGCAATGCCATTTTCAGGAAACTTGACAAACTACGAAAAAGACAACGCCCTGCAATCAGAATAGAAATGTATTAAATATTTGATAAAATATAAACATTTTTACTAAATAATGTTTAACTTCGCATGCCCAAACGTTACCAAAATGTCTTTAGCATAATTTATTAGCCAAATGTATAAAGCTACTCTTATAAAAACCCCAAGCAAATATCTTGAAAATTCAGAAAGATATCGTCGAAAGAATGACTTGAATTTCAGTTGCTCTCAAAAATAAACCAAACGATAAGGGGTTTTCTCCAAATTTTATTTGTTTATTTTTGAGAGCAACTGAAATTCAACTCATTCTATGGACGATGTCTTTCTGAATTTTCACGATATTTGCTTGAGCTTTTTATAAGAGTAGCTCTGTACATTTAGCTAATAAATTCTGCAAAAGACATTTTGATAACGCTTGCGCATGCGCAGTTAAAAATTATTTAGTGAAACTGCACATATTTCATCAAATATTTAATAACTGCATTGTGTTCTCTTTTTCGTAGTTTGTCAAGTTTACTGAAAATGGCATTGCATTGGGTTGAAAACTCTGCATGTTATAAACGAAAAAGTTATGAAAACATTTCAATTTTTTAACGAAACCTTTATATCTCCATGAATATACGTGCCATTCTCATACAAATAAACACAGATAAGTAAAAGAAGCCTCTTAGATCATATGCTACAACTCATTTCAAGCATTAATTTTTACAGGGTATCCCAAACATTATTTTTTTGGTTCACTTCGTTGCTGGTCCCTTATTTGCCTTCGGGACAAAATCTTCGCTGAAGTATATAAGGTAATAACATGCTCTTTACACCTCTGAAGTTTCAGGTTAACTCATCACGTGTTTTTCTAGATATTCGACAAAACGTCTAAAATCGAAAGTGTCCAATTACTTTTGGATAGATAGTGTAGCTTTTCCATATCTGATCTTCACCTTCGGCAGAAAATCCATTTGTCTTATTATTTTCAATTGCCTCTCTATTCACACACAACGTAAGGTTTTGATCAAGGTGCATGTCAAATTTGCTGTGCAGGATGTCGAATTAACATGTTGGAGTAAAACTCTGCGACCAAGTGACTGCAAAATAAAGTTAAGTCATTTAACAACTTACATGAATTGCAGTTGCTACTTTCATAAGTCTTGTTGATACGCTGTACATCTGGGAATATCCGTTTTATAAATGTAAAATTTGCCAAATTTGTATCATCATTGATCATTTCATAGATCGATTTCCTTTTTACAATTAGCCAATGTGTTGCACAAGCTTGCACAACTTCTAAAGGATTATTTAGACAATCAACATTCGGCATTGATATCCAGTAGCTGAAATACGAATTAAAATGACGCCATCAATCATGATACTGAATGTCTTGGAGAGATGTCAACATAATCGATAATTGATTTTAACTAATCTTTATCTATTTATACAGGAAGTCCACAAATGATTGTCCTTGTTTATGGTTTTATTGAAAATGTATTATTTAACATATCATCACGAAACTTTGCAAATACATAGAGCAACTCGCAAGTTTTTTTTGAAAAATGTCCTGCAGATCTATGTTTCCGTTTGCGGCCGCTGGAGGGCTACAGTTGCAAAATTATTGGAGCGGTTGTCTCGGAAATGATGATCAAGAAAGCTGCAATGACCTCCACGCTCCCCTGACGTAACCCCTTGTGACTTGTTTGTATTGGGGTATTTGATGGACTTAGTGTTTGTGCTGCTATTTCCGGCTGATCTGCCATTACCTGACTCCTATCATCGAACTTTTGCTCAAACAGACAGTCCCCAGGTTCATATACAGCCAGCACAAACACTAAGTCTATCAAATACCCCTATACCAAACAAGTCACAAGGGATTAAGTCAGGGGAGCGTGGAGGTCACGGCAGCTTTCTTGATCATCATTTCCGACACGACCACTCCATCAATTTTGCAGCTGTAGCTCTCTAGCGGCCCCAAACGGAAACATTGACCTGCCAGACATTTTTCATAAAAAACTTGGCAGTTTGCTATTTGTATTTGCAAAGTTTCGTGATGATATGTTAAATAATACACCTATGTAACCTTTGTCCCTAATCGTTCCGTCACATCGCACCACAACTCGCCTCACACGTTGGGCGCCAATGGGACCTTAGTCTCAAAATGATTGAAGCTCCACCCCTCTTGCTTAAAATATCAATCAGTGACAAAGGTCGGGTTCTTAAAAAAAGTGGCAGGTTGTGTCTTATCTAATACACTACATCACACCCGCCGCCAGAAATGTTTGGGCCCCTGACAACTGGGTACGTGTGGGCCGCTCTGGGCTCTGCCTCGTGCCTGATGCCTTTTCCCAGGTCCGCACATGCCAAAAACCTTGAAATATGTATACAAAATGACCGAAATGTAGCTTATCCGATAGCGACAATGCTGGCTGCATTTATGAATACCAATACCATACTTGGTGAGTTGAACCTTCTCGCAAATAAAAGTTTGACTGCAAGTAGGAAAGCCAGCGAACGCAGATGGCGGAATTGAAATAATACATTAATGAGATAGGCCTATGCAACGGGTTACTTGTAACGGTACAATTATATCAATGCAATGATTAGGAGTAACATCTGGGTATATTTTTTTAATACGTACTAGCCTAACGATTAGGGTTATCTACATGGTGTACAATCAGGTAAGATTCTGTATTTATATACTAACATACTTACTACATGAGTATGTCTATAGTTAAATATAAATAGTTTGTTTCTTGAAGTTGAACAGCATTAATCTGACATTGGTGACAAGAAGAAGTTACTGCGATGAGGAGGACCACCACCTTATTTTCATATTAGCAAAATCACGTATGACTTCATTGAAGTTTATCTGCCTGGTAAGTTCGTGTTCAATTGAAATAATTGATAGTCAATTTAATCTTTCTTGGCTCATGGTAGAACGCAAATAGTTTTAATAGTTATAATAGCCAATTTGCTGAACCATCGTTCTCCTTGAGCCACCGACACAGGAAGACAACAAAAAATCCTCAGAGCAATACAGACTTCACTAAATATTCCTTCTAAGAATCCCTATGCTGGGAACTTTTTTCGTGATTCCGTAACCTTGTAAAGAAACCTCCACTGTTTTTTTTTTGGATCAAAACCTTCTCGTCTTGCCAAAAGGATAGTACTGACATGCTGTTCCAGACTTTTACCAGAAGAAAAGAGAAGGCACGTGATGCAGTATAGAACATTTTTTGAGCTGCTCCAGACAATCCAATCTCTAAGTAACTCTTCTCGACTATTGGACAACTGGGAGTGTAACAGATTTTTGGAAAACATTTTGCCAGTGTAATCTGAAGGCATGTTTTTGATCATGTCTATTAACTGACTTTCAGTTTTTAACTTGCATAAAACGATGCACTGTCTGTCCCGGTCTTGCAAGTGATCTGGCCATCGCCCAGGATCGCTGTAGTTGCGAAATTCGTTTTCATGTTCGACAAAATCATCAACATTATCATTTACCTCTCCTAGTCATAACTTCGCTGATAGTCCTACTGTCTCGACCTCAGTTGGAGTTGCAGATGTTTCGTTTCCAGATCTGATAGTTGCACAACCGCGTTCTTCGTCTGCGGGCCGCAAATCTTCACGTGACAATTCCTGGCGAGATGTTGATGGAAAGGAGACATCTTCAGATTCAGCAGAGATATTAGGTTTAGGAGCATCGCTGTGTTTAAAAAATTGGGCAATTGTTTTTGGTTTTCAATTCTTTTTCACGTTTCTCCCTCTGTTTCTTTTCCCGTCGCTTTTGAGCACCAGACTTGTGTCAATTCATTGTATGTTCTACTTTGATCTGCTTGGCAAATAATGATAACTTTATAGTTTATTATTCAAACGTGGGGATAAGTAACAACTTACTTAGAAAGATGTTATCTCAACTAACCTTGCTAGTTCTGTATCAAGCTGAAACTTCAGTTTAAAAAAAAATCTGGTGATCCAGAATCTCTAGTTATACTTGAACACACAAAACCAGCGCCCACTCATCACTGCTTTAAAAGCAATAATGAACGCCCAAGCGAATGAATTATCAAACTACGGAGACGGACTTTTTCTATACCGTACACGTCAACATCCACACGAAAGTGTACAAGAATATCGCTGTTGCCTGAGACAGAACGACGTCTGATTGTGTGAAACGGAAATATTCATTTTATAGCGGCGACGGCGTCGGCTGGCTCTCTGTCTTTGAGAAGCGTGCCGCTGCCGGCCGGCGGTGGCGGGCCCCTTTGACAAGCGTGCTTCCCACGATACGAGCACGTTGATGACGTCTACTTGCTTGGAGCATGCGGGCATTTAAACATCCACTTGTATTGTTCTTTGTTGTAAGCTAAATGTTTTTTGTTACATGTAACTTGAATAATTGTCCGAATATATATATCTACGCGCACAGCATCAGCATAAAAAAAAAATCAAGCGTGGCTGACGAGGCCCCCCTTCCGTTGGGGCCCCGGACTAGAGTCCCGTTTGTCCCCCCCTAGCGGCGGCCCTGACTACATGATCAAAGGAGTTGGGACACCTGTTGCTCTACCGTAAAGCCGCAAAAAGCTTCAATCGGTAGTGTGTAGGACCACCCCGAGCTGCTATCACTGCCTCCACCCTACATGGCATACCGTCCACAAGTTTACGGTATGTGTCCACAGGTATTGACCTCCATTCCTCGAGGAGTGTCATGGTCAGTTCCTGGACAGATATGTAGGGCGAGCCATCCTGGATCTCACACGTCGTTCCAATTCGTTCCAAAGATGTTCGATGAGGTTGAGATCGGGACCCTGGGCGGGCCAATCCATTTCTTCACCCGCATCTCGTCAAACCAGTCGGATATGGATCTTGCTTTGTGGCAAGGCGCATAGTCGTGCTGGAAAAGGAACGGTCCGTAACCGAACTGTTCCCACAGCGCTGGAAGTGCCCCGTTATCCAGAATGGTCTTGTAGCCATCAGCATTGAGGTTTCCGTCCACCTTGATGAGCGGGCCCAGTCCAGTCGAACCCCCCCCCCCC
>JAHWFO010111394.1:1016532-1030763 GCA_023313115.1 Rhysida immarginata | reverse complement strand
ACATACATACATACATACATACATACATACATACATACATACATACATACATACGTATATACACACACTTAAGAAATTTGGCATACTTGTTTAGAAGCCCACATAGACTAACATATATGAATATTGTGCAATTCCAACAATATTACATATATACGCATCGAATTGATAACCTCCTTTTTTTTGAAGTCGGTTAAAAAGTACTACGATTCTTCTGAGGAAAATTAATTTCCCCATAATTGCAAAAACAGGTTATTTTAAGGGCCAGCAATTTAACAGTAACTCGTTTAACAGCGGACTCGGTGCATAGCTATATTTTACCCAGCTGCTTTCCATGGTAATGTAGTGATGGATAATTTTCATGATTCGCTGATAAGATTACAGGTGATATGCTATTTACAAGTAGGTAGTATAAATATGAGTCACAAATGAGTTCAGTAAGCAAGTGTCTATTTACGAGGGGCAATCAAAATGTTCCTGGAATGACTGCAAGATACTATAATGCTAGGACTTAAGGCAACGCTTACCTAATCTTCTTCAAAGTATCACTCTTGCGAGCCCACATATTTGCTCCATCGAATCTGGAATTCTTGGAAGCATCGGTGGAAGACTTCTAGTGGAATTTTCCGCAACTCGGCCGTCGTTACATGTTCGCGCAACGTGTGCTCTTGAGGCCCATTTTCAGAGTTGGGAACAGCCAAAAGTCACTATGAGCGAGATCCGGAGATTGCCGTGGCTGAGGGATGACGGGAATGTTTTTGTTACTGCACAACAAGCGATTCATGGCTCGGTACATTATCGTTATGCAGAAACCACTGTCCTGGCCACATGTTGCGCCGCTTCCTCCGAAGGGCCGATAGCGTCTCTGAAGCAGATTTTCGCAATTGTGACATTGCGTCTGATTCAAACGGAACAGTAACGAAACGACACACTGAAACCTGTCAAGCCTTATTGGGCCTGCAAGCAGAGATGCTCTTCTTCCTTCCACAAAAGTGGGATCGCTATCTAATCGCTCGTTCGCGCGTCTGTTAGGAATTCAGAGAATTTTTTGACTGTCCCTCGTATATTATCTTAGGCATTATAGACTTAGCTTTTATTCAGTCCACTAATGATCCTTCCTGAATGCAATGAAAATAATAGAATCCTGATTTCTAATAAAGGTAACATACTGAAACCATTTTAATAACATACCTTAAACAAAATAAATCGAAAAACAACTCTTGTCCACAAAATTATTTAATCGTGTCGATTAAATAATTTTGTGGACAAGAGTTGTTTTTCGATTTATTATGTCACTTTCCACAGTAGTTCAACGTTTTTCACATACCTTAAACACCATTTCTATAAATAAAATATCCCTTCGTATCATAAGCATTTCCTTATCTTTCATAATTAGCAAATAATTATAATCAAATAATTTGGAATGGAACTAAAGTGAAAACTTCTAATCCACAAGGAGGAGAAAAAAGTTAGTACCGAATATGTATTTTCTTTATTTTCCCCTTATTCCACCTTGTGGTTAAAGGTTTTCACTTTATAGTCTCATAAATATGTCAAAATCATTTTAGTCTAAAGAAACTCAGAATATTTATTCTACATCTGAAAATACACTTAAAAATTTGAAATCAAAGTTTAATTTTGTTATGTAATTGAAAACAAGAGCAATAAAATTCAGGCAATTTTTCTTCTTTCAATATTTGTTTTCATTTCCTAAAGTTATTTTTAGCAATTTCTTTCAATATCTTCCCTCACAGATGGTGACGGCAAAAAATGGGACATACGATTTTTGTTTGCATATTGCCCGCCAGAATGATGAGTAAAACGGAAAAGGAAGGAATTTTTTTTGTTTAAAAATTTCTTCCATCAGTTTATCGTTTTTCAAAAATCTTCGCTAACTCTCTTTCCAACAGTTTCTTCTTTTCTGTTGTCTTCCTTTTAGCTTTATATTGTTTCTATTGATCCATATGAATACTCGGTCGCAGGTGATGATTTTCAACATTTTTTGTTTAATGCCTTTTCAAGAAAATTTTTATTTGACTGTTTTTCTATCTGCAGTAAAATAAATTCTAATAAAGACCATAAGATAAGCATTTATACGAAATGCAAAATAAATTTCTTAATTTTAAATGTCCAAAATTACGGTTCAATCATTCATGAAAAGAACTAGCAGCAGAGTCTTCTTTTGCCGGTCTCGCTTTTTATCATTTAGTACGAGGGTCGGCTGAATAAAATAAAATGCATAATCGTTCCTAACTCAAACGAAACAAATAAGTTATGAACGTTCATTTTTTTAACTAAAAACACCAAACTAACTTTTCAACAAAATCACATTTCTCCCAACGGTGAATCATCCTGACAATAAAGAATTCCGGTGGCCTCGTGGTGAAATGAATAACCTTAAGGCCCTCTTTAAATTCGGCAAATGATGGAAATCACCACGATTCCCTTTTTTTCTTATGTTAAAAATCCAATCACTGCACACATTATCTTAAACATTTGACATATGTTAGGGATCAAAAACACAAGTAGCATACTCAGTGGAAATAAGTGCACAGGGTTTGTATAAAACGTATCGAGAAAAGTTTAGGAAAAATAGATTTATTTCAAATATTGCTACAAAACTTAAAATTCTTCAAAGTACATCCCTTGAGCGTCGAGATACTTTTGCCAGCGGGTTTTGCACAACTCGAAGGCTCCCTGGTAGGCGGATTCCGGAAGGTCCTTAAGGGTACGCGTGCAAACTTCTTTGACGGAACTTAGGGTCCCATGGTGATGTCCTTTGAGGTAGGATTTCACTTTTGGGAATAGGAAAAAGTCTACTGGGCTAAGTCGGGACTGTAAGGAGGTTGGGGAATCGTCGCGACGCCGTATTGCGCCTCTGCTTTTGGTCGTCCGTCACGACGAGTGTGGCGCAGATCTTCCGCATCGCCAAATTTGCACTGATAATGGTGTGCACTGTCATCTTATCAATGCCAATTCGATCTGCGATCATGCGCACACTTAAACGACGGTCTGAATTCAGCACCTCACGCACATGTTGCACTTTGTCTCGTCCATCTTTGAAAAGCTTGTGCCACTTAAAAATTGCAGTTTGTGACATGCGTTCATCCTTGAACACTTGGCGAATCATGCCCAACGTCTACGTACCCGATTTCCCCAGTCCAACACAAAATTTAATTGCGTACCGCTGTTCGATCGTTCGCTACATTTTGAGCTTGCCCCGAGTCATTCGATAGGGGTCCGCTAAAACTTCGATCTAGCCTAGACACTTTGGCGCGTTTCGAAAGTCAGACCCCACACAATAGAGCACGCTCGGTGCTAGCGCTCTGCGAACTACAATCACGTCAGGAAAAATTAGTTCCCGACACTTTTTATACAGATCCTGTAAGTGCTAACAGAAGTACCTCTAAAGATGATTAAATAATTTATAATAAAACCGATTTATTTATCAGTTTGGGTAAAGCTTTGTTAAAAGCAAATAAATATTTAGTAAAGAGCTGGAAACAATGTTGCTTAGCTCCTTAAGAGCCTATTTAGGCACTAAATTGAAGCAAAGGAAATATACTAATTAAAGTAATAGTATATTATTAAGCAACTAATTAATATAATTTGCCATGACAAGCATCTCTTAATTTAAAGAACAATGCGCCATATCGGCGTTCACAGATTAAATCTCCTTATTGAGGTACGGAGTGCGAGTAAGATTGCCACCCCTCTTACAATCGTCGTACAATTAATGAGATATATGCATAAATAATTAATTAAAAAACGATTTGTAAAATAGGGAACACTGATAAAATTATTATCTTGCTATCAGCGGAATTAGAGACACAGTTGATACGGGAAATAACATTTTGGTTGAGTATGCAATAGCCGACTTCATAGGTTTGGGGCCGTAAATTGAAAGGCACACTATGAAATTTAAACTTACACATTACCCGAATTATCATACAGGTAAGTAAAGAGAATAAAAGCATAACTAGGCCATCCACTAGACTATTCTGTTCACTTGAAAAACATAGCTTAAACGGATAGAGCTTTAAACTTATCCACAGACATTATGTCGAACTCAAACTGAGCAATAACCAAAATACCGCAACAATTACTGTCCTCTCGTTGACAAGCAAAGGAGGTGATTTTATTGAAGCCAGGACGAACGTAAACTAGCGAAGCTCCTCTTCTCAGTAATTAAGGGCAAGTCCTGCACACGGATTTTCGCATCTCGAACCATCCATGGCAATTTCTATCGCCATTCCAGCCTGCCTATATGAGTTTCTAAGTAGGCTGGCATTCCATAGGGAAATACGCCCTTAACGTGTCGAAGAATGAAAACACGTTTACTACTTTTGCAAATATCCAGACGTAACCAGAAAACCAAGTCCAGCTCTGCTATGAATATAGCAGGTTTTTGCATGGGCACACTAGTAAGGCTTGGTCGAGGGATTATTAATTACGACGTAGTTTTTGTTGAACGGGATAATGAAACGGTCTTACTTTTTACTGGAATTCCTGGATTCCCTGCCTCCACGGCTCGACTCCTTCCAACGTCGAATAGTTGACAGCCATTCTCCTTTGATTTCCCATCCATATGGCTTGGAGACAGCTCGCTTTCGCAGCATTTAATTTCAGTACGCCTTTCCAACCGAATCCTCGTCCGTCGCCGTTCACCCTCAATTCTCCACTGACGATCTTGTCTCGCTCTCACTAGGGAGCGAACCCAGTAGTCCCTTGACGTCACTCCGTGCCATTGCGACTTCAGTTAATGCCGTGTCTTTTCTTTGCTATAGAAAACTCTCGTTTTAAACTTCTTTTCTCCAAATACCCCTGACAACATAATAGTAAAAAGCAAGTTGACGAAATATCAATGGCTACAGACAAACAACGAATGATCAAAATTCAACGCATCGTTGTATGATTGTAATGGGTGATTAAAGCTTCTATATGGCAGCATACGCCGTTCTGTGCGTGTTTTGTTCTCGAGTTACGTGCGGCTGTGCATTGATTTTAAACCGCCCTTCGTAGTAATTATTCGTAATTCGTAATTTCACAAGTAGCACTCAGGAATGAGTACAAATAATACGCTCCTTATGTTTCTCAAAAATCTAATTTCAAAGACCTGTCTAAAAACTGCGATCGAACCCGGCCGCAACTGACCACGTAATACGAGGATCGTCCAGAAAATAAAGAACGATTGGGTGTAGTATCGCAACAAAAAACAAAAGATATCAAACCACAACATTATTTGCAACAATACTAAATCTAACACTACAGCACACTTCGGACGCCATTGTTATTGAGGCACTTCTCAGACATGGCACAAGTTTTTCAATGCCGATGGTAACAATGAAAAGTGCCTCGCTACCAATGGCGACTATGTAGAAACGTAGTGTTAATATTAAAAGTATTTCAAATAAAGTTTGTTTTGATATCTTTTGTTTTTGTTGAGGTACACCCAATCGTTATTTACTTTCTGGACGACCCTTATATTATAGCAATTTTACGTGCCTGGCCTTTTTAAACTTTCAAGCTTATTGTTTAAAACAAGGCTTCCTTATCATATAGAATATCAACAATGCCAAGAATGATTATAGCAGCCGCCACGTAAGTTGAACGATCTTTTTGACATGCGCAGTAAGTCATCTCATCAATATGCTATGTCTGGTTTTTATCCATGATGCACTTGTTCTACTACAGTAATGGTGGAGATATTGAAGCGTGGAAATCCTATTAAAAGTCATAATATAAAACAAATTGCATTTGAGTCGACTATTCTGCATCATTTTTTAATTTATTAATTTCATTTATTAATTTCATTTATCTATTTAAAAGAAAAACCGAAAACAGAAACTAAATATAAATACGAAAACAATGTTTCGAAAACGAAAGCGGATGTTTCATGGAATAGCTAAGCGATTTACTTCCCGTTAACGTCTATTGGCTGGCGTTAGAAATGACGTCATCCTGTCGTTCAGTGAGGCCATGGATGAAAGAAACAGGATGGACGACTCCCTATACTTCTCCAGCAAGTTTGATTTCAGAGCGACATCTGGATTTTTGCATGCAAACTAGCATCTGTCGTCTGCTTAGGGAGAAGAGGAAAAGCTGTCCATAGGCTCATGGTTATTGTTGACATATTGCTAGGAGACCAGAAACAGCTGCGATTTCTTTAAAACTTATAATATGTAAGTAGATTATGTGTACAGTTATGATTTAATGAAGAAATCTTTTCCATCTTTTAATGTAATTTTAAATATAATTTTTAAAGGAAAACTTTATATAATTAAATTGATAAAGAATCGTATGTAATTTTAATTACATTTTAACTCCAAAACTTAATATTTCAATAAACTAATTCAATAAAATAATAAAAAATATTTTAATACAAAAGAATTCAAAAGAACTCAAAGAAATACGTAATATTTTTGCGATAGGCGGCCATGCTTTTCTCCTCTAATAGCTGTGTAAACAGAAACCATGCGAAGCGAAACCAAACGTTTCGGTATTTTTCACTTAAGGATCCAGAGGGCGCCACTGAAAAAAAACTCACGCACGACTCATAGGAGTCGTCCATCCTGTTTCTTTCATCCATGGTGAGGCCAACGAGAGACAGGCCAGGGCACTCAAAAGTCACATGATCATCGGGGTCCGGCCAACAATTCATCTTTCATTGTCTCCATCTTGGATTTTAACAATCGGTAGTTTTTCGTTTGTTGGAAACAATGAAGGATGGATTGTTGCCCGGACCCCGATGATCATGTGACTTTTGAGTGCCTTGGCCTGTCTCTCGTTGGCCTCGGTCGTTCAACTTATGTGGCGGCAGCTATAATCGTAAAATTATCACGTGATTTTGTCAATTGCGGTTGGTATCGGCCGGACTTTTCAGACAAAGACTAGAATCGGAAGATGTTTTAGATAAAAGCGTTAATCATCTTCTTAATGATGCTACGCGATTTCTGCGCAGTCTCAGTTGCTGCGTTAAACTTATTGAAAATGCAGGTATAAATCTGGCAATGGCAATTATTTTTCATAACGATTTTGATTTTTTTCTGAGAATGTCTGTTATGCATCGCTGCTTCGTTTTTGGCGATGATTTTTGTTTATTGATTGGATTGTACGAGAAAAAAAAATCAGACACCGCATATGTTCAAATTTTTTTAAAATTGAGTACAAACATTAAGTTACACTCCTCAAAAGAGAAAACCACAACATTCGTGCGCTTTCATTCACTTTGCTGTTATCTGTTAACTTACCGTGCTCCTATGGGCTTTTAAGATGATTTTCCCATGTTTAAAAAAAATAGAGTCGCGATCGGCAAACGAGGAGAACCAGTTCCAAAACTTCTGAACGTGTTGAATTTGATCTGCCAAGATGGTTTTACTCGAGTTCAGTCTCATTCTTCGCTAGCCGTCAGAAAATAAAAATTAAAACTACACAAATGAACATCTTGGTTCCTTCGGATCTTTTAATACGCAGTGAAAGTTACCGGTGAGACTTCTTAGACGAACTTAGGTTATTCTTTGCCACTTCAGTATACACGGGTCCCTACAAGTAACATGCAAATAAGCAGGACTGGAAAGCGAATATGAGCGGTGGTAACACAAGAAAAAAATAGAATTATGAATGTGTCATATAATTAAAAAATTTTCTGGGGTTGGTTTAGAATTTTTAGCGTATGTGCAAACTTGTAACGGCGTGATAAATATGTAGTATTTAAAAATCGGCCTCGGTGGCTCAGTGGTTGCGCGATCGCCTCTGATGCCCAAATACGCGGGTTCGATCCTGGCCGAGGACGACGAGGATTTTTCAGGGGGGAATCCTGAGATCACGCACTTCCTTCGGAAGGGAAGTAAAGCCGTTGGTCCCGTGTAGTCGTTTGCTGGCTGCACGTTAAAGAACCCTTGCGAGGCAAAATTTGCGGCCCCTATAACGCCGTCCTGAAATGACCATGGCAGTTGAAGAGGACGTTAATACCAAACAAAACAACCAAAACTAGTATTTAAAAAACCTGAAATTAACACTAATGTCAAGAAATTATGAAAAACTTAATGGTCGACTAAGACAATAACTCTTAATGAAGCAATATATTGTTAACTGACGGACAAACAAATTGGATACAAAGCTTTTATAATGTGTCAAAGTAATTGGAAAATATTACTACAGGTTTAATCATCTAAAAATACGATTACTGACCTCTAAAAGGTTTTTCACGCAAAAAGTAATGCAAAATGCTGCTTTCATTAATTGTTCATCTACTTGACAGACAAGTACTCCAGACAGCAACTCAAAGAATTTTATGCTGCTGGTTTTGAGGGGCTTGTGAAACGATGGAACTATTGTCTCATTGTACAGGGAGATTAAGCTGAGAAATAAAAGTAGTTTTCAAGTCAATACTCTTATTTGCTTCATTTCTATATCCAATTGTAATTTACTCACTGATAAAATCCTAGTGAATTCATAATAGAAAATTCACACGATCTTAAAGTTCGTTAACAGTTCAATTTTGATAAAGCTTGTGTTGAGAAATAGTCATAAATATTTTGACCATATTGTCGATGTTCTATTTCAAAGTGGCCACCGTTAGATGAGTTTCTGCCATTATTCAAAGACAAGTTGTAAGCCATTTTTTGAGAGGCCCTTCAGAATCGCTCGCACAGCCAGCTTTCTAATAATGAAATATGCCTTCCACCCAGGCGTGTCTTAAAACTGGCATAAAAGAAAACGTCACAGGGGACTAGATCTGGGTTATAGAGAAGATGAAGGAAATATTTTACATGAGCTTTCGAGAAATATTCATTAACGACATTTGCAGCAACCTATACTATTGCATGAACTGCGGCCTTTTTCAATGTTTCTGATTTATTAGCTTAACTTTATCCGACGTTCTTCTCTTACAGCACCAGAAGGGGTGTTGGTGCTTTCTTCCGAAAGAAATTGCCTTGATCTCCAGATGTACCTTCCTTTAAAATATAATGCTTCCCGTCTTTGAACATTTTCAAGCATCTTGGAACTGTGGTTTGAGAAAGAACAGACTCTTCGTAGGCCTCAGCAGACGAATTGTTTAAGCGAAAACAAAACCTCAATCAGCGTCATATATCTCCATATAGGCGGAACCAACCTATCCTAGAGCCAACCAGTTGATTAGGAAAGAGATTTCAGAGAAATCAACATGGTAGGCAAAAAATAAAGTTCTCTGATCATTTTAATGACAATTTATAGATCAAGAAGAGGGTCTTACAAGGCTATAAGAAGAGCAACTGTTACATTGATAACCTGTCCTTTGCAATATTATTACCGTTACAATTTTTTTTTTCGAATTTCATGATGGATTAATATTTTTCATTTATAAATTTATCCGTTACTAATCGGGATTTTTTATTTTATCAGCTTTTTTGAATACACACATTCTATACAAACTTATTTTTACCATGCTCGAAAACTCTGATACAATGAATTCATCAAAAGGCCGCGAGAACCTCTGCTCAAATCTTTGTTTTCACTATTTAGCAGTTTCTATTCGTAATGGACAATCATTTTAATTATCACTCGCAAATGAGCTTAATTTGATTCTAAACTTAATTGCTTGAACGTTAATTAGCCCATATGTTTTTGGAAATTTAAATGCATCACACGATATTATCTTTTGCGTAACCCTTTCGGGTCTGACTTTTTCGTACAAGTTAAAAAATTTTCAAATTTTGCATACATATTTTACATGTTATTCTAAGCAATTTTAGTCTCCTTTTAAAAATGCAGATATTGCTAACATCTGTAAGTAACAAACTTGGCTAAATCAGCAAACTGCGGAAATATTATAATTTTTAATGTTCAGATGTGTAAAGTTTCACAAGTGAAATAAAATCGTGTAAACATTCCAAGAAGGAGCTTTAGCTGTGAAGCAGAAACGCAATTGTTAATGTATTATGAGGTATGAAGCAATCGTGCGTAAAAATCAGTAAACTAAAATATATAAAACAAATAATAAAATATAAAATCACCAATCTTGAAAAAAGTCTCGTGGATAGATGGTGGTCATGAAGTTTGATAAAAACTATGCAGTCTTGTGAATTATGAAGAAAGTCTTGCCATAATCTGTGCCATAGTCTTGCCATACTCTTGTTTTACATATTTTAGTTTACTTATTTATACATGAAAAAGGAGAATACCAAGATATTAATTAAATATCCCTAATTTATATTAACAGAAGATTGTCCAAATTAGAGTATTCCTTTTCAATTTTAAAAGTTTCATGATGGTCTATATCGCTGTATAAATTATAAAAATCAACACGTCCAGGAATAGCGATATGGTAGCAGTTTATTATTCTTTCTACGCGTTTCGAGTAAACCTCATCGTCAGGAACTATATATACTACAAAACTACGAGAGTAGCCCAGAAAGTAATGCACCACAATTTTTTTCTCCGTCCCCAACAATGGTAAGAATGCGAAACTTAAGATATGCATTCTTTGAAGTTCTCGGAGTGCGCGCACAAATTTTCCGTTTCTTCCGACAGATAGCGTACATGAAGCAATGGAACAACATGGCGTCTGTAAGTTATGTACGTTACAAGCAGCGTGTTGTCATTGAATTTCTCACTGCAGAGCAAGAAACGGTTGGAAACATTCACAAACATTTACGTGCAGTTTATGGCACCTAGCGCCCTCGGAATTTCACTTGTTTGGACCATTGAAGAATGCCATTCGTGGAAGACATTTTGAGGACGACGAAGAGGTGATTCCCACAGTGAAGACATGGCTGCGTGAACAGAACAAGGACTGGTACGACAGGGCATACACGCCCTTGAGTCTCGCTGGAGGAAGGCCACAGAACGGGACGGAGATTATGTGAAAAAATAGGGAGTGTAGAAGAAACATCATTCTTTCATGTGTATAAGTTTCATTGTGTTCAATAAATAATTGTTGAAGAAAAAAATTTTGGTGCATTACTTTCTCTTAGTATAGGATACAGACTAACCCATCAATGATCGGTGGAATTACAATAGACGTGGTTTCCAGTGAAAGTTATTTGAAATTATTGTCAGGAACGATTTCAAACGGCCCAAGGACCCGTTAAATTCCTACGGAAGGAGTGAGCGTACGTGCGAGGGAGAGATAGAATATATCTTTATGCACGAAACGACAGCGAGCGAGTCGCTATTCGACGGGAAAGTCCACGATGAGACGGTGACAGCGGCCGGCGAGCGAGGCAAAGTCTACCGTCGTCGGAACGCTAAAGAAGACCTTCTCCAAGTCCAACAACGAGACGAAGAGGAGCCATGGCAAAATTTACTCGTTAGAGCAGTCGAGCAAGCACTCAACGAGTGGAATATCGAACCCGCCACGACTACAAGCCGGGAGAGTCTCGACGAACTGCCTCCAACCTCCGGAGAGTCGTCCACAGCAAATGGAGAGTTCCCGACGCTTGAGAACGAACAAGTTTTCCTCCGGTGGCTGTTTCAGAATTACGGTAGGACTTTAAACCTCATTCAAAGTAATTCTGCATTACACGCAAGTGCCTGTATTAATATCACGATTTTTCAGGCAACAATTCGGTCCTCACAAATTGAACTGTTTCGACGGACATTTAGACAAGACGCACTTGGGTTAATCGAAAGCAATTCGGTATTAGGTGTATATCCGTTTTCACTCAGCGTATACTAATGTTCAATTACGGAAGAGGAATGGAGCGCGAAAGTCAGTTGGTTTTCAGCCGTTAACAAGTATGGATTGGAGTCAGCTAGAACAACGTGCGTACTGCTCTGTGCTTCGCGGTCAAAACGCGAAGGAATATCACGAACAACTAGTTAAGCTGTTGGAGATTGTGCTCTGCCATACCGAGCTGTTGCAAGGTGGGTAGCAGCAAGTAGCGACATGCTTCGTACAGGACGCCTTAAGACTGTTCGTACCGATGTTGCTCGTGCCGTGATCCTACAATGCTTAGAGAAACAGACGATGGTTTATACATAAGTTGGCAACAGAAACAGGTATTGACCAGGCAGCTGTGCAGAAAATTTTACGACACGATCTGCACATTTTTGATTTTTATTCTTCTGTCTTGTCTACAATATTTCTCGAATAACTCATTTAACAGACATTATTGCCTGCAAAAAATAGTTACCATGACTTTGTAAGTGATCCTCCTATAAATAGCTTAAAATGATTTGTCCATTTGCTGTTTAATTAGTTAATTTCGGGATCTTGATTTATTAAATCATTAATAGGAACTAATAAAGATTTCTTATAGGTTAATCATGTTGTTAATCAACTCGAAGAAATCGATAGTCTTAGTTTCCGTTATGTTATATTCTTCTACAGGTGATAAATATGTCAAATCTCGCCCTTTAAAAGGAAGATATTCAAAGCCTCCTACCACAAGGATACAAAAGAAAAGGTAAAATAACGAAATCGGCAAGCAACGACTCTTACGCAAGATAAAATATGATGCTGAAAAAATAAAACCCTTTGAAATACGGAGCTTAGCCACGATGAAATAATTTTTCTTAAAAGGTGTGTTTCTTTAAACGTGGTCTTAAAGTACTTTTCATCCTTCACTAATAATCTCTTTTTATTCTTCGACGTATAACCATCAAACATTACCCCCTCCCTTTTGTTGTCATCTATCTTTTTAGCTGTCTCTTTAAATAGCTCTTCTTTTCTCTTTCAAGTAGATCCATTGATCACAGATCCTGTGTATATAAAAAAAAAATCTTAAGTGCAAGAAAAAAAAATCCAAAACATAAGATTACATAAGCGAAATTGAAGCCGCCTTCAGCAAGGCGAGGCAAAAAACGAAACACTTTCTTCCATTCTAACGTCTATCCTTTACTCGTCCGAGATTTATTAAGCTCGGCAATGATCAGAGACGAAATAGGACGCTCGCTCCTCGTCGCTGCTTTATTGCCTGTCCGTGCAAAACGCCGGAAGGCTGTAACGAACAAACGGGGCAACAAAAAAGCCCATAAAAATGAATCCAAGACGTGCAAAGGAGAGAAAGAGAGAAAGATGCCACTTTTATTTTATCTTTCCACTTTCCTACGCTGGGTTTTTTTCCCTTCTTGTTTGTAAAAAAATGGTTAAGAGAGACAAAAAAGAAAAAAAAAAAACGTTCTCCTCCAGTGTCATCATCATCGACATCATTTTATCAACAGCTACTAAAACAGCGAATGAAGTAATTTTCTTTTACTTTCATTATCAGGTTATAAAGAAAAAGAGCATTGAAGATGGCTGATCATCACTTTGATTCAACCCATCAACCCATTGTATCTCATGCTGGGAAAGAAAAGTTTTAGTAATTGAATATATGAATCAATGAATTTAGTAAATGTATTTCAAGAATACTCCCATTCTTGAATCTCCATTTCAATTTTAGAATTTTTTCTTCAATCTTCAGCAAATCTTTAGATTTTCTTTTAAATACTCTTCAATATAACTTTCTTTTCATAGCAATTGAAATAAAATTTGTTTGGAAAAACACTAATGTTTTGGCTAGAGTCTAAACTTTGTCAAAGCAAAAGTTCAACGTGATAAAAGGGATAGTAGAAGATGTCCTATATACAGACAAATACGGGGGTAAAAAGACAGTATTGGCTAGGGAAAACAAAGGGAACCAATAAGAAGCCCGAAAATGATAGAGAATCCGTGCTGGGATAGGACAAGAACGAGGACCAATAGGACATGATTTTGAGGCAATTAAAAAATGCATTAGTGGCGACATAATGGAAGGGAAGACGTGCTGGAATAGGAAAGAACGAGGACCAATGGGACATGATGAAAGCGCAAGGGAAAAAAAGCGCATTAAGGAAATTGGATGACATGTAAAAGTAGGAGTGGAAAAAAGTGACAGAAATAATAAAAGAAAATAAGAATGATCGGTAAATAATATTAGGATTGAGGAGCAAAAATGAAGAAAATAAAAAAGAAAAAATATTGGTGAAAGCTGAACAATAAGAAAGAAAAATGCAAGAATGGAAAATTTGATAATATACAGGGTGTAAATTTTAAGTTGACAAAGCAGAATAACTCGAAAAATAAGCTTCACACGAAAAAATGCGTAGAATCCAAAGTTGATTATTTTCGAGGGGGCATCTGCTGGTGCTAAAATTAGCCCACCCCCCCCCGGCCCCTGGGGGTGGGGCGGGGGGCAACTTTAAAATTTCAAATGGGAACCCCTATTTTTTATTGCAGATTCAGGTCCTACATAAAAAACTACGTACATTTTGTCTGAAACATTTTTTTT
>JAHWFO010111394.1:989296-1009996 GCA_023313115.1 Rhysida immarginata | reverse complement strand
CCGCTAGAAGATAATCATGGATACAAGCACAAACATTAACGTTTATATTCGCTAATTATATGCCTGCTCAATAATGTGAAGTATGATGTGACCAAGAAATGTGCAAATGAATACAGTATTTCTAATTTGGAAAATGAATTAACAAATATCATTGTTCTAAATGTACATGAACTAATTTATATGGAAATGCGATTTCCTAACTTTAACGTTTAAATAAAATCATTTAACGTTCTTACACCAATTTAAATGAATGTATTTCATATACGTATAATAATAATAAAATGGGAAAGCACAAAAATACTAGTGCTGAAGAAAGTGCGGACTGAAATTAATGGAAATCTCATCGAAGACAGGATTTTCAGCTAGTGAAATACTGTATCACGACACATAAAACAATGCAATTCGGCCCAGAAGAAAAAAAAAACACAGTTTAAAACCAAACTAACAAGGGAATATGTAGCTCACAGATTCACACCAAATTGAAATATGTTACTCTTCTAAAGCTACTATGGATGCTTGCAAAATAAGAAAATGTTAAGTTTTGTTTATTTCGAAATAAACCGAGAAAATGAAGAAATTTGAGAACATATAGCCATACCAAGATTCCATTGTTATGTGTATTAATGCGCTCTCAACTTCTTTCTCCCGCTACTCAACAATACGCAGAAATCCATTTCACCTGAAAGTAACACCATCGCTTCCAAGGTATCCTTGCGCGCAAAAAAAAAAAAAAAAAAAAAAAGCGTCGTACAACTAAAGGTACGTCCCTTGTAAGTGATCAAGATAGGAGACGAATAATCCTTTTGACTAAACGTGACAACAGGAGTTCCAGAGAAATTCGCAAGTGTCAGCTCGTACTGTTCGCAATGTTTTGAATCATTTTACACATATAGTCTCACCACGTTAAAGAAAAAAAACAATTTTGTCACAGCGACACATAAACGCTTACCTTGGTTTTTGGAATGGGATAATATTATCTTCACAGAATTTACTTTGGATAGACCAGACCCAGACTAAAGAATGTATTGGCATGACATGAAAAAGGATGAAAAACCAAATCTAATATGGTTTGGGAGGATTTCGGTTATCATGGAAAAACGAACACATCGATCAGTACCAATATCAAAACCCTATTGGAGAATATTTGATACCATAGGACGTCTAATTAGCTGGATCCTACAGCATGATAATGCCCTTACACATAAGGCAACTTCCACAACGGACTGGTTTCAAGTGAACGGGGTGAAAGTTTTGAAATGACCTCACTTAGCTCTGTCTTCCTACCTACGGACAGAGCCGGATCTAGGGTGAGGCAAGTGTGCCACTAGCCTCGGGTGATAGTTGTAAGCGGGCGCCAAATTGGAGTTATTTTATCTCCAATATATGTTTAGACGAGGAAGAGGGCGCCCTTTAGCAATGTTGCCTGGGGTGACAAATTGCCTAGATCCGGATCTGGTACGGGCTTCACTTATGCAAATTGAACACAATATGCCTGCAAAAAAGCTGGGATGAAATTCTACTAAGGAAGGAGGAAGGTCAACTGATAATTAAAACCATAAATAATTGTATTAACTTTGTTAATGCCAGTTGTGTTTATTTTTGTTAATTCGTTTTCTAAGTAGGAAATATTTTTATTTCATTTATATTTTATTTAATCAAGTTAAGTTACAAATACGCCCGGCTGGGACCAGTATGGACTGACCGACGAGTTAGGTCCCAGCGGGCGCGACAATATAACAAAATACAAGTACAAATTAGTTAGTAGTAATATATGAATATCTGTAGACCGTGGATAAACGTTAATCAAGAACTAAATTAGTAAAATGGCAACAAAGATCACGTGACACGTAACAATCGCAAGCTGTAATGAAGTTATCTGTAATCTTTTACAATACAATAAATTTACAATATTTATTTAAATAAATAATAATAATGGGCTAGAAGAAGTTACAAAAATTGATAATAGTGTCCAACGAGGCCAGTATGAAAAAAACCGACGAGTTAGGCCAAGTGGGCACAAAGTAAATAATAAATTAACAAAGTGGTTAGTAAAACAATAAATAAAAACAAAACAAAAATTGCAAAAAAACTTTAACAAACTTAAACAAATCAGATGGCACGTACAATTAAACCATAAAAAATCAGTTAATCAATCATAGGTATATAAAATAGCTAGTAAATTGTTAAGATAATCATGAGAACCGATAGCTGGAAAGACTAAAAAGTAATCAAAGAGAATGTAATTAAATACAAGGGTCTCATCCACGAGTAAAAGTCGTCCCTAAGCAATAACACAGCGTAGTAGCAGATAACCTTCGATTTTAGTGGTATATGACAAAAGCAGAAATTGCGTAGTATTTTCTGGAACTGAGGGTAGGAGGTAAGCTCACGGATTTCCGAAGGTAAAAGAGCCCAGTATTTTAAACTGCAGTGTGAAACGCATCGGTTGCGGAAACTCAGAAGGGAAGTAGGAGGTCGTATCTCATTTGCAATACGTGTACTATAATTATGAATATCAAGATTACGATTAATCCTTATAGGAGTTGATAACAATAGTATAGAGTTGGAGGTTTTATAAATAAAAGAACAAAGAGACAGAAAATAAATTTGATATATTGTAAGTATACGTAAGGAAGCGAAATAGTGGGATACGGAAAATGACCGGTGGAGGTGCAAAAGGGTCCGAAGAAACCATTTTTGTAACTTTAGAATTCTAACAAGATTAGTGGAGGAAGTAGAACCCCCAAAACATTACACCATAACATAGGCCAGAATAAATCCAAGAATAGTACAGTAAAATTAAAATATTAGTAGGAAGATAATGAAGTCGGGAAATAATTCCCTGTTTTTTATTAAGTTTAGTCAACAGATTATCAATATGGGCATCCCAGGGCAAATCAGGTAATAGGGTTAAACCCAAATATGTAAAAATTGTAGCAGTGGAGATAATAGAGAGTCCATAGAATATTGGTGGTGACTGAGGTATATTGCGCTTATTCCGCTGATGAAAAAACATTACCTTAGTCTAATCAATATTAACAAATAATAAGTTTATACTACACCATTGTCTTAATTTCTCGAGCGCAATATTAAGAGCTGAGAGCAAGAGCGAAATATTATGATCAGATAGCAATAAGGAAATATCATCTGCATATAAAATTGGTTTAAGAATTGTAAAAATAGCGGGTAGATCGTTCAAAAATAAATTAAAAAGCAGGGGAGAAAGAATCGACCCCTGTGGGACCCCATAATTTCTAATAAGAGCGGTCGAGTTTTCCCTAAGTTGGGAAAGATAGTTTCTGCGATTAAATAGTAGATTGGAAAGCCAGGAGAGAGGCAAACCACGAATTCCGTAGAAGGCATTAAGTTTGTACAATAACAGATGGACAGGAACTGTATCAAAGGCTTTAGAAAAACCAATAAAGATAGAAGAGACAAATTTATTCATAGCCATCTCGGATGAAAGGAATTCGAGTAAGTCATGACAAGCTGTTTCAACACTCCGATAAGGGGTGAACCCGTGCTGACATGAATTAAGAAAATTATGTTCATAGATAAAATGAGAAAACCTAATAAAGAAAAGCTTCTCAAATATGTTGGAAAATATTGGTAAGGCAGTAATGGGGCGGTAATTCTCAAATTGACTGGGGTCACCTTTCTAATAAACAGGAACCACACGTGATATCTTCAAGTCCTGGGGATAAACTCCAGTACTGATAGAAGAATTAAAGATAATAGTTAAGGGATAAGCGATGGTATGTTTCAACGCAATAATAATGTCAGAGCGAAATCCAAGGGGGTTCGGGACAGGAGAAGATTTTAATTGGCCAATGATGTCACAAACCTCTTCATTAGTAGTGGGGGTAATGAAGAAACTAGAAGATGAATTCGGCGCTTGAAATGGATAGTCAATATTAGATAGGGAAGGGCTATCAGGAGAAGGAGGCAAGAGAACATGAAGAAAGTCAGTCAATGAAGAAGAAGAGACCTTATCTGGTTGCGGAAAAGGAGAACGCGGTAATTTGGGACCATGAGCTAAATCTGTTAGTAAACACCATTTTTCTTTATTGGATTGAAGACGTGAAAATAGAGATTCAAAGTATGACTGTTTGGAATTGTTAATTGTAGGGATGGGCTTCGGCGATTTTTTCTTTAATAAGCATTCTTTTTTTTAATAAGCAAAAGTATAGCAGGAGTTATCCAAGACTTTCGAGCTTTAGTATTGGAAGAATCGCAAGAACGGGATTTTAAGGAAAGTATCGATCATAGCCGAATTGGAAATGAGAAAGAAAAGATGCAAATAATAGATTTAGTATCAGTAGGGTTAGATAGAAGAAAGTTCCAATCAGTCAGAGCAAGTTAAGATTGCAAAACTGTAAGTCTGTTGGGAGTAATTAATCTAGAGCGAAAACAAGAATTACGTGAAATAGTGGGAGTGTCTAAGTTAAAGACAGTGACCATCGGAAAATGATCAGTAATCGCTAAATCGAGAAAATGACTGAGAAGAATGGAGCTAGAATTAGAAAAACAAGAATCAATAGCTGAATAAGAATTGTAATGAAGAGAATAATGCGAAAAAGAAAATGTAGTAGGTAAAAGCCCAGAACGGAAAATAGGATCCAAAAAGAGATTTACAGAAGAGGAAGGCTTGCTTAGGTCAATATTAGAATCACCCACTAAGATAACAGTTTTACCAGAGGTTTGAAGATCGAGTAATACTGATGAAAGAAACGAACATAAAGAGGATAAATTTCCAGATGGAGGGCGATATATTAATTATAAGCGTTAAGGCCTCATAATCGGGCGTAACTAAACTATAATCAGAGGAAGTGAGAAAGAAAAGTGAGTGTAAAAGATAGATACAAATGCCTCCACCACGCTTATTGGCGCGGCTGACTGAGACAGCCTAATAACCGGGAATAGTAGGAATACCACTGGAATCATAAGTCCAACTCTCCGTAAATATTAGAATTTTTTATTTTATCGCACGGGTCTTGAGATTAACTAACGTACAAGTTAAATTAGTGTTAATACTGCGGATATTTAAATAAAAAATAGGAAAATACCTATTAAATTGGTTACCGCACATATCAGTAATTTGAGAATTAATATTCTCGATAGAGATCGGGGGAGAAAAGTCTTTTGTATGAATGTAAGACATAGCCACATGAAAAAAAATATATATATATTGAGAAAAATGAAGAAAAGAAAAAAAGAAAAAAATAGAAAAAATAAAATAAGTAAAAAATAGTAAATACTGTGTTAAATTACTATAGTTTAGTTTTGTATATTTCTTAGTCATATTGTACTTCACATTATTGAGCAGATATGTAATTAGCGAAAGTAAATATTAATGTTTGTGCTTGTATCCATGATTATCTTCTAGCGGTGAAAAGCATAGAGAAAGAAAGTAAAAACTGTAGAGTGTAAATCACGTGACTTTGACTGTGGAATTCAGGCGCCATATTGGTGTAGTACAGTATAAGAAGACTCATGAATCAAATAACCTACCTTCTATATGCGACTTTGTGGAGTTGTCTTGCTTTAGCGAGTGCAGAAAAACATTTAAAATAATTAGATTAAACAATATCCATTTTTAAAAAGAAAAAAATAATTTTGGTGCCTCTCATTTAAATAGGAATTCAGAAAATTCTAAAAGAAATTAAAGTTTTTCTATTAAGCTCATGTTCACAAGCTAAATTTAAGATTGCTTGTGTTTTTTTTAAATCCATATGCTTTAATTTTTTTTTAAACTTCTAAATCTTGGCTTTACTTCTATTCCAACATGGACGCTTGGGTACTTTCGGTTCCACGCTCCGTTCAATGTGAAAGTCAGAGTTTTTACTTCCTTTCTCTATGGTGAAAATATGCTTTTTGCTAATTCATTTTCCGGGAGTGTAGAACATTTGTGAGCTTACTGTTCTCTTCTTATATTAATAATTTATAATTACATGTTTTTTGTAATGCTTTAGAGAATACATCTTGTGAAATCTTTGAATTTACTTTATGTTTATTATCCACATAAAGTATTTTCTATTGCAAATCCAATAGAGGGCCTTTGTAAACTCCAAGATGCGGAAAATCCTTCTCGGACAGATATTGATTAAATATCCTCTATCAGTCCAGTCGGTACATAAGAAGAATGAAAATAAAACTTAAATACAGTATTTTTAAATGGTTAGATATAAACGACAAATGCTAAATGCGAATCCCGATTGACCCTTCATTCCTTCAGTAGCTAATAACTTAAGTAAACGCAGTAATAATAGCGAATAATGGTACTAAATAAAACTGCCAATAGTAATATCTTTTAAGAGTTGATGAGCGCTAGTTGTACCCAGTTGTAACCTACTTGAGAAATACTGTCATTAGAATTTTAAACCTAACAAGCTTTCAGTTTAGCTAGCATGAAAGAAACCGTAAGTATTTCCCGAAGTTCAATATCATTGGAACTTCCTATAGTTTCCTAGTTTTATATAAAATCCAGATAAAGAATCAATTGGACCATGAAGTTAAAAAGTAGATCTAATTTTTTTCCCTGTCTATACCATAGGAATCAAACGCGAACTTTCATTACGGCTGAATTATTTGTTATAATATAAAGGATCCTTTGTATTCATCGAACGTTCCATTTCAGTAACATCGCTAAGTTCACTGTAGTAAAGCATCGCTTCTAACCGAGTCACGTGTCTTGGCGGAAACAGGGACCAAACAAGGAAACCACCAGACATTGTATACGATGACAGTTATCACCCATCGGCAAAACACCAGAATATGAAATAAGAGCAGAAAGTATAACCTTTTGCAAAATTCAGACAAGGAATAAAAAAACATTGCAGTTCATTGGTTGAAATAATTTCGTCAGAGCCAGATTTCTGGAAGAAACTTTTAAAAAGAGCTCTTATTCTCCTCCTTAGTAAATAATAACAATATATGCAACGTAGATGCATATCTTATATATAAAATGCTAAATCCTCCTGCTCCGTGCCCGTTTCCATAGTGACAAGCAACAATACAAATTTCATTGTTTCCAACAAATGAAAAACACTGATTGTTAAAATCCAAAAATCGCAGCCGACGAAAAAGACTTAAAAATCTTACATTTTTCGTAGGCTACGGTTCAAAAATATTTTTTCGTCATAGATTTAACTATATACGTACATCTATTGGCATTTAAAAATAGCACACTAAAATAAATAAATAAATCAAATTCAATCCTAAATAAGTAATTTTAAATTCATTATATGCATTCTTATTTTTTAATTTAAAAAAAAATTATATTCAAAAAAAAAATTTTGAAATTTATTAACAATTCAAATCACAAGTAGGTGACATTAGTTTTTACATTTTATGACATTCTTTATATAGTAATAAGTTTTCAGTTGTACCAATTAATAAAACGGAAAACTTCATAAATTAGAAAAATAAAAAATCAAATCGAAAAAAATCAAAAGCAAATAACATTTTTTTCTCTTTTTTTTTAATATTCATTATATGTGTATAATTAATTTTTTTAGTTTTAAAATATAGTGGTCGTGCCCCCCAGAAACAATCTGCCAAGAAAAAAAAAAAAAAAAAAAAAAAAAAAAAAAGAGCCAGGCGAGACATTTTCACTGAAGAGCAAAGTTTATATGTTATAGTTGAAAATGTATTTTGTGTTAGGTTATAACTGTCAAATGACAGTAGTGACTTTGTCCTATTGTAACAGGACACATTGTGTTAGTATCACTCTCATGTTGACAGTGACTTTTTTAGTGTTAGCAATACTGTCAATTTTCGCAGTCCTGCCAATTATCACAATCCTATCACAGATGAAATTTAAAAAAAAAAAAATCGAACTTGCAGTTTCCAGTATTGCAGTAACCTTCGTAGGCCGGGCTTTCGAATAAAATCAAAAGCAATAACATTATTTATTGTATGCTCGGATCGGTGCAGCAAGCTGTGTCTGACGCGAACTGTCGTGATCCGTTGTAAAAAAAACTTGAGCTAGGAAAGAAACCCAAGCTGTCTGTTTTCAAATCTTTGTCCCCATTCATTTCTATGATCATGAGTCTTGGGTAATGACAGAAATAGTTCTGAAATGAGATTCTGAAAGGTGGAACAAGTGTTCCCCACTAGATAGTGTTAGGCATCACAATAAGGCAGTCTTTAGGTACTGAACCGCTACTTCTTCGCATTGAGAGGCCTCAGGTGCATTGGTTTGGCCACATTTACGGATGCCGCAAAACCATCTTCCTAGGCAGTTGCTATTTTCCAAGTCGGTGGTTGGTTAAGTCACGTGACAACGGGCTGGGTGGGGGTAAGGGGGGCAAAAACATGAACTTGGTCGTAAGCCCATAAGAAAAAAAATTAATGGGGTTAGGTCAGGTGACCGTGGAGGTCCGGAAGAAGAGGAGAAATATGTCTCTTAAGAGACCAAGGGTCGGCCTAAAACTTTGTGGCTAGATTACATTGATCATCTGGGTTCGAGCGTGACCACCGAGAGAGAAGGCCTCCGCAATGAAACTGAATACATTGTTGCATCACATAGATAGTGCATTGTTATTCGTATTTCTACCAATAATAAGTCCTGAATTTGCACTATCTATGATGATGTAACAATGTATTCAGTTTTATTGCGGAGGCCTTTTCTCACGGTGGTCACGGTTCGAGGCACTTGGGTATTACCATTGAACCTGATGGCGGAAAATCTCGAGCGCTGCCCTGTGACCTTAACGAATAAGCAGGTTTGAAAACTAAGTAAACATATTTATTATTGGCATCCCTGTCAATTATCACAGTCCTATCACAGGCGAAATTTTATAATTAAAAAGGAATTTACAGATTCGCCTGTTGTGGCACCGTCGTATGACGGGCTTTAATACTAGTCTTATATATAAAATGCTAAATCCTCCTGCTCCGTGCCAGTTTCCATAGTGACGAGCAACAATACAAATTTCATTGTTTCCAACAAATGAAAAACAGTGAATATTAAAATCCAAAAATCGCAGCCGACGAAAAAGACTACTAAAGAAATCTTATCTTTATCGTAAGCTACGGTTCATTACATACATCTGTTGATAATTTAAAAATATACACTAAAATAAATAAATAAATCAAATTAAATCTTAAGTAAGTAATTTAGCTAATCTAAATTACGAATTTCAATACATGTATACGATTCTTATTTTTTAATTTTAATAAAAAATAAAAAAAACATTCACAAGTAAGTAACATTAGTTTTTTCATTTTATGATATTCTTTAAATGAGCATAGCAATAATTTTCAGTTGAATAAATTAATAAAAAAAAAGTTATAAAATAGAAAAATAAAATCCAATCGAATAAAATCAATATTTTTTCTCATTTTATAATATTCATTAAATGTGTATAATTAATTTTTTTTAGTTTTAAAATATAGTGATCGTGCAATATGCTCCCAAAACAGTCTGCCAAGGAAACTGAGCAATGAGAGAGGTAGAAAAGAGTCCGATGAACCATTTTCACTGAAGAGCAAACTTTACATTTAACAGTCATTGATGAGTTTTTGTGTTAGGTTATAACTGTCAAATTGACAGTAGTGACTTCGTCACACTGTAACAGAACACATTGTCTTAGTATTGCTCTCATATTGACAGCGAATTTTTTTTTGTATTGGCAAAACTGTCAATTATCACAGTTCTGTCACAGTTCAAATTTCTTTTAAATAAATTCGAACTTACAGTTTCCACTGTTGCGGTAACCGTCGTACGCCGGACTTTCGAATAAAAACAAAAGCAAGCTGTGACTGATGCGAACTGTGGTGATCCATTGTAATAAACTTGAGCTAGGAAAGAAAACCAAGCTGTCTTTTTTCAAATCCGTCTTTGTCCCCATTCTCATTTATGATCATGAACCGAAAGAGTGCTGAAATGAAATCCTGAGTTTGGCAGGTGTTCCCTACTAGATAGTGTTCAGCATCACTATAAGGCAGTCTTTAGGCGTTGAGCCGCTACTTCTCCGCATTGAGAGGGCTCAGTTGCTTCGGTAAGGCGACATGTACGGATGCTTACGATATGGCCACATGCTTCCAAGTCGATGGTGACATAAGAGACAAAGGGTTCGAGTCGCTTGGGTATTATTAATGTGGACATGCACCTGATGGCGGAAAATCTCGAGCGCTGCCCTCGCGACCTTAACGGATAAGTAGGTTTGTAAACTAAATAAAAAAATACACTTTCAGCCTCGATTTCTTATTGACAGCGACTTATTTACTATTGGCATCCTATCAATTATCACAGTCCTATCCCAGACTAAATTTTATAATTAAAATCGAATTTACAGATTCACCTGTTGTGGCACCGTTGTATGACGGGCTTTATTACATAATGGACAATCTGTAAACTATTTTGCACTATCATCTTTCCGTTATTTGTATTTACTATATATTACTTACTGCGAACAAAAATTCAATGTAAGTATGTTTAAAACCTAAACAAATATTCGTTTTAATGGTAAGTGACGTTTTTTAAATTTCCATGTAATCACATCATTTTTTAATGTTGTTCTAGCATCTCGCAAATTGGAAAGCAACAGTGGCATAGGTATTTGCGTTTATTATTTGCTGTCGACCTAAAATTGTTTGCGGAAAAAGTAGAATCAGCTAAGCGTAAAGTTGTTCAGGCATGTAAAATGGCTTGTTTGTTGAATCGGCATAAATTTAAATAAACTATTCAAATGTTATTTAAATAACATTACGATTCTGTTGAATTAAACTTAAATTTCTAGCAATGTGGACGATGGCAGCTCCTGAAACTTTTTTAAAATACGCCTCAGCTTCGAAATATATTTATCGATTGTCATATTAAATATTTTTATCACAACAATTTATGTTGCTCGGACTGGATTTATTTATTTATTTATGGCTATTGACATTTACCGACAAATTATAAACTATGGATTGCAGAAATAAAGTAAACATGCAACTATTTTTGTTTGCGATTGCTGATAAAATGTTGCGTTATTTCGCCATAATAAAGAAAACGAAATTTCCAGTCAAATTGACACTTTATAGTTAACGGATATTAACTTCATGAAAATGGAAAACTAACTTAATCATCGATTTTCGAGAAATATCTCAGCCGTTCACTGCTCATAGAAGATGATACCATAGAATGTTTAATAAATAAAATAAAAGTTAAATAAATAAAAACGTTACAAGAATAAAATGTAAATTAAAAAAAAAAATAAAATGCACATAAAAATTTAAATACAATAAAAAATAAAAACTGTTAAATAAATAAACACGATACAAGAATGTTTAATAAATACGAGATACAGTCTATTCCAAAGCGTTTTCACTTGCTTGGCAGGAGTTGAGCAAATAAACAATAAATAAATTTGATTTTTCATTTCAACGAAAATTGTTTTTCTTCAGGTTTCTCCATTTAAAAAAAACAAAACACGGCTAACCGAAGTTGATCGGTTTTTAAAGTTTAGTAGTTTGAACGGACATCGTAGGAGTTTAAATCAGGTTGGCCATCCAGAGAGGAAACAGGGATCACGATATAACTGATGTGGGCGTACTACAGTACTTTTAACTAAAAAGATTAATCGCTGCTTTGTATTTCAGTAAGATAATCTTTGCAGATGAAATATTTAACCCACTTATTAAAAACAAAGCAAATAAAAATTTATTTTATTTATTTTATTCTGTATTCGAACATTGATATTTTTACTTATTACTTTTTAAATTCTGTAATATTTTGATACCGAAATTGTTCATGCTACCGTATATTAATCTTATATTTTATAAGATAAAAAATCCATTACGATATACCGTACCGTAAACAGCACACAGTCTATTTTTGCATAAATATATGCTTTTTCATATATTAGATACTGTATTGTTATATACAGGGTGATCTAAAAGTCGCGCACATCTAAATTCGATTGTTCTATAAATAGTGTAATAGTTGAAAAGTTTTATCGCCTACTTTTAAACTTTTATATTTTGAGCATATGTTGTAAAAATATGCATACGTTGTGTAAATACTCTATCAAACTGTATTAAACAATATTACGCAATGTCGTCTGGTTTTTATTATTATTTCGATGTGCGTGGCTTTTGAATCACTCTTTTTATCGTCGTTGTCAAACCAATATCTGCTATGTGCACTTTATTGGGATTTCAATATTTTATCGGTTTTATCGGTTTGTCATCTGGTTGGAGAGCTTGTACAAGCTGAATCTTGTATGGATACAATTTTAACGTCTTACGTACGATTTTATGTGCCGTGGATTTAGGCAACCCCAATTCTCTGGAAGCTGTCCTCATCGAATTTCTAGGGCTCCGATAAACCCTTGCAACGAATTCAGTAACCAAATTTGCATATAAAAGAACTAGTATGTACTTATAACCACTATACGACGAACCATGACCATTTTATAAAATATGCTATGTGCAGCAACTAGATTATTGTTAAATAAAAATTAAATATCTCCTAAAGCTAGTTTTTGCACATGGATGAGAAAACAACTTTGATTGCCGATACGTTATGTTTTAAGCATAAACCCAGAAGACATTTCATTTCAAAAAATTAGTAGCTATTCCCTATGAAATGCCATACTGGATTTATAGTTTATATATTCAGAAGACTATTATTTTGTTAAATCTGAAGCAAAGTTAAAGTTCATTTTCTACTACTGATTATTTCTTGAAAAACAAGTAATGATTGAATTCGTGTATATGCCATTACATGGTTGAGTGTGCTTTGCCAACTTATTGCTTACTTCCTCGTGTAAAGTAAGGAGCATAAAAATTGGCAAAACTGCGGTATTTACATAATGTTAACGTGCGTGTAAAATTTCTAACGAATGGGTTCATTATAAACGTAGGTAGGGCAGGTATATCGCATTGAAGCCAATAACTAGCGCAAGGTTGTTGCATAGTTAATTTACGGATAATATGAGCAATGGAGCAGCAGAATAGAAACACACTCCGAGTTTTTTGGGAAAGTGGCATCAGAAATAGACAGGAGGCCAGTGAAAGATCAGGTATACCGTTGAGAACATGTTACCGAATAATGAAGAAATTGGATTCAGGAGAAGACATCGAACGCAAGGCTGGATCAGGTAGACTCAAGATACTAGATGGTAATGATCGACGCCGTATTGCACAGTTGGCCGCTCTCCATCCACAGATTTAGTAAATGTGCTCTTGCCAAACATGGCCCAACAGATTTCAATGACTGTTGGAGTCGTTTTTCGATGGCATGCCCGGCAGATTGCAGGAGTGCTTGCAAAACCAAGGAGGGAAGATCAAGAAATGATTTTGTAGCACATATTATTGTAAAATATTGCCGGTACATAACGATATCTTACTTGTATGGATGTCATGTTTCTTTATATTAAAACGCTTGTTTTGGTTCTTGCCAATTTTTATGCTCCCTGCTTTAGTTATCACGTTATTGTATTGCATTTGTGCTATAATAATAATAATAATAATAATAATAATAATAATAATAATAATAATATGATTAATAATATATGATTCATTATTAATAAATAAAAGCCTTCCTAATAAAGGCTCAAAATCAGAGCTCAGTCAAAACAGTTGAACGTCACTCATTATGCCTACCTATTCCTGGTGCTAAGAAACAATAAATGGCATCGTCCGACATGATTCAAACTCAACTTCTTGCTTGAACCGATTTAATGTATCTCACTGGCTTATTGTATTGCAAGGAAGCCGAATATCGTTTACCTAAGTGAAAACGCTTTTGGAACAGACTGTACGTCCAAAAAGTGTATTCCGTTTGGTAGTATAAAAAAAAGCAATTTCACACACTGAAAAAAAATTTTATTACAAAAATCTCCATACCTTGAACTATTTTTCTTCATATCTGCCACAAATTTAAAGGCACGTATCATAGCGGCGCACGAGATTTTATAGCCTTCCTCATAAAAAAATTGCCTCCTGAGATGTCAACCATATCGTGCAGTCTCGATGGCCGCCCGTGTTGCAGGCTCTTGCGCACGAATGGATCGTTCGATAATATCCCATATAAATTTATGTTCGATGGAATTCATGTCTGGCAATCTAGGTGACCAAGGCATTTGTTGGAATTGTTCAGAATGCTCATCAAATCAGTCGCGAGTGATGTTGGCTCGGTGACAAGGCACATTGTCCTTCTGGAGCATTCCGTCGTTCTTAGGGTACTTGCCATTAAGGGCTGAAAATGGTCACCAAGCAGCTGGACATAACTATTCCCAGCTGGTAGGCCCAATTTGTTCAGAAGACGCAAACCTCCCATGTAAACACTCCCCACATTGTGATAGATCCACCATCAGCTTGCACATGCTTTCCTGACAACTTGGGTCCCTGGCCTCATGGGATCTACGCCAAACTCGAATCCTACCATCTGTTTGCACCAACTTGAATCGTGACTCATCGGACCAAGCTATATGTTTCCAGCCATCTAAGGTCTAATGAATATGTTCACGAGCCCAGGCAAGGCGCAGCTTCCGATGAGTAAAGACATTGGTATCGGTTTTCTGCTGACATATTTTATCAGTGTCAAATTTCGCTGTACTGACCTCTCTTTTCTAATGCGCCCCTCATTAAGTTTGCTGTTAACTTATTTAGAGACGTGTGTCTGTTACAAATGACCATTCTGCTTAGATGTCACTGGTCAGGAGCATTTAGTAGCCGTGGTCGGCCACGGCGCTATCCAAGTGGGAGGTAATGCCTGAAATTAGGTACTCTTTGTACACCCTTGACATTGTGAATCGATGAATGTTGAATACCCGTATCACTTCAGAAATGGAATGTCCCATGCGTCTAGTTCCAACTGTCATTCCGTGTTCAAACTTTAATAATACTCTTCGTTTAGAAATAATCACGTTACCAGACGTTTCGGACAATTGCCACTAGTAAAATTGGCAGCACTCATAACTTTTGGCGCATCAGTGTATAATGTAACCAGATCTGTAAATTAAGGTAGTCGTTGAATTCTCCCATCCCACCATTGTTGTATCAGATTATTGAAAGTGTGCACTATAGAGGGCGAACCGTCGCATCGGGTCGGATTAGCAGCCATTCGCATTGTTTAAAACCAACGTTTATTATATTTTAATATATTTTAACAATTAATGTAAACCATGGTCAATAAGTAAGGCCGAGAATAGATGAAGGCGTAAAGAAAAATAAATCTCCTTGCTTCTCTACCCTTTCATCTATTCTTGGTAAGGCCATATAAATAAATCTTATTTGCTCATTATAGGAATACGAAAAAAATTACGGCTCTATTAGACTGGATACCAGCAGTGGCAGAAAAAAATCATCAACCCTGAATTTTTGGCTAGTTCAACGACCACCTTAATTTACAGATCATGAATGTAACCAATAATATGTGGATACTCGTAATCAAGAAGACTCGGAAGATGCTCCACTTGTCCACGGACATGATGAGAAAGACCGTTGATACTGTTCGCAGTTGAGATTTATAAAATAATAGATAAACTGAATGATGTTTATGCCAGCGCATAATAAAAATACAGGGTGATTCAGTCAATTTCTGACCGTTTCAGTACTATGATTTATTGACCCATTAATGCTTACAAACTTAGCATTTCAGTATGATATTTTAGGCAGTTCGGAGTTTTTATTACCGTGGAAAAGTCTTGATGATATGCTCAATGTGGCCACCACGAACGTTTTGAACTGCTCGCAGCCGAATGGTGAAGTTGTTCAAACTCTATCCAGGATTTCTGCATCCACAAGGGTGCAACAGTCGACGATGCTTTGTCGCAGCTGGTCTAGGGTTCTTGGTGCTGTAGTGAACACACTGTCTTTAAGGAACCCCCAGAGATAAAAATTACATGGGTTTAGGTCAGGACTCATAGGGGGCCAACGAAAGCCACCCCCGAATCGATCTGGAAACCTGTTTTGAAATAACACGATTTCCGAATTTCTGATTGAGAAAAGTCTAGCACTTCATTAGTGGTGTGAGGCCTAGAACCATCCTGTTGAAACCATTGATGTCGAAGCGGTATACGCCTCCTTCGCAGCTCGGGAATGAAGAAGGTTTCCAACATATTAAGGTAAGCCTGTGACGTTACGGTGCCTTCAAAAAAGAACGGACTAATGATGCCTCTTTTGGAAATCGAGCACCAAGCCATAACCTTTCGTGGATGAACAGGTGATTTATGGATCTCATGAGGGTGCTGAGAACCCCAAAAACGAACGTTGTGATTATTAACGTCACCTGACAGATGGAAGAAGGCCTCATCTGACACCCACAGGTTGTCCACAATGTCCTGATTGGCTTCCATTTCTGCTCCAAACTCCATCACAAATTGTTGCCGCTTCTGTCTTCCAGTGTCTGTTAACTCCTGATAAACATGCATCTTATACGGAACAGGTGTAAATCCTTTCTCAAAATTCGCCGCGACATGGTATACGACAGCCCTTCTTCAATGGATAGGCGGCGAACAGATTTTTTGGTAGGGGAATCGACCAACCTTGTGCGAACATTTTCGACAACTTCGGCCGTTCGAACACGAGCTTCGCTCCCGCCTTTTTTCTTGCCTTTAACACATCCAGTGGCACGAAATTGCTTGACAAAATCCATGATTGCTTGCCTGCCTGGTGCGTCTCGACACTTATACTCCTTCCGGAACTTTCTTTGCACGGTTACAGGTGATTTTGTCTCGAAACACCATTCGACAACCTTGCATTTCTGCTCTGTTGATAAAGCGGGCGCCATTTTTCAAAAATACGATTTTCATGCAGCGCCGTTGCAACAATACAAACTCATACTATTTAGAAATCCGATATGGCGCTCATATTCTTTCAATTGTTTATCCCTAATGCACGTCATTCGAGTGAAATGGTCAGAAATTGACTGAATCACCCTATACTTAACTGCCATCTTTAAATATTAAGGCGTTGCACAAATTCAAATATTTTAAATGGATCTCCGCACACTTTAATTCATAGACTAAATAAAACACGTGACGTTGGCGGAAGCCGGCGATTAAACAGTAAAAAAAAAATCAATTCGAGTTCTGATTTATTTTTCGTGAGATCAATTATCTTTTTAAAAATATTAATTAACATTCTTTAATTTTTGAGATGTGTTATAAAATTGCAAGTGAATTAAGATTTCCCGTAAACGTAAGGGTTCAGGTGCACAATTCAGGAGACAATTAAAAGTCAACATAAATTTCTATTTAAATTTCTTGCTTCGTTGCTTCTACCTCCAAGATTACGCGTCCAAATTTAATCAATGTCAATTGAAGTATTTCCAAAGGGAATTTCCAAGATAACATGAAATTCTTGACTGCTTGCAAGTTACAGAGTATTATCGAGTAGCTGAAATATTTACCTATCAATCAGCGAAAATGCATAAGTTTACGTCATTACACTAAATTAGTAGCATTCACATTCTTATTATTTCAAATACTGTAATATATATGAATTTTAATTAAAGATAACATTTAATTAAAAATATATGAGAAGAATAAATTTTGGTTGCAGGCATTGATTAGCCTACTTATATCAGATTGCTACATAAATCAAATTAAATAAGGTAATTATTTTGTCTTTACTCCTGTCAGTTAAGGGTCCTCAAATAAATAGCATAAATACTAACTACGGAAATAGCTAAACTTTAATGAAATCAGTGAAAGACGTAAAAACAATATCCGAGAATTTATTCATTTACATTTTTACTAAAATTTTCATAGAGTCAAATCATAAGATCTAGAGTCCTGAGTGAAATGATCGATTAACGACTAATTAACCATTGACTAATAAGAAAACAGTAAAATGCCTGGTTTACTTTCCTTAACAATTGAAAGTCTTCTTGCTCTAAACTCCTGATACCATTAAAAGATAATGTATATTTACCATAAGCTTGCTGTAATTTAATATCTTTTGTGGCTGCATGCTGCAACAGAAAATGGGATTTTATTGCTGCATACTCGTTCTCTCATTTGACGTACATGGTTTTGGCATGCATGGTTTACAAAACAAAGCACCGCAATATCGCTACTTAATATGGTGTTACCCTCTAATCATTAAGAGAAATTGTAAAAATATGGCTCTCAGCTCTCGTTGAATACTATTTATTACTTTATGAACAATTCCTGTTTGTTATTTGAGTAATAACTTACATACCAAAGTGATATACAAGGTGCTTTCGAAAAGTTCGGTGAATGGTCTCATAAAATAAAGGAAGCAAGAGATACAAACAAAGTACCTTTACTGGCATTCAAAGTAATCGCCATTAGCTACAACACATTTTTGACATCGGTTGTAAAGCTGCTGGAAACTCTCAGCAAACGCTTATTTCGGTATCGCCCGAAGCACCGTTGTCCAACGTTGTTGGATCTCCTCAATGTCGGCAAAGCGTAGATCTTTTCAGGACTCCTTTGAGGCGGAGAAATGATAAAAAATCTCCAGAGGTTTCTATCCGGTGTTGCTTTTGCTCATTTGACAGCTTGTGCGGTACAAACCAGTCACAAATCTTACGTTTTTGCACATGTTCGTGAACAATGGTAATTACACTGGCTGGTTTATCTTCAATTCTTCTGCTATCATTCTCAAAGATAGCCGCCGATCATCCACAAGCATCCATCGCACTTGTTGGATGTTGTACGCACATGTGAGTATGTACTACAATGTTGAATGCGTAACTCGTATGTTCCATATTGACCCTCCAAATTCCATCCTCGTCGGTTTTAAACAACCGGAGTCATAAACTTGTTGATCTTGATGGCGAAATTTGGTTTCTGTTAGCATTCAGGTTCGGGCCCATGTTTATATGAACTTTTTTGGTTAGAATCACCCATACTACCAGTTACCAAATTTTCGTTCACGTATTACGAGACATCTTGTATATCTCAGAAAAGATAAAGAAAGCACATTTTTCAGTAAAAGTGGCAAACAAAGAATTAATATGATGTATTTTAAGCGCATTTACAGAAAAGATGACGCTTGAACTTGGCTATTAAAATGCACATGTAAACTTTTTTATTTAACTGTAATTCAAACTCAATAACTGGAAAATGGCAAATGTCTATATAGGCTGATCTAAAACAATATGGACTAAATAATTAGAAATAAACCTCTGGAGCTGTGGTCACTTGGATTCTATTTCTTCACAATAGGGACTAACTCCAGGAGGTGATTCCTGTCCAGAAAACGAACAATAAATTCATATGAACAAATATCTGGAAATGGGCGATTTGCTTGTAATAGAGCCATCCTGTGGCAGTAATTGTGTCAACTTTAGAAAGGATGCTCGAAGTGGCTTCCTTCCGTTTCGTCTCTTCCATCAAATGATCCTTTCTCACCCAGCGCCGAAACATGGTTGCACACATTTTGTGGTTCGGTGGTACTGTCTGTCGGGGCATTTTTCTTGGTACATCCGTGCGGCCTCTCTACCAATCCCATGTGCTTCTCCGTATGTGAAGAACTTCTCGGCTTGTTCCTAACATGAATGAATACTGGACCATTGTACCTTCGCTTCAGGACTTTAACTCAAAAGTAACTTTACAACAGAAGGAAAACACACTGTTTGTATTGTTATGGGGGCATGATGGCGTGCATGGAAACGACGCATTTCCGGAAATAGGTTGATACAAACTTTTTTGTTAATTTTTTGTGAGGAAGTCTATCCCTCTTGTCGTAATTCGCTCTGTATATATCAAATTTAACACAAATTTTTATATTACATAATTTGTGAATGTTCTTCTCTCGCAGTTGCTAAACCAAGCCATGGATGGGAGGCCCAGTGCCAAAGTAGAGTCTATTCACCTTGGATGAGAGGGGCAAGAATAACGGGTGAAATTTCGTCCCTACTGCAACGTGTTTTTAACTGACGTCAAAAAAAAGGTTATCAATTCGACTCGTATGTATGCAATATTGTTGGAATTGCACAATATTCGTATATGTTAATCTATGCGAGCTTCTAAACAAGTGTGCCAAATTTCGTAAGTGTCTGTATGTATGTATGCTTGTTGGTGCGGTAATTCTTTCTTATATTGGATAGAGTATCTTTCAACTTAGGGAACCAGTCCAAGTTTAATCAAAATCGGTTCAGTAGTTTTCAAGATATGGACTGTTAAATGTATACCAATCACTGGAAAAACACGTCGCCGGTAATTACTAGGAAAAAATCATTTGAGTTTAAAAATTAAATAACAAGTTAAAAAAATTACTCATGTAAGCAAAGTCATCTGAGACACTGATAGCCCTATTTTCTAAATGGATTTGTCCGTTTCGTACATGCTTAGGACTGATCAGGACACTCCAACAGGGAAGAGTTACTGAATTCTACGTATTCCCTGTCCCTGACTGTTAAAAGTCACAATGCTGATGAGCTATACGCTGCCCTGTCAAAAGAATCCGGACACCTCGCTCCATGGAAATGCTGTCGTCAGTAACGCGTTGGCCCACCCTTTGTTGCATTTACTGTTGTAGCACAATGAGGAAGACTGTCCACAAGTTGTTTAACTCCACTGGTGTGATACGGTGCCATTCAGTCGTCAAACGGTCCACAACTGATGACGAGTCGTGACCGGGTACAAGTGCATCCGTACACGGCGCTCCAGCACATCCAACAATGTTTCGATTGGATTCAAGTCTGGACTCTAAGAAGGCCAGGGCAATAACCGGATGTCTGCATGGGCGAACCATGCCTGTGTTAAACGAGCGGCGTGACATGGGGCATTG
>JAHWFO010111394.1:965641-984296 GCA_023313115.1 Rhysida immarginata | reverse complement strand
TTTTATTCTACTTTTTTAAAAAAGCAGACTCCAGACACCTTGCGGCACCGTGTAAAGAATTAGACGATTTCTCTCCACAGACATGGAAGGAACTGATGAAAAGACATTATATTACTTATGATGCGAAATACAAGTAAAATGAAAACCCAGGAAAAAAAAAGAAAAGAGAGAAAGTGTCATTAATAAGGTAGGTGCAGTGTTCTGGATGAATGTTGCGATGGAGGTGAGGTGGGTGGTCGTGGTCGTAAAAAGGCAACGAGGCTTTGGTTCGTGGCGCTTAGCTGCAGTTGCCGTAAATTGTTGGCCTGAAGAAGGGGCAGAGGGGATATTCGCGCTTCCTTAAACCCATCTACACAAAAAAAAAGGAATGGGTAAAAGTGGAAAAAAGCCTTTCGCGATAGACTAACCATGTAATAATTCCTTTAGCTAATATGAACGTCTGAAAATCAAAGAGAAATTATATTATTTAAAATAAGAAAACCCGATGCTGCGGTAAAAATTGTGAAATTAATAGATTTTGCTTTACAAAGATCACTAAAGAATATTTTACGACTATTTGTTATAAAAAAGTATTATACGAAAAAGTAACAAATTTAAACCGATTTGCATTTGCTTACAGAAAGCTTTCGCTGGCAAAATAGCTTTATAACATTTTCTCTTTGGCGGGAAACAAAACAATTCAATTACCTGACGAATATTACACAGCAAAATGAATATTTATCTTAATTTCATGCTGAAATACAGGATGAGCACAAAAACAGTCCTTAAATGCAAACAGTTATAAATTCAAATTTTATTGGAATTTTCTTACACATTTTTGGCTAAAGTTGCTTCAATTCATAAACATTTCATGTGGTATTAAGTTGGTATCATACACACTGGATGTACGCCCCTCCTTTTGCTCAGCAAGGACCGATGCGATAATCTAGCTGAGATCAGATTCTCTGCAGCACATCCGGAATGATCGAGTTTACAGCTTCAGTGATGCGTTCTTGCAGATCATCGACGGTTGGGGATAGTGGAGAAAGGAAAAAGTCCATTCTTTTATATACAGGGTGTTTTTGAATTGAGTACAGATTTTTTGGGAGATGATAGAAGAAGTCCTTAGAAGTATTTTTTGTCATATGAACATGGGGTCCCCGCAGCTCCGTTTACTTACAATACTGCATTGAACAATCAAATGACACCGGGACGCAGTGTGCGTTGGTAGGCCGAGATTATTTTATTTTTAACAATTAAAACAAGCAATCTACTGTAATAACTTTTAAAGTAATTGCTTGCAAATAAATTTCAAGGTGCACGTGCTTGTTTGTTGAAAAGTCTTAGGACAAACTTCGTCAAGGAGATTCCATGGTATCCAACCCCTTTGTAAAATACGATTAGTCCATATGTAAATGAACTAATCGCATTCTGGGAAAGCAGTAGGTAAAGATTTGTTTTAAAAAGTTCACTTGTGTAAAGTTAAACAAACAGTAAGAATCGTTTTACATGGAATGATTATGCAGACATGCATCTGTGTCTCGGTGCTGCTGGTACCATGGATGGTGCAAGGCGTTTGTATGCTGAACGTTATCCCAACAGAATTCTTCCCAATTCACGAACATTTGGTGCAGTAGATCGTCATCTAAGAGAAACAGGCACATTCGCTCATGATAATCATCAGCGTGGACGTCGTCGGTGGTTACGCTCCCCTGAGTTAGAGGATAAAGTTTTGGAAAGGTTTAACCGAAATCCATCGACAAGTACTCGTGCGGTCGGAGCTGCTCTGAATACTAATCATACCACTGTATCGAACATTTTACATGACAACCTGCAACATCCGTTCAAGCTTCGAAAGGTGCAGGAATTATGTCCCAATGATCATGATCCCCGGCGTGCTTTCGCGGAATGGTTTATGCAGCAACAGAATAGGATTAAAGACTTTCCTTCCATGGTTTTGTGGACAGATGAGGCAACGTTTACGCGAGAGGGAATGTTCAATAGCTACAATAGTCATCTGTGGTCTCATGTCAACCCATGTGCAACACATGTTAACAGTTTTCAGCATCGTTTTTCGGTGAATATTTGGGCTGGCATGATTCACAATGTCCTGATTGGGCCATATCTCCTACCATGCCGTCTTAACGGGCAAACATACCTTGGTTTCCTGAAGGAGGAGCTCCCTGGTCTTCTTGAGGATGTTCCACTAATGACCAGACATTTGATGTGGTTTCAACAGGACGGCGCACCTTCGCATTACACAAGAGCAGTTAGAGATTACCTAAATGAGACATATCCTGGTCGTTGGATTGGTCGTGGCGGACCAGATGCTAGGCCACCGAGTTCGCCAGATCTCACACCGATGGATTTATTTTATGGGGAAGCATAAAATCAATGGTGTACTCCGAACCCGTAGATACCGAAGAAGAATTGGCGGCTCGTGTTGTCGCGGCAGCAGATGACATCAGCGACCGTGCAAATCAACTGTTTCCACGCGTACATCAATCCATCATAAGGCGTTACGAATTGTGCTATGAAGCAAATGGCGGTCAATTCGAACAATTACTGTAAAAGTCATACAGTAGATTGCTTGTGTTAATTGTTAAAAATAAGATAATCTAGGCCTACCAACGCACACTGCGTCCCGGTGTCATTTGATTGTTCAATGCAGTATTGTAAGTAAACGGAGCTGCGGGGACCCCATGTTCATATGACAAAAAATACTTCTAAGGACCTCTTCTATCATCTCCCAAAAAATCTGTACTCAATTCAAAAACACCCTGTATACACTTTGTCCTTCACGTAGCCCCAAAGGAAAAAGTCACAAACTGTTAAGTCCGATGATCTCCTAGGCCACTTGTAGAACATCTGGTGTTTTAGCCAGCGCGGCCATACATCTGCTTGGCAGGTGCTCATTGAGAAATCTGCGGACAGTGAGATGCCAGTGAGGCGGTGGCTCATTTTGCTCATTCTCACTGGCATCTCGCTGCATGGTGCTTCTCTAACAATTCGGCCTAAAAGGATCTCTCTGTACATCCTTGACAATTGGGATAGAGGAATGTTAAGTATCCGCATCACTTCAGAAATTGAATGTCCCATGCGTCTAGCTCCAACTGTCATTCCGCGTTCAAACTCTGATAATTCTTGTCATGTAACTATAATCACGTTACAACATGTTTCAGTCGACTGTTAATAGTAGAATTTAAAGCACTGATACCAATCTGCCGATTTATACACGTTTTATGCGATGCAAGCGACACCTAAAAATTTGAATACAGACACTAGCGCTTCAGTGTATACAGGTTGTAATGAAACTGACAAAATGCCGGACCATCAATAACGCAATATACCACTGAAAATAATCCATATATAGGAAGAAAGATTCCGTGAAAATTTTCTTTAGTTACATATGTAGCCTAGATCAGCGACCATTAAAGCCGCTAATCGAAATCATCGCTAACGTTAACTAAAACCATCGATTCGGACTGTGAATGTCAAAGGGTCGGTTGAGTAAAAAATTCCGATGATAATTAATTTTTCAAAACAAGATAATTCAATCGACATTGTAAAAATTATTTACATTCAAACTTTCATACTGTATAATGAAACTTTAGGAAAACAAAATTAGAAAGAAATTCCGATAATAATCGGCTTCTTGTTAAAATTAGAGATGTCAGAATTCATCAAAGCTGTTGATAAATTCTCTGATGATGAATGTTGAGTCTCATCGGAACGCTGGGTAGGAGGATGTGCAATAGCCTGAAGAGATGTTTTCTTCACTAAATTAGATCACGTGGTCCATTGTGAAATGGCGGCAACATGTGCTGATGAAGTATTGAAAGAGAAAATAGCAAAGAACCAACTGCTTTACGTTATTAATTATTTTTGCGCGTTTTAAGGTAGTAAATCGAAATAATCGGCCATTGCTACAGTTAAAATATCTTCCTCACTTCATATTTTACCATTTAAAAATTCTACTTGCAAAAAGTGATTACTTTCCCTGTGTTGTTTGAAAAAGTAAGTCGCTTAATTGATATAATTGCAACTACAATGCAGCCAAAATTGTTTTGCGGATGCATCAATCGTATTGTTAAATAGCACTACCCTTGCATACGAGGTCCTAACCAAAATTTCCCGAAATTGTTTTATTCTGACCGATCCGTCAGAGGTACGAAGTTTTGCCGATAGATGGTGTTAGGGGAACGCCTCAGCTGTAATTTTATCAAGCGGGTCATCCTATGTCCACGTGATTTTGAGTTTGAGCTGTTTTTGTCACAACTTTGTGTTGGTCGTGTTGCGATTCTTGATAATAAAGCTGAAGAAAACTGCGGCTGATACCCACAGATTGTTAAAAGAGGCTTTTGGTGAACAAGCTTTAGGCCAAACCCAAACATTTGAGTGGTTTAAGCTTTTCAAAGATGGTCGGGAGTCTGTGGAAGACGACAACCATTCTGGTCGACCGTCAACAAGCATAACTTTGGAAATGATCACGAATGTGCGTGACATGATCCACGATGTTTGTGATCGCCTTGAACTGTCATGCGGGACGTTTTGAGACGATTGAGGAAAAACGTGAGGCACAAAAGGCCAGAGAAGTGGAAGAAGAAAGACTGGCTGCTCCATCACGACAATGCCCCGGCGCACACAAAGCTCGATGTGAGGAACTTCCTCAACAAAAACAACATGATCGCTGTCCCTTGGCACCCTGCGCTTTCTACAGCTTCCGAAAATTAAAATTGCGGTTAAAAGGGTGGCGATGTAACTCCTTTGAAGTGATCCAAGCGGAATTGCAGCAGATGTCAAACATGCTCCAACCTGGAAACTTCCAGGAGTGCTTTCAGAAGTGGGAAGTATAAATGCCCAAGGAGGCTACTCTGAAGGTAACGGTGGTAGTTAAAAGATCGTGTAAGTTCCGTATTTAATAGAGGTACATTTCGAGAAATTTTGGGTAGCACCTCGTATAACGCTCGTTGCATCGACGCCGCTCGTCAACGGAAGTGATGATTTTAACAACAAACCGAATGCATTTGGAGTATCTTCCTGATCTTCTTGGCTGCAAGTATCCACACCTTTAAGTAAAAAGGAGGAAAAGAATTTGCCACAAAAATTAGTTAATGTATATACGTGTACTATTTACCCATATTTCAATTGTTTCTGTAATTTTTAACTCTATCGACAGGCATATATTGCAAAAAGTGTCCCGTTGATTTTTGCCAGCACAATCTTCCGTCTCCTCTGCAACTGATAATCTGTAGGACATGATTGGACGTCTAAAAAGTGCCATTGCTGCTGCTCAGCATTAGAAGAGGGAGAGTAACGTAACAATATCACTAGCCGAAGAGGAATGTAACAAAGCATCTAATTGGTGCCGAGCATAACTATACAGTTTAAGGAGTGGTTCATTATAAGAAGTAGTCCCGTATTTTTTTTTCATATATTATTTTATTTTCTGTCAAATTTCCATTAACGTATATCCATTGATATAATGAGCTTCATAATAATAGAAATACAGTAAAGGGTCTAAAATTCAAGACGGAATCTAATATCTAAATAATGATCCAATAAGTAATTTATTACTTAAAGAACCAAAAATATCACGATAAATATTTTCTAAATACTGATATTCTCCACCAAACTACCATGTGAAACCCTAACGGTTGATTTGTGATAGGTCATTTGGCTTTTTATTTTTTTTCGGGGGCAACGAACTAAGAAAAGATGATGACCATTGAATTTGTAGGAAAGAAGAAAATGAACCAGTTCTTTTTTATTAAGTAAAATAAAAGAGAATGAAAGAATAATAAAGAAATAAAATTACGTTCAATCCAAAACCGACAGAAATTCTTGTCAGAGTTTCTGCAATTTTAAAGAAATATTTCTATTGGTGGTGAATCCTTGCCAAAAATATATATTAAAGCATGGAGCAAGAGAAAAAAACGAAATTGCTACAATTTACAGACTTACTAAGATACGGAGTAAAAATAAATGGAAAAATAGCGAAAACACTGTTACAAAATTTGTCTATAAGTAATTTATTTATCTCATTTCCTATTAACGTTATTAATAAAGCTCCATTATTAAACAACGCCTTAGATCTGCAATAACTTCCAGGCATACGACAGGAATAAATTAATTTAAATACAGTATTTCACAGAGAAGATGGAAATCCATGTCTAATTTCTAAAAGCAATTCATGTTATGAAAATACAATACTCATTTCCAAAAAAGTTGGGACAGTGCAACATATAAGAAGAACTCCAACACATTTGTTTGGATTATTGTATTGCCGTTTATTTCAATGCATTATAATACATAAACGATAAATTAGGCATGGGATCACATATCTTATATGCTTAAAGAAAGATACAGGTGGTTTTCCTGTTTGGCACGTGCAACACACTCCCAAAAAAGTTGGGACAGCACGGTGTTTACCACGGTGTGGCGTCACCTCTCCTCTTGATGACACACTGTAATCTTCTGGGCATCGATGACACCAATCTTTTTAACACCGTAACCGGAATTCTGTCCCATTCCTGTTGGATATAGGTTTTCAGCTGTTCAACTGTCCGGGGTCGTCGCTGTCGTAGTTTTCGTTTAATAATACGCCAAACGTTTTCTATAGGCGACAGATCCGGGCTGCAAGGGGGCCAATCCAACATACGAATGCGCTGCCGACGTAGCCATGCGGAAGTTATGCGCGCTACATGCGGTCTGGCATTGTCTTGTTGAAATATACACTGACGTCGTCCAAACAGGCGCCTCTTAGATGGCACCATAGCTTGTTCCAGGATCTGTATATACGCTTCAGCATTGACGGTGCCATTGCAGATGTGCAAGTCTCCCATTCCATGGCCACTAATACAGCCCCAGACCATGACAGACGGTGGTTTCTGTACCGAACGCCTGTAGCACGCGGGAATATCCTTTTCGTCTTTGGTCCGGAGTGTACGGCGTCCATTATTTCCGTAAACAATCGTAAAGGTTGATTCATCGGACCACAATATGTTCTTCCAGCGTGCTTGGGACCAATTGCGATGGGCTCGAGCCCATATCAGACGGTGACGTTGCTGTCGTTTGTTGATGTATGGCTTCCGTTGTGCACAGTATAACTTAAGTTTGCATTTGTGGATGCACCGGCGTACAGTATTCAACGATAATGGCTTCCCGAAGAATTCGCGGGCCCACGTGGCTATGTCCGTAATCGCAGCATTCCTATGCGTGACGCAGTGACGTCGTAGGATCCGAAGAGCTCGAGCATTCAGAATAGGTTTTCTACCTTGGCCTTTCCGAACTGTGATCTCACCACTATCTCGGTAGCGCTTGATAATATTATGTACTGTAGATGATGACAGGTTAAATCTTCTGGCTATTGCACGCTGAGAAACGTTGTTTGTGAATTCTTGAATGATTCGAACACGAAGATCTTCGCTAACTGGCTTGCCTCGACCCATCGTTCCGAATAAGTTACCTGAACGACGGATGGCAACGGTTATTTATACGGAATGTAGTACGACGTCACCATTCTAGATTAATCCCGAACAATTCGGAAGGTTCCACTACTAACGGCGCTTTCTACAACGTATGTCCCTACTATTTTGGAACGTGTTGCAACACCCCCATTCAAAATGAACGTCCCTGCCACGATACAAAATGTTTTGGCGCACACAGCATATTTATGTCATTTCATAAACGTATCTGCTATTTTGTATTCGCGAGAAAGTTTTGTTACATCATCCCTTTTTGTTTTTTCCATATATTTTGCACTGTCGCAACTTTTTTGGAAATGAGTATTGTAGGAAATCAACGAAGAATAACAGAGAGTTAGGACAAAATACAGAAATCGAACTCACACAAGTCAATAAAATTGCTTGTATGATAGATAGATACATAAATAGATAGATAAATAGATAGATAGATATATAGAAGTTCAAAAATATTGAAAAGTCCAAAAGAGTGATTTGTAAAATCAAAGAATCAAATTAATAAAAGTGAGCCTCGGTACATAATAAAAGAGAGGAATAAATGTCTGCAAATGTCAGCTGCCGTTTTTACATACAGAGCGATTAAATGTAGCTACTTGTTTAGTGTTGTACTTTCTATTTCCGGTTCTCTAAAGAAATTTGGAGTACTGGTACGTAAAATTTTTTCTAGTTCTTCTTTGGTTCTGAATGGAACAATGAGAAAATGGCGGCAATCTTAATGACTTAATTTGCGAAATTATTTCATTACCTCAAGTTATTAAGTACCGGAATAATGGAGTTATTTATTGTTTACACAGTGTCCGTCTGTCCGTCCGTCCGTCCATTACCTTCATAATTTCCGTATTTTATGAGGTAGAAGATTGAAATTTGGAATGCAGCTTATTATGGGCCTGTGAACCTTCACTATTTAGTTTGGCTTAGCCCACTGGAGTCGGAGTTTAGGGGGTGGTTATTAGAGGGAAACCAAATGATCTACGTGTATTTATGCATGTAAAAGAGTGAAATTCGGTATACAAATTCCTCTAAGCAAGATCTCCATTACTATGATGTTTGGGCCAAATTGTCCCAATGGGGTCGGAATTGCAGGGGTGGCAGTTAGAACTATGGCAATATATGGCATGTGATATATCATTCGATTGGAAATGATTCCTTACTTACTTACTTTTCAAACCCGCTTATCCGTTAGGGTCGCGGGGGCAGCAGCCCTATGGAGGATCTCCAGCGATCGCGATCTTCCGCCGTCAGGCGCATGTCCTCTCTGATTTCCAAGCGACTCGAACCCAGATTCTCCATGTAGTCTAGCCACCTGGTTCTAGGCCGACCCCTTGGTCTCTTACCCACCGGCTTGGAAAATAACAACTGCCTAGGAAGACCAGTTTGCGGCATCCGTATCACGTGGCCATACCAACGCAACTGAGATCTCTCAATGCGGAGAAGTAGCGGCTCAACACCTAAAGATTCCCTTATTGTGCTGCTGTACACTCTATCTAGCAGGGTAACACCTGCCACACCTCTCAAAAATCTCATTTCGGCCGCTTGTACCCGCGATCGCACTCTTTCAGTCATTACCCAAGCCTCATGACCATAGGTGAGAATGGGGACAAAGATAGATTTGAAGACGGAGAGCTTGGCTTTGTTACCCAGCTCGCATTTCGTTACCACGGATCGCCACAGTTCACGTCTGACACAGCTTGCTGCGCCGATCCGAGCATCCAATTCTTTCTCCCGCCGTGCATCACTCGTGAATGCAATCCCGAAATACTTGAATTTCTCTACCTGTCTCAATGAGGCTCCCCTGACACGGAGAGCGCACTGAGCAAGCTGTCTTGAAAGGATCAGAACCTCGATTTTAGCCACACTGATATTCGTCCCAGCTTCTTCACATTTGGCTGCAAACCGGTCTAGTGCATGCTGAAGGTTCGTGCGAGAAGACCCAAGCAGGATAAGGATGTCAGCAAAGAGCAACCTCTCCACCAGGCAGTCGCCCACACAAACACGCTCATCGCCTCGGCTGCCCCTGTCTATCCAGTCCATAAGGATAATGAACAAGAGGGGCGACAGTACGCACCCTTGGCGGAGTCCAACACCCACGGTGAACGGTCTTGACTTAATGCCATTTATCCGGACACACATCTCAGAGCATTCGCACAGAGACATGATAGCAACCAGTAATTGCCCATCCACTCCATACTCTTGCAACACTTGCCAGAGCTTCTCCCGAGGAACTCTGTCATATGCTTTTTCGAGGTCCACAAAGCAAGCGTAGACCTCTTTTGCATACTCCCAGGATTTCTCAAAGATTTGCCTTAGAGCAAAGATGTGATCCGTCGTGCTTCGGCCAGGTCGGAAACCACACTGCTCCCCCGACAGTTTGGAGTCGACTATTTCCCGACTTCTCTTCTCCAGGCATTTAGCGTACACTTTCCCAGGAATGCTGAGCAAAGAAATGCCTCGATAGTTGTTGCAATCTCTCTGGTCTCCCCTTTTGAAGATAGGGATCACAATTCCTGTCTGCCATTGCTTAGGGGCCTGTCCAGATATCCAAGCAACCTGACACACTCGAGTCAGCCACAGGATACCATCCTGATTTAAGGCCTTTAACATCTCGGACCGGATTTCATCATCACCTGCAGCTTTGCCAGTCTTCAGGGACTTAATTGCCCATCTGACTTCTGTTTCAGTGATACTACCGTGAGTATTCTCCGCTCTAAGGGAAATGATTAAAAAAGAAAAATGATTGAGCCCTTTTACACTTTCTAAATACTACGTTCGAGAAAATCAATTTTTCGATTTAAAAAATTGGGGAGGGGGGTTGAAAATGAGATAAAAGGGGTAAAAATAAATGATCTCAGGGCTTCCGCTACTTTCCTATACCGCGGGAGGATTAATTTCATATTGGATATAAATTTAGTTCTGTTCTTGAATTCTCATAAAGGATGACTTAATGTGTGGAAAAGGGTCCAATAATATACATGATTAGAACATTATGCCAAAATATCATCAAAACGTTACCAAGACAATTAAAAGCATTTATATTGTACCTATATGAGAGGGGCAACCCAAAATCTCCGAGAATTTGAAAGACGTTCCAACTGTTCGAGGAGAGGTGGTCATATTAATGTGTTCCGACCCTATAAATGGCGAAACTAGTCGGAAACTCTGTTCTCCCGTTATTGTATTGCAAAGTCTCTACCAATATCATTGCTAAAAGCAATACCAGGTTATGCCGCTAGGTGCTTCTTGGTACACCTTTCAGCTGCTACCCTGCCAAGTTTCGTAATAGTAGGCGTATTTCACTGTGAGTTAGGCGCATTTCTTTGTGAGGTGTTTGTGTTGCAACATGTTCTTGTTCTTCTGCGTATTTCCAAATTATTCGACCTGGTCAGACTGTCAAAGGAAGTTTCGTGCAAACGGCCCGAGTTGTGGAAGAACAAAGACTGGTTGCTCCACCATGATAACGCGCCCGCATACGCCTCGCTCGTTGTGAAGGAATTCCTGGTAAAGAATATGGCAAGAATGCCCCACTTTTCCTACTCTCCTGATCTAGCCACCTGCTACTTCAACCTCTTCCTTAAAATGAAAGGGCGACTTTTTGGCCCATTGAATATATCCAAGTAGAATCGCAACTGGTCTTGAACACCATACAGCTTTCGGATTTCCAGGAGTGCTTCCAAAAATGGAATCGAGCTCGGTGGCTCAGTGGTTGCGTGGTTGTCTTTGATGCTTGAGTACGCGGGTTCAATCCCGGCCGCGGAAGACGAGGATTTTTCAGGGGGAAATCCTGAGAACACGCACTTCCTTCGGAAGGGAAGTAAAGCCGTTGTCCCGCGTAGTCGTTTGCTGGCTGCACGTTAAAGAACCCTTGCGAGGCAAAATTTGCGGCCCCTATAACGCCCACCTGATATGACCATAGAAGTTGAAAGGGACATTAATACCAACCAAACCAACCAAACCAACCAAAAATGGAAAAATTGCTGGGATCGTTGCATACGTGCCGGAGGTGCTACCTTGAAGGTGACAGCAGAAATTAGGGTGTGAGGTACATTTTCTGCTTTTTACAAGAAAATTCTCGGAAATTTTAGATAGGACCTCTGTATGGAGCCCTAATAATCTGGCCAATATAGACCGATAACTGTGTTGTCTACACACACTAAAATTATCGAAAAGAAAATTTTCATGACTTAAATAGTTTCTTATGGAATAAATTATTGCTCCAACAAATGGGAAATAGGCCATGGAATAGAGTCATTGAATTCCACTGTGAATTTCATCACTGCTATACCGCTGATAACGAATGGAGAATGCCTTATCATGATCTATATTTCCGAAGATTAAGGAAAAGAGAGAAGGGTCTAATAAAGTCAGTACGGTATTTATTGAAAGCCAACGTGTTTCGGTGTAATCACCAAATCACAGGTTATAAACTACGAAGAAAAGAGGAGCGATACAATGTAGACCCTTTCTCTCTTTTCACTTCTTATAATAGCTCAGACTGGTATCTCGAAGGCCTTTGATACTATCTTACGGATCAGTTACTGTATGATCTCAGCCCTTCGGGATATCATATAGCTATCTTCAACTTATGAAAAGTTACCTAAGTAATTGGATTAATGTGTTTAAATTGCTCTAGTATTACTAATCCTTCTATACTTGGAACTACCCCGGGTTGGGAATCGGCCTCTGGCTTTTTGTTGTATATACCGCATCTACGAGTTGTGTTTTTTAAGTGAGTACCGTTTTGATATAAAAAAGACAATTTTTTAATATCTTAATTTTTATATGAAAGCCTGGACATAATCTACTTTTCAACAAAATTACCACCTATAGTAAGATACTTATCGTATCGTACGTTCAGCTTCTGAATTCTATCCTCATAGAAATCAGCCGCCTGATTTGCTAATCCCTGCAGCATGGAGTTGAACAACAGCAATCGTTAAGCCAATGCTTTGACTTTTCTCGAGAGGTAACGTGTCGAAATGACGAGATATGGGGTGCTCACGATACACTGGAACCAAAACAACAGCCCATGGAATAGAGCATTCAACATCATCCAAGAAAGTGAAGTTCAAGCAAACAATTTTAGCCCGAAAAATAATGTGCACCGTGTTCTGGTATAGGCAGGGTGTCTACTTGTGGAATTTTTTGCATCGGGGTACCACTGGATTGATTAGCAAATCCGGCGGCCGATTTCTATGAGGATGGAATCCAGAAGCTCGTACGATACGACAAGTGGCTTTATACAGGTGGAAATTATGTTGAAAAGTAGATTAAGGTGCAGGCTTTCATATAAAAATTAAGATGTTAAAAAATTGCCCTTGTTTTTTTGTTATATCAAAACGATAAGTAAAAAAAATTTACGGGGCTGTGCTGGGACACGGCCGCTAGTTAAATCGAAGAATACGTCTTGAGGCCACATGGCGAATAAAAAAGAATTTTGTGCAATACAATTTAAAAAATTTAATTTCTGATATAAAATGTTCAAACAAAAAATGTACTTGCAATTCATCATAAATTGTTAACCAAACCGTTATGGCATTCTCAACTTACAAATCACTGGTCAATGATAAGAGAAGTATGTTAGAAATGGCAAAAGACAAGAATCAATATTTTGCGTAAACATCAAATTTATAGTAATGCCACCCAATGTAATAGGGGATTCGATGGGTTTGTAATCTAAATTAAAACGTTTCTTCATAAAGCTAAGAGCGTATAAATTTAATGTAGCATCTACATTGATAATGCTAATTGTCATAATTGCAATATCAGTATCCACCTCCATGTTGTCACCGACTGGTCTAGTTGTTGGTGAATATTTTATTATCGCACTGAACAACATTTCCATAACAGATATCGACACTTTAGGATGAATATACACGGAGTGGCCAGATTATTATGATCACCCCATCAGTACTTCGTTGGGCCACCTTCTGCCTTCAATACTGCGGCGATTTGCATTTACTCCACGAGATGTTGAAAGGTGATGCGAGGAATCTGACACCTCGAATGCTGTTGTCTTGTGCTTTCAGACAATCCGCTTCAAACCCCTTCAGTCTCTATCAGTGAGCTTCGACTTTCGGTCACTGTTGTGCTTGGCAGATGATGTCTTTCCCTGCTTCTTATAGGCTATCATAACAGTCTTTGCCTGATGAATAGCACTGTCCTGTTGTATGAAATTTGTTGGTTTTGGAACCACCTGTCTGATGGCTCTTTCAACTTTCTCTCACAAATGCTCAACTGGATTGAAATTTGGTCATTATGGGGGCCATCTAAGCCAGGTTTGTCGTCGTTCGTGGCGATCTCAACAATCTCGCCTTAATATCATTTTCAATTGTCGAATCAACATAGGGGTTAAAACATACATTCAGTAGCAAAAAAAAATTTTTGAAGCAAACAACGCACAGGAATAGTTTGTTCTTGAAACTGTTCCTGCAAAATTACGAGTAGCGTGGCATGGAGTCATTGTCACGTTGGAAGAAGCCATCTCCATTGGGATACACCATCAACATGATTGCATGAACTTGATCAGCATAGATACTTAGGTAGGTTCTGATATTCAGAAGTTTTTCTACACAAACTAAAGGACCCATATCAAGCCAGGAAAACATGCCCCAAACCATAACTGCCCCCACGAGCTTGAAGGATTGTACTCATGCATGTGGGGTCCATGCTTTCATGCAGTTTCCGTCAAATTCTCATTCTGTTATCTGCATGGTGCAACTGAAAACGTGGTGCGAATCGGAGACGTTTTATCTTGTTAACTGCAGACAGCAAAGGCGTTCGTACTGGCTTTCGGCTCTCATATTCTGTACTATGCAATTTATAGCGAACAGTGCGTTCAGAGATCATTTGAGAGGATCCCTGATAAAGATCTGCAGTAATTTCATGCACTGTTGCCCTTTTGTTGTCTTGTACCAGTTTTGCCACTCTCCTTTCTGCCCGAACATTGACTAGTCGTTAACGACCACAACTGGCACGTTCAGACCCAGTTTTAGGACAGACAGTCCAGTCTGCAACAATTTAACAGCAGCTGCTCTTGAACATTTAACGAATGCAGCTGTTTTGCTGATATTAGCTCCATGGCTCCGAGTTCAAACAATCATCCCACGTTGAAAGGCTGCTAAATCGCGTCGTTTACCAATAATCTTCAGAAACAAATCACTTCCAATGTCGTGGTAAACAACCTGCTTGCCTATTTACACTAGCGCGGCTCTCTAGCAACTTCAGCGCGAAAGCATAGCTAATTTGTCAACAAACATCAGGTGGTCATAATAATCTGGCCACTCAGAGTAAACACTTCCTAGTATAGATCTCACTATACCGTTGTACAACGCTTTGACAATACAAATATCATTGATACCAGCGTCAATTAGTCGTCCATAGTTAGACCAGTCTGTCAGTATAGATTCAAATGTGAACTTCAGATTCGTTAAAGAGTAACGTTTCAAAAAATTGCAGAAACGCCTGCTCTCCTATAATTTATAACACCATATTTTTGAATAGTTTTAAATTTGTTCTACAGTGATTACACAGCACGGAATCTTTCACACAGGATTGATGAAAGTGATGAAGCTAAGACACCACACGTTACGTGGGTGCTTCAAGTCCTTCTCAAAACAAAATATATCTCAAACATTACACGAATATCCAAATTCATTGTTTATGAATATAAAAAGAAATATGAATTCAGCATCCCAAATTGTCGCATACATATCTCTCCGTACGAAAATCGCATTTGATGAAGATGCTGCTAATGTTGACGGTTATGGCTCATTATAGACCTCCATGGGTTGGATTTTATCACTCGATGTGTAAACGTTTATATCATCAGATATGTTAATGCGTCGAACTGAGCGGTGAAAGTTATTGGCGCATTCGTATCGGTCTATATTCCACTTTGGCGATATCATTGGAAAAGTATATCAAAATGCAAGTTTTTTTATTCGTATATCATTTTGGAATGCTATTCCTGATACGTGTGATCTCGCGTTGTCATGAAGCAATAGTAAAATTTCATCTCTGTTGATGAATTTAGGCAGCTATTTTTGATAGATTGCAACTAGCGGAGTGAAATATTTTTATGCATTTGAAGAACGAATAGTGAATAATGCCAACTGCAACGTACAAAAACATTGATGACCAAACAATTGCTCCTAAAAAAATACAGTTGCTCCTAAACAAACAAAAAACATTCTTTTAGAATTTTTCGATATGCTCTCTCGGCTTCTACAAAAGGTCGATTACGATCGTTGGTAACCATGAATGCTGTAGGCATATGCAGGTTCGTGTGACAGAAAGCATGTGAAATGATGCTATTACATCCGCATTGTTGTGTTTCATTTGAAAGTAGTAAATGTCATGAAAAAATGTCTCCGAAAATCGGACCTTACTGGTATCGGGCCTTTCCGACGCTAATTACAGCTATTCTGCTATACAGTAAATAGCGCATGTAAAACGCAAATGTGTGGCTGATCAAAACAAGCCTCTAGCCTTACGTCTAACTCGACCGTTCAATTTATGTTGGATTTGGAAGATGAAACTGTAAATTCACGTTAAATGCCTTTATGATATCCCTGTCAAGTCACCAGATGCATATCCGGTAGATTTCTGTGGATTTGGATTATTTGCTCGACGTGTCCAACGACCAATGAGGGTCTCTGGAAACCTGCAAACAAGAATAGAGCAACATCAGCCTCGCCGTTCTCCAGACATCTCTTCTATAATGGTGCAGGATAATAGTCCACAATCAGGGTCAACCAACGGAACATGATCGTTGGTGGAGATAGTAGTTTGTAAACTTTCTCTCCAAATTGTTACCATAGATCTTAATGAACTTTCTATATACAAAGCTTCATCCTCCTACACCAGCCGGACATGCATTTTTTTCCAGTCCTGAGCAGTGAGCTCTAAAATGTAGTCGTTTTACGCTGAAAGACATTATCGTCACTGTCGAAATGGAAACCTCTGAGCCTCCTCTTCATTGTGGGGAATAAACAGAAGTCGCGAGATACCAAGTCTGGATAATAGGTATATGCGTCAAACTACTGACCGGATATTCACAGATAAACTCGGCAACATTTGCTGGGGCGTTATCATGATGTCACAAAAAACCTCTTGTTCCAGTATTCGGACACTTCTCCTTCCGTTTTTCTAGAACTTTTGGAACGCAGAATGGTACGTACTTGGAGAAAGTAAAATAAATTTGGTGGGATGCGTGCAGCGTTCCTGGCTAAAAGGTTTTACAGTGCCCTCGTGAAAGACAGAAAAACATTTCGCATATCATTGGCGCTTCTTTGTTTATATAGGAAAATGGCGAAGCCACAAAAGAAGTTATTATGACGACTTCCATTGCACTTGAACAAACTGCAACACACAAAACGACTTCTCCCGTGGCGTTGCCATTTTTTTAAGTTAAAAAAGATTCTCAACGCCACTGGATGACATTGAATGGACCTTTTAGGCAGGCTTAATAACTTTGAACCTTCCTCTATATGTATTTCTGTCTTTGTTTGAAATAATGGCTTGAAATCTGCTCCATCACTTTGTATAGTAATGCATGTACGTATGTTTTAATACTTATAAATTTAATTTATAAATTTGTAACCGTGTTTTCACTGCTCTTAACTTTTATACATGAAACTTTTATGCAATGCCTTACATTTTTAATGGCTGTGGCTATTCTCACTCATTTTAAAGAAACTTCGTGAAAAATTAATCTACGTATATTTAATATACGGTGATAACCAATGCATTAACTAGGTGGTTGTCCTATTAGTCTGACACAAATTCTTTGTGTATAAACGGTTATGTCTAAATTTTAAAACAATATACAGAAGAAAAAAAATTATATCAGCTTGTGGAGGGTAGAATCCAAGTTGTGTATATTTAGGAGTTTTCCCCAAAAAAATCTGGTGACCAAAAGATATATTACGTTGCCAAAACAGTGGGGTGCTACTTGAAAATGAAAAATTCGGGTCACGACAGCGAGAAAGGAGTTATGATTTGCATAATTAAATCTTTAATCAAAGTCAGTTATAATAAAGACGGGTCATAGAAATGAACTTAGCGAATTCATATGGACATACGGTGCCACTTAGGTTGGAAGTCACTTCTAGAGATTTCCAGCCTGTTAAACCTGCCCAAGTGTACTGTGGGTAAATGTCATTGTTAAATGGAAGCGTGTTGGAACAACAACTATGAAACAGCGTAATGGTAGAACTCATAAAATGATGCTGCAGACAAGAACTGTCCAGGAAAATCGATTTGTTTCTGCTGGCATTTCACTATGGAATTTATACACGTGTCAGGCAACACTGATGGCATAAGACTGCTGCCAATAAGCCTAAGATAACGATGAACAATGCGAATTTACAGGACGATGCAGTGGCGGCTCGTCCATAGGGGCTGCAAGGCTGCAGCCTCTCCAATTCAAAATGAAAGTTACATTTTATTATCGCTGTTCTTAATTTTTTTATATATTTCTCTAAAAATCATTATTTTCTTGTTTGTGATAAAATACTATTCGAAAGCAAATTTTGTAACGATAGCTCTATTTTGCAATAGTCCGTGTGCTATGCGAGCTTACAAATTCTTACGAGCCGCCACTGGGACGATGTAATAGCTTTGAACAAATAAAGCGCATAAGCAGTCGCGCATTGATTGATATTATTGTTTGTACTAGATATTCCAGTAGTCGATAACTTTTGAAAAAAAAAGAAGCAATATAGCCAATTTCTTAAATCTGAATATGCATGATTACATAGAATATATAAATGATTCTAAGTCTTGAAATATAAGGTAGATCCTGCGTTTTTATTTAAAATTTTTTAAATCTTTTCTTCTTTTTGACATTAATTCTCAGTAAGCACACTTATGTTGTACTTTACTCTTAGTTGTCCCAATTAGGTTACTGTTAAAATAAATTAGCACCAACAAGTTTGAAGTTAAAAAATGGATTCCTCTCCTCCATTCATTTTGAAGCATGACGATAGCACAATGACAAATGGTCTGAAATCTCACCAACAACACCGTATCATTAACATCAATCATTTAGGAATAAAGCTCACTGCCGCTGGTGTGCTAGATCTGTTGCAATTTTTCAATATGTTAAAATTTCCACCCATTATTGTTCCATAATTAATTAGTCAATTATTAATCGTATTTAACATGTTTACTCTTTCTTCTAAGTAATATTTAGA
>JAHWFO010111394.1:863610-965241 GCA_023313115.1 Rhysida immarginata | reverse complement strand
TACAGTATTTAAAAGGCTTTCTAGATTCTTTTACTGATTGGCCCTATAATTATTGGGTCAAGCTTTATTCAACGTATTCCCAATGAAGTAATTAGATTTTCGTTGTTAATTTTAAATTCTACAAATCAATATCTAAGGTTTCACCATAACTGCTGTGCTAAATGATTAACAGAGTTTCAAATTACAAAGCCTTTGACATTTCAAGAAATTTGAATACATACATAATTAATCATTTATAAACATGTTAAATCCTTCACCAATTAGAGAAATGGTTATCGAACATCCTTTATCATTCTATGTGAGTGCTGCAACTAAAGTGGTCACTGCAGCCATTCATACAGATTCAAGTAGGTAAGATTGATTCATTGCTAAACGGATATAATGAGAGATATTAATAGTCAATATTTAGTGGAACCACTAGAAAGCTTTCCTATATATCACAGAACGCTGTCTAGACAAAAATGCAAACATAGCAACTCAATTGATAATTAATACGTAATTATTATCCTACTGGTTGAAATCGTTAAATAAAAATAAAAAAGGTTATAAAAATTGAAATTTATTTTTAAATGAATTAATTATAAATTTATTCCGACGGCCGTATTACCCTTATTTCCGGCTGCCGTCGAGAGCGGTCGTACATCATACGCTCTCCTTAGCCTACTCTCAGTAAGCAAGCCATAGACCTTACGACATGCCCGTTTCTTGGATTATAATTATTATTGATATGCTGTCTTTAATTTTGGACTGGAATTAATAATTAAATGCACTTATGGCGAATTGTGTAATATCGATATTTCCTAACTGAATGGACTTTTCCAAATAGCCTGCAGGGTGAGAAGGTTCTCAATTGTAATATCATTGTATTTTATTGATCAATGACATTGCTCCTTAGTTACACTTGTTAAGCTTAACATAATTTGAAGATATTATATTATCTCTCCACCATAAATTGCGACTATGCCGAAACCTAATGAGAAAGTGACGAAACCTTCTTCAACTCGATCGGCTTCTGGCGGGACACCCCTAAAGTCTACATCCGATGAACCTCCCTTATCAGCGATAGAATCTATTATTCTGACACTTTTCGAGCGCCCGAACTTTTGGAGTCTGATTTCTGATAAATTCATTGATAAACTCTCCGAACTTTTAGACACCAAGTTGTCTGCGGTGAACAATAATTTAAGTGAACTAACTTCTCAGGTGAACTAACACAAGTGAAGTCGCTCGATTCAAGATGCAACTCGCTGCAAGATAATCTCGACAAGTTAAACAACGAACTTTATGTCGACAATTGCTCCAGAATTGACCTGATGGCTGAGGAACTGGATAACCCCGAGCAACACTCGCGACGGGGCAATTTGCGGGTTTTTGGTCTGGCCGAGCAACCACCTGAAAAAATCATCGATAAGTTGCCGACGTTTTTTGCCGACAATTTAGATGTTATGATAAGTCTTAAGGACAACGTCGCGGCTCATCGGTTGGGCCCTCGCACGTCTGGTAAACCTCGCCCTCTAATTGTTCGTTTTTCTTCCTATTTACTTCGAGACCTTGCGATAAAAAACCGTATGAAGTTGAAGTCTCGGCAATCGCAAGTGGCTATTATGGAAGATTTAACAACTGCACGATATAAACTTCTGCGGAAAGTTATGGAAAGACCAACGCCTGGAGTTTCAGTGGGTCAGTATTCGTTAAAGACATAAATGGTCAGACTAGACGTATTAAACATACCAGCGATATCCATTCGACTTGAGTTGACCTTATTTTTTGACGCCTTATATCCAATGTCTCTAGTTTTTATATTTTTGTTTACATTTTCGTCTACAATTACTAGCTTGTAATAGGGTTTTAGTATATAACTTTATAGTTATTGGCTTGCTTACAACTTGTTCTGTTATTTGCGTTTTTTGTTTGTTTTATTAGTTTTTGTTATGTATAATTTATCTCATCTTTAGATATATTAATTTGGCTATTAGCTTTGTTTAGTCTATAATTTTATATTTTCATTTTTAGTTTAGTTAAGGTTTTTCTTTATGATTTTCATTTGTAGCTTATTATAGTTTGTTAAGTTATTGTGACCCATTTTTTCTACTTGTTGTTTGTAGCATTGAATTTAATCACATATGCGATGACTTTTTTAAAACCGATTTCTTTGGAGGAGGCCATCTGCAATTTGCAGAAATTACTGGTCAATATTAAACACGCGAAGTTTATTCGCGAACCTTAAATGTTTGCAATTAAATTTTGAATTATTAAAAATGACACCTAAAGTCTTAATATTTACTGAAACCTGGTTGTTTGACCAGCATGATGCGCCTCTGAGAGAAGGCTACAAATCCGTTTCTATTACACGGTCCAACAAAAGAGGTGGGGGGTTAGTATTTATCTTGCATCAAATCTGAGGTTTTCTATACCCGAGCAAAGCTCCATCGTCGCCGAAGATTGTGAAATCTTAGCAGCTCTTGTTAATAAAAAATGGATAATTATGGCGATTTATCGCCCACCATCGGGTTCGCTGAAGAAGTTCGGTTCTTGCTTAACAGAACTATTATTCCGATGTCAACAGACTGGTTATCAGATATTGATTGCAGGCGATTTTAATGTGGATTTTAGTTCTTCACCACCAAACTTGTATTATATACTTGATCCCATTACACGAGCAGGTTTAGTTCCATCGATTTTCGTGTATTCGCACTATTCCTCTTTTTTTAAGAACTATATTGCGATTGACACCTACACTTGAACCTATCTTCAGTTGTTCCCTTGATGTCCATATTACTGATCATTTTCCAGTCCTACTAGTGTTTAACTCGACTAAATTAAGTATAATTCCTCCTATAGCCTATAGGAAACGACTATAGCCTATAGTCTAATTTCTCCTATAGCCTATAGTCTAATTTCTGACCACCGATTGGTAGCTCTTGAATCTTATCTATCTCTTACTGATTGGCTTGTCTATTATCTCATACCTTAGATGTTAATCTGATGTTTGACGTCTTTTTACACCATGTCCAATTTGGTTTCGATCGATATCTTCCGTTTCTACATGTTCAGAAATTATCTAAATTTATTGCCCAGCCGAAGAAGCCCTGGACTACTCCCGCTCTCTTGCGTAATATATCTCTGAAGAATAAACACTATCTAATCGCCCGACGATATCCCACTGCAGAAAATATTAAACATTTTAAGGATTTCTCAAACAAGGTGCGTGCAAAAGTCAAAAGGGTTAAGCGGGAATACTTCAAAGGGCTTTTTTTCGCGACTTATCTCCAATAAAAGTAAATGGCAAGTCATAAAAGACCTTGCTCAGGACAGAAAATCTTCTCCCCTCCCCTTTGATGGTGCAGATGACGTTAATAGAGAAAACTTGACAGTATTTCTTCAGACCTTGTTACCTGGTTCATCAAATGTCTCTATTGATTCTGTCAAAGATGAGGATACAGTTCAATTTGATAATAATGTTACTAGTTTTTTTGTACCCCCTACTACCTCGGAGGAGGTTATAAGTGTTATGTGTAAATTGAACTCTTCTATGGCATTAAATCCTTTGGGCTTACCCGCAAAAATATTGGCTAACTTCAATCGATTACTAGCTCTTCCTTTGACATATATCTTTAACCATTCTATAAATGCATGCGTTCTTCCCACAGTTCTGAAACAAGCTAGGGTTACTCCGATTTTTAAAAAAGGGGACCCTCTTCTTTATGCCAACTATCGTCTTATTACCTCTTTACCGTTCTTTGCAAAGGTATTCGAGAGACTCTTTCATACGCGTTTGTACCAATACATATTCTCTAACAATTTTATTACTACATGCCAGTACGGCTTTGTGCCTAAGCGAAGCGTTGAGACTGCGTGTTATGAGCTTCTCGAATATGTTTCAGCTGAGATGGCTTCTAAAAATTATGTATCGGCAGTTTATATTGATTTTACCAAAGCTTTTGACCTAGTTTCTGTTGATCGACTTCTTTGTAAGCTTTCTCATTATTATGGTATTTATGGTCAGCCGTTACATTGGTTAAAGTCATTTCTGACAGAGCGTTCTTACTTTTTGCAAATATTTGATGCTATTTCTGAGATAATAGCACGAAATGTAGGTGTACCTCAGGGGTCGATTTTATCACCCTTATTATTTTGTCTATTTATTAATGACATTGTTAATTATATCCAACCACAATCCACTTTAAAGATTATACTTTACGCTGATGACGTCACGTTTTTAGCTGCGACCCCTAAATTACCTAATTTGTGTCACGGAATTTTAATGATTCCGATGGCATAGTCGATCGTTTTCGCTCTAGAATATTTTATAATTCGGAGCGAAAGCGAAATCGACGTCGACAGCGTCATCGTCAGCATCAGGTCGCAGCAACCAATGAGGGAGGAGCGAAGTTCTCGACGGCGAGCTCGAGTCGAGAGCAGGGACGGAGGAGTAGAAGGAGTTTAGCGTCAACCGAGGGACGACGGAGCAAAAAGATCCTCCTGGCCACGAACGACGGAGGGCATCGTGACTGCCTGGTGTTCATTTCGCCGGAGGAGAGGGCTCGTCCTCAAGTCACCGCAACGGAGACAGCTACGGAGGCGGCGAGTGCCTTATTGTGTAATACCCTGCCGTGCGGGGAAGCTCCGTTGGCGGAGAATGCTTGCGTGGCAAAATGCGAGACTCCGCGGCATGAAAAGTTTCCTACGACGCAGTTCGACGTGCTGCCCCGTGTGCCGAGTGTTACGGTCGCCGACCAGTGTTTCATCTTGGTGAGTGTTACATTTTCAGTAGGCTGTGCCGCTGCATTGGTCAAAAAATCCTTCCCAGAATTAAGTCGCCGTGATATGCATTATTTCACTCAGGTGTGTGGTCTTTGGCCCGGGGGCATGCGAGCCTACTTTTCGAGCCATTTCGGCTTTGTCATCATAAAATTTTGAGTGAAGTGCGTGTTACCGTTCGTAGATTTAATATCTTGTGTCAAGCCACGATTTTAGCCCAAGTTTCCTGTCTTGTGGTTTAACGTCAACGTTTCAGTGTAATTTCATTTAACCAGCTTTTGTGTCAATTGCTTTTCACAGGTTTCTCTTGTGGCTTGGAGTCGCCGGAGTGAAAAGATTTTTATAAAGTGTTTAATCTCGTGTATTCTTTACTGTTTGTAAAAATACTATTCTTATTGGACTTCCCCGGACTTGGAACTTTACCGATAGAGTCTTTTTGATAAAATTTATTTATCTTATTTCATGCTCTCGCTAATTGGAACGTTTTAATTCGCGAGAGCGCCGTTCTGTGACTTCGTAGGCTATTGTGTTCGCTACGAAATTTGTATGAACTGTTACTGTAATTTAGTACAATTGCTTAATTGAATTTCATTACACATGTTTAGGTTTAAGCCTTTGTATGCCATAATGTTTGTTAAATGTTTTAATTATTAGCTGAGTGGTTGGCCCTTAGTTTTAGTTTTAAAAGCCGACCCAGTTAACTTGCTGTTTGTCTATTTAGCTTAGATCTGGTGTCTAGAATTAAGCGATTTAACTTTTTGGCTATTAGACTATTATTCTTTGTTTCTAGCGGCTCAATCGTTTAATTTTTATGTAGAGCAGTATTCCCTTTGAAGTCATTTAAGCTTGTGGCTTTGTGTGCTTTTGGTTTAGCTTTTAAGTTTTATTTTTTTTAAATTATCTGACTGAATTGTAATGTAAGGGCTTACGTGTTAAGCCTATGTTGTAGTTTACTGCTAGGTTAAGTGTGCCTTGAAGCTTTGGTTTCTTTACAAGTTTAACCTTTAAGTTTACTTTGCACTGAGGTGCAGGTAAAGTAAGCCAGATTGTATGTAAGTTAAACATTTATTTAACTGCATTTATTGTGATTAGTGTTCTTAAATTTATTTTAGCAAGGAGGTGCCTGCCTGGTTCCTCATTGCTTTTCGCAGATTTACTTTATTTTCAATAAACTTCATTTTTGTTTTACTCTATTCTTCTGTGCTGTTACATGATATTATATTTCCACTGCGCTACTCCTAATTTAGCCATTAATACATGTGACAATTTGCTAGTATTACTTAATAATGCGCTTGCGGATTTGAAGTTGTGGGCGAACTACAATTCTTTCCATGTGAACGCCAATAAAACCAAAGTGATGTCTTTTTATCAGCGGAATAGAAAAGGTGTACCTAATGTACTCTCATTAATGTATGATAACCAACTTTTACAAACTGTGACTTCTTTTACTTATCTTGGAGTATCTATCACTCGGGATCTTACTTGGGATCTACATATTGATCTTTTACTATCTAAACTGAACAGAAGGCAGGGTCTTATCTCTCGTCTGCGATACTTACCAAGTAAAATTATCTTTCAATTATATTATGCATGGATTTATTCATACCTTTGCTTTTGTGTAGTGTTTTGGGGTTCTTCTACTCAACAAAACCTCACTAGAGTATTAAAATTGCAAAAGTGGTTTATTAGATCATACCTTAGACTGCCGAAAACTGTTTCAGTAACAGCGAAATTTTCTGAACTTGGTATATTAACTATTTTTCAGTTGCATTTCTTACGTGTCTGTCTTTTTGTTTATAAAATTATTAATTCAATGTGGTCTGCCTCACCAACTTTTGAGTTGAATCGTAATCTAACAAACCATCACTACACAACAAGACTAAAAGATCAAATTATTCCTCCTTTAACAATACATAATTATCGCCGACGATTTTATCATACGTCGGCATCATGTTTTGGTCACATTTACCTCCCAGTCTTCGTTCTGAACGGAATTTTAGCAAATTTTATAAGCAGCTCCTATGTTATGTCCGTTTCTTGACCCTGGTTTTCGCAAATAATTTTGTTATGATTAATTTTCTGTTCTTATGTACAATGAATTTGTTAGAAAGACTTTGGGGAGGCCGTGGCCTGGTGGGCTTTCACTGAACACAACTTCTGTGAAGTTAAGCTACATCAGGCACGGCTCGTCACTGGATGGGTGACCATCCGTGGTAGCCAATATTTACCCCCCCCCCCCCCGGCTGCTGTGACCATCATACAGCAGTCGTGAATCCAAGTCCATCCAGGGACCCAACTCGTCGGCCTCTGGCCATACAGGCCCTGGATGGACGTATTGGATCCAATTAATTAATAAAAATAAAAATAAATAAATAAATAAATAAGGAAACCACTAACAGTATTGTAGTTTATAGTAGTTACAGTACATTTGTTATTAATTTAACGAACTTTGTTACTTTGCTGCATTTTTTGTTGTTATGTTTAGTTTATTACTGTCTGTATTTTCATGACTCATATTAATCAGTTAGCATTTGTATTTTATTTATATGTTGGATGCCCCTCAGTGGCCTACCTGTCGGTCATTCTTGACCATACTGGCACCTGTGGGTTAACTCATCCTTTCCTTTCTAAATAAATAAATAAATAAATAATATATATTTATACAGGTAAAGAAAAGCAAATTGAAGCCCAGGATACACCCAAGAGAGAGGAATACGGGAGTATAGCTGCCCCCAAAATTATGGAAGTTCCCAATTAACTTTAATTTTGCCCTAAAATCTTTAGCTTGATCTCAAAAACACGGCCGGCTAAAATAAGCTCCTCGAGTACAATCATGCAGCACGCCCACTAGATTCCATGGCGACTGCTTACTAACTTTGGGATGCAGGGGTACTGCGTGGCTTCTAGGAATTACGTAAAATTTCGCGAAGGAATATCTGCATATGCAAATGGGACCCTAAACACTTCATCAAAAATGGAATTATTTATTTATTACTTACTTAACAAAATGCAAGATACCATGGAAGTTGTAAAACATTTGAGTGACACCAGAAAATTAGACACAGCGAAAAATATTGAAATACAGGGTGTCCATAAATTATCTTTACAACTTTAGACTTTAATAACTACAACCTTATAAAAGATAACAACAAGTGGTTTCAGCATGTGACAAGTAAACTCGTAAAGTTTTTTTTTCTGATTTAGGTGAAGAAGTTTTGGTGACCCCACAGGAAAACGTTCAGTTCGTTGCCTGATTCATAGAAACTAAACAGGTACGCAAGTGTAACGGAACCAAGGCCCGAATCGGTGACCGCTTCGATCACCTGACCTCACACCATCGGACTTCTTCCTTTGGGGTTTCCTAAAGGATCAGGTGTAACGAACCAAGGCTAGAGACCTAGTGGACTTGAAGACACACATTCTCAATACTTTTGAACTCCACAACGGGTGCATACATTGAGGTTTAGGACAGAGGAAAAAATTTATGAGTTTACTTATCATATGCTGTAAACCGTTTTTTGTTATCTTGTACAGTGTTTTACTTATTAAAGTCTAAAGTTGTATAGATAATTGATGGATACTTTATATTAAAATTCCGACAAACGGGTGCACACATGCATCTCAATAAGTAGAATTACTCGGATTTAAACATTATTCTCGAACTCAACAAAGACTGTAATTAATTATTCTAATACAGAGGTTGAGTCAAAAGTAATGGCCGATAACCGCGCAAACTTTTAAATGGGCACCAGACAGGAACCAGTCATTACTAATCTTCAGAGTAGAATCCATCATGTTCGATGGTCTTCATCCAACGATCAGCCAGTTGGCGGACGCCCTCGCGAAACCACTCTTCTGGTTTCTGGGCGCAAAAGTCACGCACGGCGTCTTTAACCTCACTGACATTAGCGAAGCGCCGTCCACGCAGGAAGTGCGCCATGGACTGGAAGAGATGGTAGTCGGAGGGGGTGCCAGGTCGGGGCTGTATGCTGGATGTGGCAGAACCTCGATGCCCTCCAACTCCTGCAACTTAAGCGATGTTTTTGCGCCCGTTGTTGGGCGTCAGCTCGTGGGACACAACTCGGCAGCTCCTATTGACCTTTCCCATGGCGTGCAGATGTCGAACCACACTCGATTGTGATGTCCCGATGTTGCCGCTAGTTCACGGGTGGCGCTGCCTGGGTTGGCTTCCACTTGTTGCCGTAGGGCTGCGACATCTACTTCTTTGGGTCTTCCGCTCCTTGCGCATCTTCCAGGCACATGTCTCCAGACGAAAAGCGGGAGAACCACCGTCGTACTGTCCGTTCATTGGTCACACCCTGACCTTCCACTCTGCTGGTCCCCTTTTTCCAATAGGACGAAGGAGCCCACGTATCACCAATTTTTCTGCCACATTTTTACACAGGCTAACGCAGGTGGCACAATGTCTATGGGATTCAAATTCGTACTGACGTTTCTTCCCACTCGTTTCTCTTAATAAACTGCGACATACCCTTGTGATAAATTCTCTTCGCTCTGCATTCCTCAAACTCTAACCCCCTCCCGAGTCGGCGACTACTTTTGACTCAACCTCTGTACTTCGTCATATTTTAATGTCTTTATCTCATTATATTTTTCTTAGTTTCTATATGTCGCTTACTTATTTAATTTGTTTTCATAATGATGTTTACCTTATCTCCGTTGTTTATTTTTTAGTCTGAGTTTAATCTTTGACTTTATTTCTTTACTACTCCAATTAGTTTTTTACCGTATATTTTTCTTTATTATTGATTATTTCTGTCTCCGTCTTTATTATTTTATTATTATTATTTAAATTTCTATACGGTGTGCCGAAATGAAAAGGAAATCTACTGTAGCGCCGTTGTAACTAATCCAAATGGGTAAATTTGTTGTCGATAGATGTGGCGCCATTCCGGCTACCCTCGTCCTAAAAAATCTCATTCTACCATGAAGGCCAGAAAAGTGGATGGTCAGTTTCTTTTTCAACGAAGAAGCACCTATACTTATCGAACGGCTGGAACGGGGTGAAACAGTTAACGTTTAACGGTACTGCAACAGGTCACTGAAGCAGAAACAAGCAATCAAAAACAAGCACATAGGGAAGCTTTCCAGGGCAACGCTAAGCCACACGTGGCCAATAACACCCTCAATCTGCTGGAAACATTTAGATGGGAAATCCTCAAACATTCTTTGTACAACCCAGGTATCTCCCCATGTGAGGCCCCTTAAAAAATCACTGAAAAGTCATCGGTTCAGTACAGAACGCCGTGAAGAAATGGATCCGTACGCAACTCAAATGTTTTTCTACACTGAAACCACCCATTTGCTTCCTGTGCGTTTGGTTCATTGCATCAATATCAATACAATTATATTTAGGCGTCATTTTACACATTAATTAAACGTTAAATATTCTGTATTTAATATTCTGTAATTAAAATATTCGTTACAAATAACCGTATTCTACTTTTCATTTGGCCACGCCTTATACAGTGTTTCAAATAAAATATAAAGGCCAAACATGCTAAAAACCATTATTCCAATTAAATACTGTTAGTGCAGTTATATAGCAACTGGCACGAACCGAATTTCATGGAATTTTTAAAATTTATGTTGGACACCAATTAAGGGGCCACTTGAGTTTTATCTCAGAAACCAAAAGAGAGAGTAAAAATATCAATGAGAAACTTGTAGAGCATGGTCGAATTAGTCTGAAAATAATCATTTTAGAATAGCTTTATCCGGCTAATGTTTGAGAAATTTTGAGATAAACATTTTGTGAAAGTCTAAATTTCAAGACTTTCATGAATTTGGTTGATTGGTTAGAAATTTTGGCGTCTACTACTAAGGTCATTTTGCGTCTTTTACACAAGTTATAACAGTAGGCAGCCCGAGACAAACACAAACATCCATGCCCACGAACAAACATTCGAACCCACGACCAGGCTGACTCGAGTACTAGAAAGCCTACGCCCTAGTCCTCTCGGCCACCTGGCCGGCTTTTCATGAATTTGAAATATTGCAAAGGATAGCACAAAAAAAAGTTACAACAGAAAATGCTTAAATTTCCGGATGCAATACGTAAAAGAAGTCGTTTGAGGAAACTAGCATACACACTTTCAGCTCTGACAGTAGCACGGGCATCATGGATCCTAGTTTGAAGCTCAATGACATTTGAATGTGGAGAGGCATAAACAATTTCCTTCAGATAGCCCCACAAAAATAAATCAAGAGGAGTTAAGTCTGGTGATCTTGTAGGTCACCTTACTAATCCGAACTGTCCAATCCAGTTGTTCTTGAGAGCTGCTGCACCGCATGGTGAAACCATACATGCTCCTTTCTGCTAATGATAGATCTTATGCCTATTCAGAAACTTCATTTGTTAGTAGCTCAACATAACGAAAGACATTTAGATTTTGATGGGAAAATACTGGCCCAATAATACTGCAATTCCAAATTCCACACCAAACATTAATGTACCATTGACGTTGGAGGGAATCCTCCCACATAAAATCGGGATAACTGTCTGACCAATGATGTTGGTTGTCTGTTAACAACCTCATCCCTCGTGAATTTTGCCTTATAATCTAATGCATTCAAACAAAATTGCAGAAATCAGTCCGGAGTAAATAATCTTGCGGCCCTTCCAATGCTTGAACAGGTCTTAAATGGAATGGATGATATGTACTCTTTGAAGAATTCACCATATAGTGGTGATAGATAATCCGCACTGTAATGCAGCATCACGGACACTACTATGTGGGAATGCAATGAAATAGGCTATAATATCTGCATCCGCTACCCTCTATTTCCAACCACATTATGAGACACATTAAATGTTCCTGTTGTTCTTAATTTTGTGATTGCTCGACGAATGGTATTTTGATTGGCTCGTCTTGCATTTCGAAACCTAGCATTAAAGGTTCCTGCAGCTGCATGAAAATTTCTGTGACTTTCACCATATATTATCACAGTTTCAGTTAATTGTTCTCTTGTAAATGTAGGCATTTTAGTACATACAAGGCAACCCCACGAAGTTTTCAAATACACTTTTCTTTGCTAATAAGCACATCGTGGAAGCGATAGCGTTGCGCGGCGGCAGAGCGCTCCGGAAGTGCAGAGTTCAACAAACATGGCGGTAAGAGGGGGGGGGGGGGGAAATCGTTAGCAGCGGTCGCTTAAGAATTGCAGTTAGAGCACTATTATTAAGTTTAAAACCTTAATTTTAATTTGCAATTATTCGTCTCCATGGATACTATTTTTATTTAAAACTAGCAGAGGACCCGGTGTTGCCCGGGATAATTACGCTTGTAGGTAAACAGAACAACCTCAAAAAGCTAAACTGAACCTCCAAATTGGTTAAATAATAACTCAATCGAGAGAGACTACCCTATCTATATCGTCTATTATATCCATTTCCTGTTCGTTGTTAATAATTCTTGGAAACGAATGTTCTGTCTTTGCATCATCATTTTATGTTCATTGTTATAATTCTTTGAATAATTTTGTGCTCATTATTATTGGTGAATTGCGCATTGAGACCACTGTTGATACGAACATGACGGGCCTATTATTGCACAAACTTTGCCTTGCATTGTTGGTCAGGAGATATTTCTAATTAATATGCCCTTCCATAACCATGAATATCGATTTTTTATCGATAATTATTATTTTTCCGAAATCTGAGGTAGACAGTGACCTTCCTCATGACTTGAAGGTCAAGTATGCAAAATTTCATCAAGATCGGAATAAAACTGTAGATTTGCATAAGAAACAAACAAACAAGCAAACCCACAAACAAACAAACAAATATTCTTCTTTATATACCGGGTGGGCAAGAAATAACGTCAGGTGTTCAGAGCTCGCTAGCGGGAATTCTATTAGGCCAAATGCACTACATTTTGGTGTATATACTTAGTGGAACATGCAGTTTAGATTTCTGCAAAAAAAAAAAAAAATACCAAAAGTCGCCATAGTGGGCGCTTATTTCAAGAAAACAATGAATACCTAATTGTCAAATGAACAAATACCGTACAAACCAACTTTAGTAACAACAATAAACAATGTTTTATTTTTAATTACAAATGTGTTTCAATATGACCACCAGTGTGCTGTTCCAATAGCTGCATGCGATACACGACATTTTCTACGGCAGCTCGCAGCATATCTGCATTAATTAGTCTGATATGTAACGTTATTTGATCCTTTAAGGTTGAGAGGTCAGGAACATGTGCTTGATACACAAGGCTTTTCAAATATCCTCATAACCAAAAATCACAAGGGTTGAGATCAGGCGACCTGGGTGGCTATACCATGGGAAATGCACGACTAATTATTCTGTTGTCTGAAAAACGTTCTCGCAAGATCTGCTGCACCTGACGTCCGATGTGCGGTGGCGCACCATACTGCATAAAAATGGTAAAATCCAGACAACCCTTTTCCTGCAATCGTGGTATCACAAAATTCTCAAGTATATCGGCATACCTGGCAGAATTGACGGAACAAGACACCGGTTCACGGGGACGGATTTCTTCAAAAAAGTACGGGCCGATGATGACAGAAGCAGTAAAGCCGCACCATACTGTTAGTTTCGGCGAATGCATAAGAGTTGGCAGACACACTTGTGGATTTGATGCAGCCCAAATACGGCAGTTGTGGGTATTGATATCGCCATTCAAATAAAAATGGGCCTCATCACTCCATAAAATTTGCCATGGCCATGCATCATCCACTTCCATACGTGCTAAAAATCTCAACGAAAAGTCAGTTCGGGTACTTTCATCTCCAGGAAGCAATTGTTGAACAGGTGTGAGTTTATAGGGATAAAATGTCAATATCTTATGCAATATTTTCCTCACCATCGAATATGGGATATCTGTTTGGCGTGCTAATGCGTGTGCACTGCTGGTACCCTGCACAGTAGTCATCTCCTGTTCCACAACAGCAGTTGCAACTTCTTCAACGTGTTACTGCCCGATTCGTTTGCGTCCCCGGCCTGGTTGCACTCCTAGAGTTCCGGTAGATTCAAATCGTTCAATTATTTTCCGTAAGTTAGTTATGCTCATCGGTCCTCTTCGTAACGTTTTCAATCGCCGGAATTCACGAAGGGCAGCACTTGCATTGTCGCTCTTCTGATAAAACAATTTGACTAATAACGCCCGGTCAGGCAGAATAAGCGTCATCGTCAGGCCATTCGTTCGTGAATGATGGGAAATCCTCAGCCTTGCCTTCTATTGTCATGATTGCTCAACACGGAACGCGCTTATCCAAATGTATTCATTGTTTTCCTGAAATAAGCGCCCCCTTTGGCGACTTTTGGTACTTTTTTTTGCAGAAATCGAAACTGCATGTTCCATTAAGTATATACACTAAAATGTACTGCATTTGGCCTAATAGAATTCTCGCTAGCGAGCTCTGAACACCTCACGTTATTTCTTGCCCACCCGGTATATAGACTAGCTGAGGACCAGGATAATTACGCTTGTAGTTAAACAGAACAATCTTAAAAAGCTAAATTAAACCTCCAAATTGGTTAAATAATAACTCAATCACTACAATATAGAGCGAAGGGACTATCCATTCTAAGAAAAATCCGAAAGACAGGAATTTACCTCTTCACTGAAAAAATCCATTCTAGGTGATATACCGGGACTTGATTTACCGAAAAAAAATTTTTAAAGGCTCACAATGGATGGACCTCTCCAAGGATGCCTTCTAGTCTAAATAATTTTTTACTCACGTAATCTTACTTTAGATGTACACTTGTTGTTGTTGCAATTTCCTTTCTTCATTCGATGTCTTGAAGCAAAAATTGGCCATTCATCATTTTGTGTTGTCTAGCAGTCGCGGATTCTTCTATTTACTTGCTTACCATTTGCTTAATACAGCACGGAGCTAAAGGAGTGCTTCCTCTATCGTCTCAATAGTCTGCTAACTCATTATCTCCAGTTACTGATCATTTTTAAAGATGTTCAAGTAATTGTTAAGTACTAAGAATTCTCTTTGCTAAGAAAAGCCTGAATAACAGGAATTCTATGCATTGAATTCTATAATGCACAAACTTTGCCTTGCATTGTTGGTCATGAGACATGTATTATTGATCCTTGCATAGTGTTGGTGCATTGCGTGTTGACACCATTGTTGATACATATTGTTGCACAAACTTTTATTTGCATTGTTGGTCATGAGATATATATTGTTGGTGCGTGCAGAGTGTTTGTGAATTGCGGGTTGATACCATTGTTGCAAAAACTTTGTCTTGCATTTTTGGTCATGAGATATTTCTCATTAATATGCCCTGCCATAACCGTGAATATCGATTTTTTATCAATAATTATTATTTTTTCGAAATTTGAGATAGACAGTGAACTTCCTCATGCTTTGAAGGTCATGTATGCAAAATTTTATCAAGATCGGAATAAAACTGTAGATTTGTATAAAAAACAAACAAACAAACCCACAAACCCATAAACAAACAAACATCCTTCTTTATATATATAGAAGACTAGAAGAGATACCCGGCGTTGCCCGGGTTAATTACATTTGCACAAACTTTTCCTTTCATTGTTGGTCATGAGATATATATTATTGATCCCTGCCTTATGTTGGTGCATTGCGTGTTGATACCATTGTTGATACCTATTGTTGCACAAACTTTGCCTTGCATTGTTGGTCATGAGATATTTCTTATTAATATGCCCTGCCATAACCATGGATATCGATTTTTTATCCATAATTATTATTGTTCCGAAATCTGAGGTAGATAGTGGCCTTCTTCATGCTTTGAAGGTCAAGTATGCAAAATTTCATCAAGATCGGAATAAAACTGTAGATTTGTATAAAAAACGTACAGACAAACAGACCCACCCACAAACATCCTTCTTTATATATATAGATTATAAAGCACCACGATACATACCTCCTCACCACCGCAACGTATTACTCGACTTCGCACATGAGGGAAAATTTACGATTACCGAATTACTTAATAAAATGAAATAATAAATTAAGGAAATGGTTAATAATTATTCTACACATTTTTACTGGAAGGCAATTAGCTAATTGTAATAATCTATTTTTACAAACTAAGTTTGTTTATAAAGTTGAGAATCCATTCAATTGTCGTCTGCTATCTAGATCCATTGATTTCATGTGCAAAGCTTCCAAGTAAACAATGTTCTTAGTGAAGGCTTTCTGGCTAGAGTAGATATAAAGATTATGTGGACTGCCAACACGTGAGCAACTGACCATGAGAAAAGGAAGGAGGCTTTAGATCAAGTCAACAACCTTAAGAGATTGTCCCTGAGACTTATTTATTGACATAGCGAAACTGAGCGAAACATAGCGAAATGGCAAATCTGTGTCTGATGGAATCAGTGGGATTCTTGGAATGAACACAGTTTCATTTTTGTATTCCCCTGTGATGACATGAGGCTACATGCTTTTGATGACTAACCTTGTTCCATCGTGGAGGGTTCAAGTTTCTCAGCAGCATGACTAGAACTCCTTCTTTGAGGATAAGCTTGCGGTGGCAGGACATTGTCTAGAAACTCAGTCGGAAACTCTACAGCTTCATCCTGATTGATAACAATGTCAGTAGATCGGAAAGAACTTGCTGTTTTAGCAACATTTTTAGCAGATCCAGATTAATTTTGTCGACTCCATTTTGTGGAGCCAAAATCGCACGCTCACACTTTCAGATGGAGTCTTTGTAGTTGTTGTTCATGTTAGAAAAAACTTTTTCCTTGACCTCATATATTGTGCCAACCATCTGTCCACATGGCAGTTGATGCATATCCAGCTATTGGTACAAAGGCAATCTTCTGTTGCCAATGACAAGCAGCTAGTGTGAAAAGTGCTCAGCCGTTAAATCTCATGTTGGTCTTCAGTTACAGTTTCTGAACATGTTGCCAGAGAATGGAGGTCTTCAAAGAAGCATTCAGCTCATCAGCCTTTGTGCCTTTTGGGATGACGGGAAGGGTTTGTCGAAAGTCTACTGCAAACACCACAGTCATTCCTCCCAGAGGCTGTCACTGCGTCTGATATCCTTCAAACTCTTCTCAACAGCTGCCAGCGTCTTGCGATGTGACATGGTGAACTCATCCCAAACAAGAGCATTGTTTGTTGTCAAACCTGGCCATGGCTGAATTCCATGAAATGTTGCATATTGGAGAATCTGTTTTGGCCAAGTTCAAAGGAGTCTTAGACGTGCACTCCTGTCTCCAGTAAGAAATGTTGCTGCAATGCCAGAAGATGCCGCATCAAGAGCTATGCAGTGCTGCCTGGTCTTTGCGAGCAGTAGGTTGATCAGGAAGGTTTTTCCTGTGCTTCCAGGCGCATCAAGAAAGAAAAGTTTTCCAGTCTAACTTCTGACAGCATCAATTATCCTGTTGTAACAGCTCTTTGGTCATCGAGTAGCTGTGGGTCATTTTCAGCCAAAAAAAACGACTCCAGTTCATCTATTTATCTCTATCTGTCTTTTATCTTCTTCTTCTATTACCCCTTTACGTGGTCAGAGATATTAGAATCCGCCTAAGGGTGCATTCAGTATGAGAGCTGTGAGTCGAGAAGCGAAATTTTTATAGGACTTGAACAATGGATAATGGAATTAATCCTTATTCAGACTTCGATCACCTTTTACAATTTCCTCTCCTTACTTCCTTGTTCAGGACTCGCTTCGCGACTCGCCTCTTCGTGTGTGAATGCAGCCTAAAGAGAGAGCGAATATGGGGGATGGAGATAAACAAGCCTTATATGCCCATCATGACCTTGACCTCGGGTCAATTTGACCTACCTAAAACCTTACAGGGTCAACCTGAATTACCATGCAAAATTTCATCAAGATTGGTCCAGCTATTTTGGAATGCATAGCGAACAGACAGACAGACATACATACAAGAGCGTGCTTCCCTTCCCCTTTCCAACGGTGTGCTTCACTGTGTTAGAAACTTCAGCCAACCTGGCCAGCTCAACCTAACCTTGAGTAACTCTTTTTCGCCCATTTTCTCAATATCTTTCAAGAGGAAGGGTGTGATGAAAAAATGATTTTAGACTAATGTGGTGTTGCTCTACAGGGTAGCAACTGGGATTTTTTTCTCTATCTTTAATAGTTTTTGAGTTAGCAAATGGATGATTTTAAATTTGGAGGTCAAGGTCAAATTTGAGTGCGGAAATTAATTCCCCATCCCATTATTAACTATACACCACACTCATCAGATCTCGCCTACCTGCCAGCTTTGAGATATCTGCCATGTAACCAGACATTTTGGACAGACAGTATCACTCCGTTTACATGCACACTTTCGATCCGGATCGAAAGACAAGTTTCAAGTCAATCCTGCAAAAAGTGGCATGTAAACAGGCTTCAACACCCCGATCCGGATCGAGTTCAATCCCGTCGAAAGAGGTGGTTTGAAACCAGGGAAGCATGTCTCAGGAAAGAGGTCAATCAAATAATAATATCCGGATCGAGTTTAAATTTGCTGTTTGGTTGAAAGATAAAATATAGAAAATTTTAGCTAAAATAAGTTGTTGGTTGATTTATACCTCAACACAATAAATATCTATAAATAAATAAATGAATAAATTTTAAAATACATTGCATGTTTAAATTTTTTTTTGTAAATTTTTTTATCAAAATGTCATTTTTCCTAATTAAAAATTTTCAAATTGTCAATCAAATTGGAGTTTTATATATATATATATTTTTATCAAAATCTAATTTAATAATTTTTTTATCAAATTATAATTATCAAATTAAATATTATATTTATATCAAAAATTTCAATTTAACAATTTCTATTTTATTAAATTATAATTTGATAATTATTTATAATAATTATAATTGTAATTTTATAATTTTTATTATTTAATACAATTAAATAAACAATTAAATTGAAGTTTTTGATATAAATCTAAAAATTAATTTGATAAAATCTATTAAAATTATGTTTTGATAAGAATGTATAAAATTATATTTTGATAAAAATAAGTATAAAAAACTTAAACATGCAAATGCATTTTAAAAGTTATTAAGGATTATTATATTGAGGTAAATAAATCAAAAACTTGACATATAAATAACCTCAACCTTATTATTTATATATAGAAAATGTTAATTGAAAACAAAATTTAAAGAAAAAAATCAATAATTACAAAATTTATTAATTGTCAATTATATTTCCAGGCGATAATAATGAGAAAATTTAAAAAAATTGAATTTCAGCCGTATTTTAGAGGAAGCGTAATTCAAGTGATAAGGCCGACTGAGCCAACAATGGCGGATTTTGTAGCAGATGACAAAGTCTGGCGTACTTTCCTAATCTAGAGCTTTACCCACAGGGCATCTTATCGGACTCGATCGGGATCGAGTTAGATGCATGTAAACGCGTGGCAATTTTGGATTAACTCAAGTCGATCCGGATCGAAACGTGCATGTAAACGTAGTGTTTATAACGGGTGATTCAGAATTCATTGTACAAACTTCTAGGGGAGGTAGTATGGGTTATTCTAAGCAAAAAAAGTTCATATGAGCATGGGTCCGAATTTGAATGATAACTGAGATATGAACAGAAATAAAAATGCCGCCACCAAAGTCAATAAGTTAATAACTCAGGTTTTATAATACCTAGGATAATGAAATTTGGGGAATAATAGGAATAATAATACATAACGCACTATGTATACCGTTAAAATTTGATCGAAATCCAACGAGTAGTTTCTGAGTTACGCAGTCAACATTGTAACACGTGCTGGTTAGTACTCGCTTGTGAGCATGGGTTACGAAGTTAAATGCGTAACTTGGAAAATAGTCGTTGGAATTCGATCAAGTTTTAACGGTATACATAACTTTAAGCACTCTATTATTCCCCCAAATTTCATTATCCTAGGTGTTATAAAACCTGAGTTATTAACTTCTTGATTTTGGTGGCAGCATTTTTATTTCTGTTCATATCTCAATTATCATTCAAATTCGGACCCATGTTCATTTGAACTTTTTTGCTTAGAATAGCCCATACTACCTCCCCTAAAAGTTTGTACACAGAAAATTAACTCCACTGCCAAACTTCGACAGGTAGTACGGATAGTCGAAACAAACAATTTTTTTTATACCAGTTTTGCGAGAAAATTTTTTTTACCAACACAGAACAGTTACAGCATTTGTTCAGAGTGTTTATGTCACTCCACACATAGCGGTTGTGCCAATTGAAGAGACCATCCTTGGTGAACTGTGCTTCATCAGAAAACAAAACAAGTTCATCAAACGCGGGATTGACGGCAACATTCAGAAGATACCAGTCGGACAAGTGCACACGTACTTGGTAGTCGTTGGGTCGCAAAGCCTGCATAGTCTGTTCGTGGTATGGATGTTGCCCATTTTCATGCATGATGTTCCAGACAATTGTTTGACTGGTCCTCACTGCATGTGCGACTACACGGGTGCTTGTTGAGGGATCCTCCGCAAACCGTTGCAGTATTTCCTCTTCCACACGTCCTGTTCTCACATGTCTTGGATATCTCTGTAACTCTTCTGCGTTGGTAAATAAATTTTTCTCGCAAAACTGGTATGAAGAAAAGTTGTTTGTTTCGACTATCCCAACTACCTCTCCAAGTTTTGCAGCGGAATTAATTTTCACCTTGTATACGTAGAGTTGCCACCAGTAAATTTGTATTGTTTAGATTGTATCATTGTAGAAAACAAATAGAAAAGCTTTAACGAGGTCGTGAAATTTGTTTATCTTTCTAAACATAAATATTTCGAAAAGAGATAAACTGAAAAGATTTTTAGAGTTTCTGGTACTGTTTTTGTTTATTATACATAAACAAATATGCACTTTTCATTTGCCATCCAATAAGCGATATTAATTGTTTCTGATATAACATCATGTTAACATAGAAAAACGTGAACAGCTGCCTGATTAGTGAAAGTGTTCGCAATAAAATAGAACCTAATGGCCAAATTAGTGAATATTCAAGAGAACTTCATCTCTGGTGACCACTTTCACAAATCTATCTGCATTGACAAATGAACTGCAAACCTTTCTCCAATTGAATGATAATAGATTTTGAAGCAAATGGTCCTCATTGTAAATTTTAATTTTCCTCAACGCATAAAAATCAAAAGCAAACGCAATCAAGCAGACGCCGAAGGCATCGTAGTTTAGACAAGAATATTTTAATCTGGTTAAATCAATTGAAATCTACTCTACAACTCTCCACGTTAACGGACAAGCACAATTAACTCGGTTCAGTTTTTCAATATCATAGTCTTCCCTGTGGATTTTATTCCTTGCGTGGATTTCCTAATGGTTAATACCATTTTAAGCGTCCACTGTTGGCAAGCATTTGTTCGGAGAGTGAATAATTATAGAGCTTATTATCAGGCCAGTATGAATCTAGGGTTTGGATTTTTCCTATTGCTGCTCTATGAAAAGGGTACTATATCATTAACAAAACTGACGGTGTTTTTTTTTCTTTCAGATACAGAATTTTGAAAAATCGATTTTTTAAGGTTTGCATAGTACAAGCACAGGAATAAGGGCCAGTTCATTATCTACTTTCTCAGTTAAGACTTCTCAAATGAGTGTTCAGGAACAATACTGTATGTAACATTGTTGTAACCAAGTGTTTCTCATCTCAACAATATAACCCCATTTTTGCCAAAGACTCAGTTGAGAAGACTCACTTGAGAAAGTCGATAATGAATTGACCTTAAGAATACAAAAATTATTTTTTACAAAATAAATATTTGGCCTATTCTGTGGACAGTACAAGCTTGTCAATGCAGTAGGCACTGCAAACAATCGGCGTCCCTTTATTGACTCCAATAAAATTAGTGTCTATCCTTATTACTAAGTACTGAAAGGTGCTTTATGCTGTTAGTGTGGGGAAACTTGTCTGTAACTATAACTCCTCCAAGGCTATGAAAGATTATCAAAATCTGTTTTTGTCAGTCGATGAATATGGTTCATGGCACGAACCAGTCACAAATATTATCTAAATCGACTCAATAGAACGTGCACAAATGGTACCTTCACGACCCCACCTAGTAATTTTCAATGGGAAGATATAGTAACTAATACTTCAAACAAATCGTAATGACGAGATAGTAGCGGTTATTAATTACTGTTTTCTCCAACTGATAATATGGTTCAGCGCATGAACCAATTTGGTCGTAACTGATACAATTGCACGTGGTACCCTTATGATACCCTCAAAAATTTTCGATGATAAGATATGGCACGTAATCTATCAATCAATATGGAATGAAGTAACATGAATAAATAAAACGTAAAATTAATGATAGTCGAAATTGGTTCCAACGCATCTGGTTTAGTGGAACCATTACGGTTCATTGGACTTTCAATGGTAAAATATGGCATGTAATATATCAAACATCTTGGAATGATGTATCATGAATGAATATAACGTAAAATTAATGGCAGTCGAAATTGTTTAAGGCATCTGGTTAAGATGAACCTTTGTGGTTCATTGGAACTTGCAATATTAAAATAGGGCAAGTGATATATCAAACAACTTGGAATGACGTGTGTCATGAATGAATATAACGTAAAATTAATGAAAATCCAAATTGGTTCAACGGCACGTGGTTTAATGGTATCATTATGGTCCATTAGAAACTTTCAATGTTAACATAGGGCAGTCGAAAAATTTGGTTTCGCGAATGGTTTAGTTTAGCCTTCTGGTACTTGGTTATATCATTCTTTAATGGTTTATTAAGTACGGAAAGTCGCTTTATGCTATCACTGTGGTGAAACGTAACTGTCTTTCTATCTGTCTGGCTGTCTTTAACTCCTCCAAGGCTATGAAAGATTACGAAAATCTGTTTTCGTCAGTCGATGAATATGGTTCATGTCAGTAACCAAATACAAAGATGATCGATATTGGTTCAATGGCACGTGTACAAATGGTACCTTCATGACCCTACCTACCAATTTTTCACTGGTAAGAGATAGTAAGCAATATATCAAACAAATCGTAATGACCAGCTATAAGCGGTTGTTAATTACTGTTTTCGCCAATTGATAAATATGGTTTGGCACATGAACCAATTTGAAGATGGTCGTAATCGATACAATGGCACGTGCTCTAATGATATCCTTATGACACCCTCAAACACGACCTATTATGAACGAATATATAAAATTAATTACAAGATTCAAAGATGGTCTACATTTATTCAAGGATACCTGTGCTAATGATACCACAATTGTACCACTGGAAATTTTCACTGCTAAGATATGGCATGTAATATATCAAACGACTCTGAACGACCTCTTATGAACGAAAATATAAGATTAATTACAAAGTGCGAAGAAGGTCGATATTTATTCAGGGGTACCTGTACCAATGATACCTCTTTTGTACCGCTGGAAATTTTCAATGCTAAGATAGGGCTTGCCATTAATGAATATATAAGAATGGTTATAAAATTCGATTATTATCGAATTTGAATCAATGGAACCTGTTTTAAGGTTTTCAAAAGCATATGAAAAATTTTGGAATTATGTTTCAAATAGTTTATGTGCCTTTCGGTGCTTGGTTATGTCATTCTTTAATGGTTTATTATTATTTTGCTTTTACAAACGATAATATCTATCCGAAATATCAGCTTATTTCAGAGCCTTACCTCTCTGTTTCCCTATTTATCCTTGGTTTATTCTAGTTTTTTGCTCTTGTCCTTCTTTTCCTTATGGTGATATTAAACCTGTTTTCCATTTAGCGACTTTAAAGTGAATATGCAGCGACTTTTGGGTGTCTTATTAAAGTCGTCTGAGAAACGGTTTCAGGTTGTTTTCCATTTAGCAATTATAGGCGTTATCCCGTGTCTGGTCTGATAAGATTAGTCGAGTCACTTTGGAAAACATGGTAACCGTAAAAGCTGTTCTTCAAAGAATTGTCGATCTCTCAAGGCGATGGAAAAGAGGATACCGGCCACTCCGATCACGCTCACGCATTGAAATAATTACTACACGAATACATCATTTCTACTTAGTAATTAAATTATTCACCAATTTTTAAAAACTGTTTTTAATAAAATCAAGAGAAGAAAGTCACGAGAACCCGTGTCTGCGAACACCAGCTACAGCAGCCAAGATTTTCTATCTGAATTAGCGAAGACCACTACCTAGCTAAATAGATTGCACCTAGTTGGGTAGATCTGAAAAGACGCCTGAGAAAACGCGTAAAATTCGAACCTCGCCAATTTGAAAAATCGCCTGATGGACGCCGGATAGTGGCGTACGCATGATAGTCGCTAATTGGAAAACGAGTGCCAGTGTCATAAAAGACGCACAAAATTAAAGGGAAGTCCAGTCATAACGATTTTTCTAATTCACGATATGGCGAAATTTTCTTCCAAATTAGTAGGAATTTAAAAAAAAAACCAAACGAAAAACATATTCTATTGCTCGTGGAGGTAATTAATCATGCGGTGGATGACCCTTCATACAGGTGCGGAAGTATACATAGGAAAGACGCAGCACTAGTTTCAGTCCGGATTCCATAGGAATGCAGCGCATTAACACCGTTACAGATATTAAGACATAAAAAGAAACTTTTAATGACTCACATGTACATTTCTTTGGCTATGCCAACTTCATCAGCGAGTCATTAACGTTGACATAGCCTACAAAATGAACGTACGAGTCATTAAAAATTTCTCTTGTGGAATAGTGGTTTCTATTGTCAGTATTATTTTCTGTCTTAATAGCTATTGTCCAGAGTTTCTGGCCTGTTTTATTATTTACGACCAACGTCACATTACTATCAACTAGAAAATGAAAGTCCCGGATTTGTAAGTTCCTAAATTCTATTTAAACTTAATTTGAATATGAAAATCACAAACGCAAAGTTGGGGTTTTTACTTAATTGTAGAAAGCTCCAAATATTTCCAACTTTTGTCACACACCTTAAGCTGTGGAAAAAACTACTCGAAAAAGTCAGAGAATAGACCGTCTCTCTCACCTAAACTTTGTAATTAATAATTCATGTAGCACAATATAACTTGGAAATTAAGGCCTATCATCATCACCTATATTTATCTACTGTTATAAACCAATAGTAAATTGGTCCAAAATCTGTGTTAAAAAACATTAAAAACAAAACTTAGGAAATCTCGATCTCTTAAAAAAAGTTGCGCTAATTCTGGGGTCTAATGACAAGCGTGTTATTAACAAGTCAAGCACCATTATCGGTCTCGCTACATATGTGAGATAAAATTTAATCTACATTTTCGTCGTTGCAGGTCAATGGAAGGGGTATCGGACTCGGGTTCCAGCATGTAGGGCTGTATTTTTCTCCATCGTTTAAATTTTTATACAGCTTTTTACAAGCATAGCTGCAATAGGGAAAACACGCGCTGGAGATCAGACTGCTTAGCAATCTCAGTTTCACGCGTCATCAGGTCACTTATGCGCACATCCTAATAATTCCTAGTGTTTACAGCTTGTTAACTATCTATTATCGAAACAAATTTTAATGTCATTTAAGATTCCTAAATTTTAGACGCAATATAGCTATATTTTTCCCTTAAGTATTCGGAGCATCAGTGGAAAATTTGTGGGAATTTAAAATTTTTTGGATTACTTTAGGTTCAGTTTATTGTTGGAATTTAAAGCCGAGACATGGTACTAAAAATGTAAAAAAAAAGTTCATTTCGCAAAACAAAAGGAAAAAGGTATATAATAGTAGTTCTTCGATAGAAAATCTGAAGGTATTATGAATTGTACCTGTATAAAATTGTAACTAAAATCATCAAAACACTGCTTATACCGAACATATTAAGACAAAGCAATTTAAACCTCAGAAAAACTCTAATTTTGCTAACCTTCATAAATTATTATAATATACAGGGTGTTGCAGATAAGTACAGCGCAGTATAACGGGTAGCCTACTCGCTGGATTGCAGGGGCCGACTCGGTCGATTGGCAGAATGGAGGGAGAAGAAGGTTGCCTGCAGCAGCCAGCAGTTTCCACAGTCGGGGAGGGGGGTGAACGTCAAAACTGTCATTTTTTTGATAAAACTACCCAATTATCATTTGATGTCGAGCCAGCCCTTGCCATCGAGCGGGTAGGCTTCCCGTTATACTGCCCTGTAGTTACCTGCAACACCATGTACAAGCTATAATTGATTGATATAAAGTTATCGGCCTATTGACATCGCTTCTTTCATATAGACCTCTATCTCGGCAGACGATAATTTTCTCGGGTGCAGAAGCGCAAAAAAACAAGTGCACGAGAAAGGAACAGAAAGATCCTGAATCCCAAGTTGAATGTGCAATAAAATCAAAGGCTGGAGAAAATTAAGGAAAAAACTGGTGTAACGGAAGAATTAAGAGAAATACTTATATGATAAATTAAAAGGATAATAAATACACACTTGATTCCAAGTGTGGGTTATGGAAGGAAACTGATGAAAAATGTTATAAACTTGGCTAGTGATTGTAAAGCACCCCAAAAGGAAAAGTAAGTTCGTTAATGGAAAAGAGAAGAAATTTTCACATATATATCCAAATATAAATGTCTCATATTAAATTTTAATATTCCAGGAAAGGGAAAAAGTAACAGTTATTGTAATGGGCTATCAACATATCAGGCATAACAAACACTGCTTGGAGATGCAGAAGTCTGCCATCGATATCTTTGTCTAAATTCTTTATAGGGCCTAATAATATTTTCAGTACTAAAAAGTCTGTTTCCACAGGCACATAAGCATCCTTATTACAGGGAGAATATGTTTAAATCAGACTTTTTCAATCTTTTATCTGAAATCTTTCATTCTCATATCTTAAAAACATGGAATCTTAAGAAATTATTGGAAATACTGCGGAATCGATTCAAAATTGCTGTTGGAGACTGTGGGGAGAAGTGCACTATCATTTAGGTGCGTGTCATGTAATATTTTGAGAGTTTGTAAGGTAGGAAACCGGTGCGGAGGAATAGCAGTCCAGGCTAACATCACAGCGTCCCGTAATTGGTGCAGCTTGGACGATAGTGTGGGAAGGCGTCGGATGGTTCTCTCCAGTTCATCCCATAAATGCTCGATCGGGTTCTTATCGGGCGACCAAGCTGGCCACTGAAGCAGGCGGAAGTCCGCGTCATGTTCCTCGAATCAGTCCACGACCATTCGAACACGGTGACAGGGAGCATTGTCCTGCTGAAACTGTCCGTCACCACCAGGAAACACTGTCATCATGAACAGGTGCACCTGATCATCATTCAGGTAATGTGTCGCATGAACAGATATCAGAGGACCCAGTGTGTCCCAAAAGAAGACACACCAGACAAGCGCTCCTCCTCCTCCACCCGCCTGTACGGTTGTCTGCTGACAGGATGGCTCCATGGCCTCGTGCTGTCTGCATGATGAAGTAGGAACCGAGATTCGTCGGACCAGGCGACCTTCCTCCACTCATCTAGTGTCCAGTGGCGATGCCTGTGTGCCCATAGAAGACGCGCTTTCCTATTTTTCAGTGATAGTGACGGTACCCGTACTGGCCGCCTGTTGTTAAACCCTGCTCGGTGCAAGGTGTGCTCCGAATTGGGATGAGACGCTCACTCATTGAACTGCGCTGCAATTTGTTGGGTTGTTCCCGTGCCAGTTGCCGTTGAACTCGTTCATCAACGGCGATTGGCACGAATCATCCACAGCAACAGGACGGGAATAACCCAACAAATTGCAGCGCAGTTCAATAAAAGAGCATCTCAACCCATTTCGGAGCACACGGTGCGGCTCATCTTGCACCGAGCTGAGTTAACAGCTAGCGACCAGTACGGGTACCGTCGCTGCCACCGAAAAATAGGAAAGCGCGCCTGCCATGGGCACACAGGCATCGCCACTGGACACTGGATGAGTGGAAGAAGGTCGCCTGGTCCGACGAATCGCGGTTCCTACTTCATCATGGATTCTCTGATATCCGTAGACACATCCCTGAAAGCGACACACTACGTGAATGATGATCAGGTGCACCCGTTCATGATGACAGTGTTCCCTGGTGGTGACGGACAGTTTCAGCAGGACAATGCTCCCTGTCACCGTGTTCGAATGGTCGTGGACTGGTTCGAGGAACATGACGCGGACTTCCACCTGCTTCAGTGACCAGCTCGGTCGCCCGATCTCAACCCTATCGAGCATTTATGGGATGAAGTGGAGAGAACCATCCGACGCCTTCCCACACTACTGTCAACCTTGTTGAATCCATGCCAGCACGTATTCAGGCAGTTCTCGCCGCTAAAGGAGGCGCAAAACGCTATTAACGGGGTGTCTCCGATAAATTGGTCGTTCAGTGTATATGCAATTTTGGCAATAAAGTGAAAACATAAAATTAATTTTACTGAACGAAAAATGCTGAAATTGAAGTGGATTCATATAAAATGTTCAACTTAGAATATCTCAAAATATTCTTCTGTAATTAAAAAACATTTCACATTTAAAGCTTGAATAATCAATTCCTTATGTGGAAATTTTTATTGCCATAAGCGGTAAATTCTATTTTCCAAAGTTTTATGTGAAAAGGCCTGTTTTTCCAAAGTGCTCTCAAATGAAGGAATGCATATGCTACTTCCAAGACAAAATTAATAATCTTATTAAAATGGATTGAAAATTAAATCAGGTAAACTTTTTCGACGTAAACAAAGTATTCTTAACCAATGGCTGTTGCCGAAATTTTGGCTAAATTAATGAGATTCGTAATTTAACCTTGCTATCTCGATCAATAAAAAACCGCAAAGAATTTAATTAACTGGGGGCTTTTAAACAAAATTCATACTACCACTATTTTTGAAATTTAGACAAGAGGATAACAATTATGTAGAAAGAAAGTAAAAAAGGGACGTTATTGAATTAAAGATGAATAATTCATTAAATATTTAAAGCTTTCGAGAGCACCGACAATCGTCGTCACATTGCTTTGCTCGAAGAGAAAATATAAAAGCTCAATGTAAATCTATATAAATCCTTCAGTTTCAATTCATCTACTGGAAATGATAACGAAGATGGGATCGTAAATAAATCCCCGTGAAGAACCATCTAGAAGTTTCGTCGTTGGAGAGTTTTACGAGACAGAATGAATAATTAGTGCGAAGGAAGAAGAAAACAGTGGAATTATTTAAATTTCCTGCGAAAGTGCTCATAAATTTGCCCACCACATCGTTTGTTTTAAAAGCCCTTGCGCAAGAATAGGCAATAGTTTTTTTATTTGCTTGATAAATCTTATTATATTTGCCACACATGTTGAATATGGATCTGCGATAGAAAGTTTTACTTTTTAATGGATGTCTTACGTTAAATATAAAAATATCTAAACGACTGAAGAAAAACATAATTTTAATAATAACGATACATTTCTCATTTACGGATAATTATATTATTATTTCTTTAGAAAATATTTGAGTGAAGAAATTTCTTCTACAGCTGGGAATAATTAAATGGCATCGCATGGAAGTTAGCTAAACCATGCCCATAAGCAATCATCTACAACTCAGTTGCAAAAATATACAATCACTAGACAATTTCAATACATCTTTATTTTTGATGTCATTTTGCTCAAAAATGTACGGGAAAATATGAACTGAAAAGAATGCAATAGATTTCGGATATGTAGAAATCGTTTTAAAAAAAATTTCAACAAAATTCATCCATTCATATTGTTACAACAGAACATTAAACATACTTTTAGTCCTTCAAAAATATCTAATCACCCAGACTGCTGTTTCAAAAATTTCCAATTACCCCTCAAAAAATGGGAAAGTTTTAGCTGACTGCAACTTAATTTGCATTTTTATGTTGTAGTAAGCTTAATCTGCCAACTTGCATACAAAAAAAAATCTCAGCTTCCCTGTGATTTTTTTGGGACTCAAATCACATGCTACAACAAAATGGGGCGAGGTAAAACAGCCAGCAATGAAATACGCAATTTGATGTTGACAAGCACCTACAGAAATATTCTGCTGCCAAAACAGCCACTGAATTAAAAGTATGTCAAAGTGTAGATTTTGAAATCATTAAAAAATGAAGAGAAACAGGAAACTCTTCCGCAACTAAGCACACTGGTCGATCAAGGAAAACATCAAAAAGGCAAGACAAACTTCTCCCAAGAATATTACAGGGCAACCAACATGTCACCACATCTGAAATCACAATTGACCGGTGTGAAACAACAGGGGTAGATGTCTTAAATGCTGCTACAAGGTGATATCTGAAGGAAAAATGTTACGGATTTTATACTGCAAAGTCGAACCTCTACTGTCACGTCTCCAAATGGTAAAAAAGCTGAAGTGATCTAAAGAACATCTTCAATGATCTTCAGAAACGTGGAAAAGTATCATCTTCAGTACTGAGTCTAAATTTACAGTTTATGGTTAAGAAGGTAAACGTGTTTTTCATAAGAAAGATGAAACATATAATCCAGAATGCTTAAGTACAAGTGTAAAATTCTCTGACACACTGATGGTATGGGGTTGTATGAGTGCAAGAAGAGTTGACCAATTGAAATTCATTGAAGGGACGGTTAATGCTCACAAGTATCAGGATATATTGGAGGAATGTTTTCGTTGCCTTCGTTGCCAGAATTAAATAATAACAGACAAGCAGTGTTTCAACAAGATGGAACAGCACCACAGCAAGCTAGACCAACTATGGCATGCTTTCAAGCTCATGAAGTTGAACTGCTTAAAAATTAGCCACCAAACAGTCCCGATTTACCACCAATCGAAAAATCTATGGCAAATTCTGAAAAACGGGGTCCAACGGAAGAAATCATGGACCTGAGAGGAATTAAAACTACCCTGCCCAATCTCTGTGCGAAAATATCTGCTGGCCAATGTGGGAATATGATTTCCAGCATGCTAAATCATCTGCATGCAGTAATTTCTGCTAAAGATGTAAATAGTAAGTATTGATTGGAAATTTTTGAAACGGCAGTCTGGGTGATTGGATATTTTTGAAAGACTAAAATTATGTTTAATGTTTTGTTGTAACAATAAGAATGGATGAATTTTGTTGATATTTTTTTTAAAACTATTTCTACATACCTGAAATCTATTGCATTCTTTTCACTTCATATTTTCCTGTTCATTTTTGAGCAAAATGACATCAAAATTAAAGATGTATTGAAATTGTCTAGTGATTGTATATTTTTGCAACTGAGTTGTACAAGGGGAAGGTTCCGATTCATTTATCTTAGCTGCTCACTAAGGCTCTTTTTAAAAATGCATAATGTGTGCATTGCGACAGCTTCGACACGAAATACTGTATTGCTAAGACACACTATCAGGTATAAAAAGCTCTGGATATGTTATAACTCTGCGATCACGAACTTTATTCTAAACGTGGAGCTAAATAATCATGAGCGACTTTTTTAATCACAAGGACCTATCGTTTCTCGCTCAAGGCAACAGAGAGTTTGCGGCAGTGAATGTCCTAACGTTATACTTTCTCATATGGTTAAGGTAAAGATTTGTTCCAAACAAGGTGGTTGCGGTATCCACACGAACATTACTTTATTTAGAAGAGATGTAGAAATATCTTCGCAGATGAAATTAACTTATTCGTGCAAGGTACTTATTTGCTTCGCATTTATAAAAACTAAATCTCGTTTGTCTTGGTGAAATTTTAGCAGACCAAAATGTTTAGAATAGTAACGAAAAGCTTCGGTTCACTTGGTAAGAACCATTTCCAAATAGCGGCTAATCTCCACTGGTCGCCATTTGCAAGTGACATCATAGTAACGTAAATAGTAGAGATTTTTCTATTAGTTGCCCTATATTTGTAACTAACGTATATTTCGTTAGGCTTATGACTTTTCCAGTTTTATAACTCAAGGCCACATTTTAAGGCAAACCTCACTGCTGCAAATTTTCTAATACTGAAAACGCTATCTACACTGCTCACAAAAATTAGAGAATATTTCAAATTGAATATGAAGCGATTAAAAAAGAAGCATTTGATTTTCGTTTATTAAACAAGAACATCAGAAAAGCAAATGACAGTCAAAGAAAGTTCTCCGATTATGCAAATGAGATGCAAACTCTATTACCGTGATTGTGTAGCAACTGACATACTTGTGGGGGTCAAGAGAAGCATGTCAAACTAGGTGAGTAAGCTACATGGTCATCGTGGACTGCCAAAACACAATGACAGCGATGAGGTATGGACAAGATCATGATAAGATCCTCTGCCACTCTTGCTCCAAGGCAACTTTCAGCTCACGAAGCGTTGAGGGAGATATTGGACACTTTTCCAGACATCTTCCCAATAGATTTCAAACATGTTCAATGGGAATCATGTGTGGCAACGAGAAGTCCAGTCCATGCGTTCGATTTCTGCCACCCGATGCTTGTTGTTGATGAGATGCGCACGGTGGGGCCTTTCATTATCGTCCATGAAAAGAAAGTTGTTTCCAAATGCTCCAGCATAAGACAATACGAGGATGCAGGATCTCATCTCGATATCTGACAGCAATCAGCGATACTTTTCTGATGATTTGGAGGTCGGTACGAAACCTGGATTCTCGTACGAAAGCTGGATTCTCCCCTGTTCCTCGTTATCGCCAGAATAGGACACGATGATTGTCAGGCTGCAGACTAAACCTTGACTCATCAGAATTGCCAATCATCACGGGTCCAATGACGATGTTCATTAGCTCGCTTTCTACGGGCTCTGCAGTGTTCTGCAGACAAGGGAATGCATACCATTTGTCTCCGGGCATACAGTCCAACACGATGGAGCCGGTTCGTATAGTCTATTTCAGGGCCGTCCAATCGTGCACGTCGCCCGCGTGTAACATAAAATGCTCGCGAACAAAGCTCACAGGCAAAGCCGAGGAGATAGTCCAAAACTCAGGAGGAGAGTGGGTATAGTTTTTCCTATGCAGTGTTACCAGACTTTAGGGGGCGATTGCATTAAATGAGGCATTATTTCTTTTGTTACTGATACTTGCTTGTTTTTCGTCTCGCATAAAAATGGCGCACATTCCGAAAAAGCATAAAATCAATGATCCAGTAACAAGAACAACAGGAAACCACTATTCCACATCAGAGGTTTATTGCAACGTATGCGCATTTCGGCAGCCAAGCTGCCTTCCTCAGCGTATACAAGCCGTCTCGTCCACCCTTTCGAGCTTTGCAAGCCACGACGGAGCAAAGCCAGCCACTTCGTTGCCACCCAGCTTGGCTGCTCTTCATTGTTCGATCGGTATTATAATTTACGTTTACTTCCACTCTGTAACTTTTCTGTTCTCGCTTGTTAATGGTCGATTTTTATATGATCTCTTAATTAGTCTCTTAAATACTTAAGGATTGTTCAACACATTTCTAATCTTTATTTATTTCTTTGAGCAGGAGGGGCCCTTGCGTAGACTTACCTTTCATGGTTGCCGCTTTCCCGTTTTGCGGTACCACAGTTCGATTCGGTTCGCCCCTCCCTGAGATTCAACACAGACGTTTTCGTCCCGATCGCCGATAGTGCTTGAAAAGAAGCTTTGTTGACAATTATTAGTGTATATTTGCTCTACAAATATCACTTGTAAAGATTTAATATTTATCTTGCAATTCGTATTTACAAAAATTGTAATTAAGAATTCAATTAAATATATTTTTAATACATTTGTGTCTCCTTACTCTGACATGACTTTTAAACCTCTGGGTATTTTGATGATTAATTAATGATTTTAATAAAAAAAACAATTAAAAGTCCGTGACACTACGTCTACTTCAACCATTGCAACAAACCCGGCGTGATTTTCTATCGTCCACGTGGAGTGGAGTCATATCAAAAGCGGTCCAAGGAATATAACGAAAGTTTTTCAAGTAAATTTATGTGTTTGCGGGATGCTCGTACAACGGGAAGCTTACAATCAGTTAACTCCCTATACTATCAGCAGCAAGATCTCGGTCCAATTTTCAAAGAGGAAATCCCCGCATTGTATGGAGAGGACAAAAGCTAAGTTTGGCTATATCAAGAAAAAGCGTACAGCCATACGTCTAACTCGACTGTTCAATTTATGTTTGATTAGAAGATTAAATTAGAACTCACGATATGCCTGTCAAGTCACCAAAACAATCCTTGGGGGATTTCTGTGGATTTGGATTATTGAAACGAGCCTTTGCTCGACGCCGTCCAGCAAACCATTGAGGATCTCTGGAAAGCCTGCAAACAGGAATGGAACAACATTAGCCTTGCCGTTTTGCGACATCTCTTCTAAGGTGAAGGGCAATAGTCCACGACCAGGGTCACCAAATAGAACACGATCGTTGGTGAAGAAAGGGGTTTTCTTCCTAGATTTTCTCCACCATAGATCGAATCAACCTTCTGTATAGCTCAGATTTGTTCCCTTGTGACTTTCATATTTTCAGGGACACAGAGATGGATCAAGCGGGTGGCGGATCTGGCGGCCGCCAGGGGCCCAAAGCTCGGAGAAAAAAACATTTAAAAATACTGACCGTATCATGTAAAACTCGGAGTATGGGGCGGCATCTGTTCGATCATTACATCCGTACCCTATCGCAGCTTCCATCGCGAGGTTGCAGAGGGCGTGACTTCGCGACTGTCCTGCATCATTCTTCAAAAATAATCCCTCTAACTCTAATGTTCTTGGCAAAACAAGGCTGGATCATTATTTGTTGCTATAAAGCTAGGCGAACACGTAGTGATTTAGTCAACGAAAACCCTTGATCTAGTCAACGGTGACAGTTTTCGTTTGACTGAGTTGGGTGAAACGAAGAAATCACCGTTGACTCTAATCAATACAAAATTTCGTTTGACTAGATCAACGACAACTTAGTCAAGCGAAAGCAGCCAATCAGAATGCGTTACAGAATACGTCATCACTGAGATCAAGGCGACGAAACATGGTTTCAGTTTCATGGGATTTAAATAAAGATAGAATTCTCATCCAATTTTATAGAGGTAAGTAAAGAAAAAATTTAGATATTTTTTTTACAAATATTACAAGGCAATTTAATATTTAACTTAAACTTTCCTTGCACATGCGCTGCAAGAATTTGCGTGACGAGTTTGTGACCACGATTGAGGATTTGAGATCACGTTTTCGCGCTTGACTGAGATTGTCGTTTACTTAGTCCAAACGCTTGAACTAAATCGCTACGTGTTCGCCTAGCTTTAGGATGCTCCATGCGGAATGGCATTAACATGTTATCAAAATTTAGAATATTTTATTTTTCATAGGCTGAACATCGTCATGAGAAATTTTAACATAGAAACTACCGCGGTCATTTCAACCTCAACAATAGATTAAAAGAAAAATAACAAATTTTAAAAATGAAAATAAATTATTAATAATTAATTAGAGAAAATTAGCAAAGAAAATTCCACAGCCTGGAGACAAACCAGAGACCTTCGGGTTACCATCCCGATGCTACAACCACTAAGCCACCGTGGACATGGAACCTATCGCTGCTATCAAACATGTTCCTATGAGAATAAATTAAACCGCGGCTCCTTGTTCGAAAGCCGGGACTAGCTTTACTATTAAATGGCGAATAATCTATACATATAGTAAAACTGTAACGTGTCCGTGGTTGTACGTGCATCACGCAAAAACTACTGGACAATTTGATGAAACTAAGTATAGTTATAGCTTACAGTCAGGGTCTTCAACATGAGTACTTTTTTTCTGCGTGAAATTTCTTCTATGGTTAAATTTGCCAACAGATGTCCTGCGAGTTTTTAAATTCGCGCAGCAGTAATTAAACATGTCAGTAGATGTCGCTTTAACTTTAATTTCGTCTACTGCAGGACAACTTCAAACCCTTATAACACTAGAAAGAAGCGTTTTCGATTCCATTTGACAATTTCTGCTTGTTTTAGTTCCTGGAACAAATCTTGAAAGTTTGTACAGATCATTTCAGGTGTCCCGAGTTTTGCCTCTACAGAAACTGTTTCGGCAAGTAAATCAAAATGCTAATTTGTTCCGATTTATATAAAATACGAGGTGTGTTCAAAAAGTATCGAACCTTAATTTTTCCCGCGGATACAAATCCACATTCCCACCTAAAGAGGAGACGAATTCATGAGGACGCGTGAATTTTTTCCCGCTCGCAGATGGCGTTAGTCTCCGGTAATCGGTGTATGAGTGAAGACCTGCAGCGAGCGCCCGTCAAATTGTGAATTGTTGGAAAATGACGTGTTTACGTAGCGACATTGCATTAAATGCTCTCAAACGCTTGGCGATGCCGTGAGCCTATTCTTCGCATCTGATTCAGACTTTTTTTGATCAAACACAGAATTCTTATGCTTTCTAAGGCTCCCTACTCGCCCGACACGGTTTCGTGTGATTTTTGCCTATTCCCTAAGTTGAAAATTCCGCCGAAAGGGACCAAATTTGAATCAAGAGAGGATATGCGAAATGCGACGGCCCAGCTGAACCCCATTCCGACAGATGCTTTCCACAGAAGTGCTTTCAACATTGGTGTGTGCATTACCAAGTGGAATACTTTGAAAGGCATTAGAGTAAATGTCTTAAATATGAATAACTATAGTTTCCCGACCAAAGGTTCGATACTTTTTGAACACACCTCGTATCTGCACATATACAGGGTGTTTCTCTACGTATGTAACAAACTTCGGGGGGTAATTCCTGGGTTCAAAACAAGAAAGAATGTCCCTTTGAACATATGATCATACAAAGTGTTGAGTTACATGCATAAGTTCACAGGAAACATCTTTTGTACTCTTTATATTAACAATTCAAACATTTAAATAAAAAATAAATAAAAAAAAGTTTACAGATATCACTTGTTATCATTCACATGGCCTCTACCATACTAAAGTTTTTGTCGTCCGTTTTGTGGGCACATTTGCAAGAGGTGGCATCACAAAACTGCATAACACGCTCACGTGGGGGAGTTGAAAATCCTTATAGTACGATTGTCCCCATTTATCAACACCGCTTTGAACGCAATGTATGGGAGGTATTATCCATGATCAACTGATCAATCTTTCTTTATGTCATCGAAAGTTTCCATCTTCACCTTTCTTTGCAGCAAATAAACGCGTAATCCTTCTCAAAATCTCTTTGTGCTGGGTAATCCTCAAACAGCAGTGATCGTACTCGCTGAATGTGGAATGGGTGTTGCAGAATCCTCCATACACATCATTTCTTAGGATGATGAATTCGCGAAGTTTTAATCAAGTTCGCGGGATGTTTTGGGGTAAGGGTTGAGATTTCGACATTGATTGAGGAACTTCATGGCTGAGGCCGTGGCCTAGTGAGCCAGCTTTGTGAAGTTAAGCAACATCAGACACGGTTAGTCACTAGATGGGTGACAATCAGTGACATACAATCCCCCCCCCCGTGCTTCGGAGGGTACGTAAAACTGTCGGTCCCGGCTGCTGCTACTACCTTACAACAGCAGTCGTTAAAAGCATTGTCCTAACATCTTCCCTAGGGATTGGCGTCAGGAAGGGCAACCATTGCCACATCTAATAACAACAGTGACCCCATGCAAATAATGGAAATAGCTAAGTTCATTTTCATTTTGACCAACAGAACAGCGCTAGGTACTCCTGATTCACTAATTTTAGCATTATTAATGGGTCCTATGAGTCGTATAAAATCGGTACGAATAATATGTTCGATGTGATCCAATTTATGTTTTCGCAGATGATGTCAGGTAATAAGTTTGGAGGTTAGAATTCTCTCATATCGCGATAGATTTCTTTGTAGGCTCGATATACTCAGTATATTTAAAACTAAACACTCCACCATCAAACGGTAGTATTCGTTTTTTAATATTTTTTTCCGATATTTTACCTAAGAGGAGTCATTGCTCTTCCATATTATGATGTCTGGAGGGGAGCTCTGTATGGAGTGTGCTGCATTTGAACTAAGGATATACGAAATTGCTTTGCATGGTTTAAGTCATCATATTTTCTTTCAACATGCTGGCGAATGTGCGATTACGCTTGTTCCATTTATTGGAGAAGGCAAACCAATTTCTCATGTCAGTATACCTCCTACTAGTAAGGGAACCGAATGAATTACACACGGACCTTAAAATGATGAGTGGTGCCATTGTTATAGAGATTTTAAGTTCAGTCTGAATATTCTTAACGACTTAAATGTAACATTTAGTTATTTCTCTTATTCACTTTGCTGAACTAAATCTTCACCATCGTAAAGATTGCAACAATTTCCTATATAAAACGATTTAAACTTTTCCATTGCAACTCATCCAAACTTTTTATAACTTAAAAATTCATTTTGTATTTTTCATTTGGGTTATGCTGCTATAACCCCTGGCCAGAAAAAGTCTTTTCCTCACTTCTACCAGATACCAAAAACTCAAGACAGCATAAATTGCACATAATGTTCTTTTTTCAGGGGGCTAAACCCCGAATGTTAAAGTGTACAACAGCTAATAAAAGCAAAACTGAACATATAAAAAAATTGCACTCTGCAGTCCTGTTATCGGGAATGCTCAGCACTATGCCTGGCCTGTCGTCTAATTAATTAAAATTAAAAATATAGTCGATACAGGAAAATTAATCCTTGTTCTTCATAAATGATTACCATAAATTATTATAATAGAATTTATTACGATTTTATATGATCCCGGAATAATAATTAGGAGTTGGTTATATGTGAAGCACTAAACCCTCTAGGCTTTAAAGCACTGTATAAAGAAAGTATGGACATTTAGAGCCAGGCAGCCATTTTGATGCCTATTTCGATACGATGTTTGCTTCTTTTTTGCGGTAAATTCAAACTTGCAGATTGAAAAATTCCTTTTTGACAAAAGTTAGAGAGGAATGTGCCTCTGATGTTTGAATTTGCTGCAAAGAAGAGGCAATCATCTGATCGAAAAAGGCATCCAAATGGCTGCCTGGCACGAAATGTCCATACTTTCTTTATACAGTGCTTTATCTAGGCTTGAACATCTGTTGTCGCCCTGTGGTATTAAGGCATAACTTTGGATTGAATATTGCAAAATGATATCCTAATACCATGGTTATTAGAAGTTAAATCTCTGCCTCAAATCCTACCACCAGATAGCACTGACAAAATAGTCTATTGCCAATATACAGGGTGTCCATAATTAAAGGACTCTATTGCAAACCTGCTACAGGCGAAACCAGTCATCGAAAAATGTGAAATTTTGTGGAGGACGTAATGAAGGGAAGAGAATTTGTTTCAGCGGGAAAAAAATAATTACGAATTTCGCCACCAGAGGGCGTTTTACATTGAATACCTGTAGTAAAAATAAATACCTCCAAATTTATGTGTCGTCACGCAGCAGTTGTTACCTACTGTATAAAACCGAGGAACAGTCGCAGAAATTCTGTGTTCAATATATATATATATGCTGCAAACAATGACGTTATGTTTACGAGATCGCGCGATGTTTACCAAAACAGTAATTCCGCAGTAGCTGTTCTACGGAAATTTCTAACTTTCAAGGGGATGCGAAGAAGTTCCATAAATGTGAAAAACCTTCGGAAAATGATAACGAAATTTGAAGAAACAGAATCATTGTTAGTTCGTCCTGGCAGAGGATGAAAACCCTTGTTTGCAGACGCATTAGAGGAGGTTTCGCTTCAGGTGGAAGAGGACAGAGCTGCAAATTCCCATGGTTACATCAGTGTCCGGTACGTAGCATAGGCGTTGGATAGGCCACGTTAAACTATCCATAAGATCAGGCGGAATATCCTCCGATATTTTCCGTACAAGCTTTCACTTGTGCAGCAGGTGCTTACACATGATTGTGACGATCGACTCCAGTTCTCACTTCATTTTCTTGCTCACGTTGAAGTCGATGAAAAGTGGCCATGGAAAAATATCTTGTAGACAAACGAAGCGCATTTTCATTTGGACGGCGCAATGAATATACACAACTGCCGCATATGGGAACCAGAAAATCCGCACGCTTTCTTAGAGATTCCGCTGCATTACCAGAAGTGACGGTATGGTGTAGATTTACAGCATCATTTATTCTCGTCCCGTACTTCTTCGAGGAGTTAAGTTCTAAAGGTCCAGAGACAAGCCTTGATCACCGGGCAACGATATGCTTTGCTGTTAGAGAAGGAAACTCTTCCGGCTCTGCTAGCCCGTCAGTGCCTTGCACGCACAATCTTTATGCAAGACGGAGCTCCTCCACACATTGCACTGTGTGTTAAGAATGTTTTTAGACAGCATTTTACAGAGAACGTGTCGTCAGCCGTCACTTTTGTCATGTGTGGCCTGCCCGATACCCAGACCTCATTCCATGCTACTTTGACTTTGGGGACATTTGAAACATCTGGTAAATCGTGACAATCCAAGAACTTTACCTGATCTTAAAGGCAGCATTTCACGACATGTGCGCAACATTTCGCCGCACACATTTCGGTCAGATGGTATCTTTAAATGATGGCCATCATGTGGAACATGTTATGTTGTAATTTTTTGTGTTTTCCACATGTTGAACTTGTTAAACTATTGTACATGTGTTCTACAGCGCCCCCAAAAATTCTTTTGAGACACATTTCAAGTCGGCAATTCGAATGTCTTGAGGTTGCGACATTCCTTTTCTGCAAAGAGCTACACTCTGAAGAGTCTTGAGGAAAATAAGTTAAACCCCAGAAATAAATTGCTAGTGGATACTGAAATTTAATGGTCAAGAACTAAACATTATATTAGCCTCAGACGATTCATTTATCAAGAATTATGCGATTCTGACGTGGTCCAGTGTAGTAGCCGGCCAGGTGGCCGAGAGGGCTAGGGCGTAGGCTTTCTAGTTCTCGAGTCCGCCTGGTCGTGGGTTCGAATTCCGCCGTGGGCATGGATGTTTGTGTTTGTCCCGGGATGCGTACAGATATAACTTGTGTAAAAGGCGCAAAACGACCTTAGTAGTCGACACCAAAATTTCTAATAACCCAACCAACCGATCCAGGGTGGTCTAGGCTGAACTCATCGACAAGCTGTCGATCTCGACAAAATCTAACCGTCGATAAGTGGCATATTACACATTTATACACAAGTTTACACAAGTATGGATAGATGATATACACAAGTTTACACACATTTGCACATAATTTCACACATATGTCCATGTATACACATAAACACATACCTGTAGACACACTATATTATTCTTTTCACAGTTCAAGTTTCGTAGCACAAGAGAGTACTTCATGTATGTAAATATTTTTAAACAAGTTTTTGATAATATTTTTAGAAAATGTGTATTCTTGAGCTATGTGTATTTAGCCTGCAGGCTGGAAACGAAGGATAAAAGATTTTAATAAGAAATCTGTTGCTAAATTCTGAAATAACGATCGCCAAGTGCATAGTCGACTGCTCTTGAATTGTAGACAAGAATAAGGCAGTTGTCGATGGTCAAAGTCTACACTAGAAAATCGACGGTGTAGAGTCTGTACACTGTAGACTCTGTAGACAAGTAGACATGTCTACACTGTAGTCTCTGTAGACACTGTAGACAAGTCGTGTTCCTGCTAGCTCGAATCGACAAATGCATCATTAACCACGTGACTACCGACACTTGTCGACAGTCGACTGCTTGTCGATGAGCTCAGCCTAGAATCCCAGTGTAGAGAACTATTCGATGCTGCGACAGGACTAATCTTTAATAATTTTGAAAAGCTAACTTTCTGTCGGAGTCAGATTAAATTTATTATGCTTTTTATTTAAAACTAGAAGCGAACCCACCCGTTTGTATAATCGGGAAATAGCCCATTGTTAGATAACCCATTGTTAGTTTTTTTTTCTTTGTTGTGACAACGACTACCTTCGTTGATTTTATATAAATGATGACAATGTTGTGATTAAATGGTACAGCATTGTTAGATTGCTATGAAGCGTTGTGCCAACACCTCCTAGAAAGAAAGCCAAACAACTAAAACGTCATACATTGTTACATCATCATATTTCGACCATTGTTAATCGTATTTCTACCAATAATAAGCCCAATATGGTGACATTTGGCTTGGCCCTCTTCACCGCACCGTAGCAGATTTGGCGACGAAGATGTCTTCCAGAATCGTCCGTCCGGTGGATTACGATTCTAACGAACCGTTCCTTCCTCCTCCCCTTCCCCTCTTTGCTGGAAACCACCACAGTGCATGTGTGACGAGACGTCGTTTGCAGCCAACGATGCAGAGAAAACCCGATACGGAATGACCGGGAAACACATCCGGAGGCTGAAAGAATAGTTTGGTTTTTATCTCTTTGTGAAACCGCGATGAAGAGGGCCAAGCCAGATGTCAGCGAGACTATTTAAGACGACTAAATAAATATCGTTGGATGAAACTGTCTCGATTATAGTTAAAACAAGTGGAGAGCGAGAGAGACGTTCGTTCTTGTCTGAACAGACTGTAGGTTAAAGTTCAGAAAGTAACGGTAAATAAAGGGACAAAACGGATAACAGGAGATTAGCAAGAAAAGGTATGCTTACTAAAGAGGCATAACTAAACCGGGCTCTGAGCCAGATAATTTAAATTTAAAGTATCTGTTAGAACTCTAAGACACTTAATGGATGCGATTAGTTTGGGCTGGAGATAATAAACTGATGATCTTTCTTAAAGTGCAATAGCACCGAGAATAACACTGTTATAATAGATCCTATCCTCAATACACAAAATACTGTATAAAAGAGGTCAAAAAAAAAGAAAAAGAAGTTATAATAAATCGTTTGTCAAAATGCAAATCACATATTCATGATGACTTAAAAAGCGCGAGGAAGCGCACGTTTTCATTTCAAGAGTTTTTCTTCATTGGAAGGAACTTTTAAAAGATCCCTTTTATCTTTGCCATGATTCTAGCCAGACTTACATCCATTTACTACAACATCTGAAAAGCTATTTAAGAAAATACTTGAAAGTGCATACATAGTAAAAGAATTATCAAGAGAAACGTGTCCTGACGAAATTCTTGGCGGCCATTAAGCTAAATTCTTGACGGCCAATGAACTACTTTGACGTCGAAGCCATCTGGTAAGAGCGGTTTTCCCAAATTACGTTTTTAAGAATGGACATCAATGGAGTTGACCAACTTCTAACTTCCAACAAGAAATTAAGCATCCCGAGGAAATTAGCGGAAGCTCTGAATTCATGAATATTTACCCCTTCTTCTACACTTTTTAGCCCTACACTAAATTTATTTTCTTGAACCTTAGAAAATATAAAAGAACCTGTCTTCTTTCATTTCTCATCATTTTCGATCGATTGATACACTATATTGAAGAAGAAAAAGTGTTAGAAAAAGTTATAGCTATCACTTCGCAGAAAAAGTTATAGCTAAAACCGTCCAAAATTTAAAAAAATCTGAAAATAAAACGAAAAAATTCCTATCTCGAAAACTATAAAAAAATCGCGGACTATACATGGGGTCCAATCGATAGGTATTGGTGTCCCCAGACCACAGACCTTCGCTGGTACATAATAATGGTAGACACCCTGTATACATAATAATGGTGTAAATTAAAAATTGAATTAAAAGCATGCTAGGTTTCTTTTTGGAGTGACTCACGTGGAATGTTTGAAATTGACTGTTTCTAATGTGGCAAATTTCCGTGTGATGAATTTCTGAAATATAGGACGTAAATTTTCAATGAAATGCCGTCAACAAGAATCCTATACAATGCAATCGCTCAAGATAAACAGTGTCCATTAACCGCCTCTTATTCTTTTAGCTTCTATCTGAAATTATATGTTTTTCTGCACTACTAATATTACCAGTTGATTTAATGGACTCTACGAAGAAGTACCAGGGTGATTCGAAAGTCCCCGAACTCCAAGTTTAATACGTATTTACTGGAAAATCGTAGAAGATATCCAAATATTTCTTCTTGTAATACTGGTATGTAACCTTAGGAGCGCGCTGCGCAACGTGAGGGCACCACGTTACACGACGGTTGCGCGGGCGCGGGCGAACAGTGACATTCAGTCGATAATGGTTTCACGCAAGAACAGAGTCACAATCTAAGAAGTTTATTTTGCAGAAGACTAGTACCATCGTTGCATGCAGGGCTTTAAAAAAAAGTTTCCTGATCTCCTATACTGGAACAAGGAAAACAACTATGTATGATCTTGTATACCGGTTTCACGAGATACGCAGTGTGTATAGTAAGTTTCCCCGACGGGTCGTGATGGCGACCACGTTTCTAAAGAAAACTCAAGCTTTCCTGCAACGCTCTCCGTGAAAGTCACTTCGACGACCGTCTCAAGAATTAGGGGCCTCGTATTCAGCCTGCTAGAGGGCTACTAAATGTCTAAAGCTACGGCCATACAGAATTGAGTAGCACAACAGCTTCGTTCTTTGGATTTGAAAAAACGCATTGCTTACTGTTAATGTTTTAAGATTTTAAGCGCAAGAGCTTTACGCGCAAGTACTTTACTGCATGAAGTTGAACTCTATTTTTGCATGAGAACCATTACTGATATGACGCCCCTGTTCGTCCACGCCCGCGCAAGCGTCGTATCACGTGGTGCTCTCACGTTGTTAAGCGCATTCCAAAGGTCACACAGAACTGCCCCAAGCAGCAATACACGGATATCTTTTATGGTTTTGCAGTAAATATGTTTTAAACTTAAAGTTCGGGGACTTTCGAATCACTTTTAATAAAAGCTAGCCACAATAGACATACTCTAATTTCTACAGTGAATATTTTAATATGAACGATGAATTCCTATGCGAATGATTTATCCTACAGAATATCTTACAATAATCTGTATTACATATGTAATCTTCCTTTTGATTAACCTGCAAATATTGCATGCATTATCTATAGGACAAAACTGCATTATCCATAAGAGTTTATACCATGCACCAACTTATCGCCAGATAGCTTTCCTATGGGCACGACTACACCCTAGTGCAAGTCAATTGACATGCGTTCTATATTACTCGTAATCCTGTACTCAAAACAAACACGAAAAGTCAATTTTTTTTTATGTTGGCTGATCCAATCATTACTTCAGCATCTATATTGCATCAGATTTAAGAATCCTGTCCGACCGCCATAGTATACATTGGCTGATGCAATCATTACGTTAATAGCTACAGTATTTCATCAGATGTCCCTTCTAGTCGGATGTGACACTTGAAACGTACGAAGATAGTAACCCTGCACGAACACAGGTAAGACATATAGAGAGATTGCTTCAGTGGTTGGTGTGAGTTTAGCAACTGTCAGCCGTGTGATCAAGTTGTAGCAGGAAACTGGATCGGTTTCTCCTAAAGGTAAAGGAAAGTTTGGTCGTGAGAAGAAAACAATTTCCTGAGATGACGAAATTGCATTAACAAAGCAAAGAGGGTCCTCACAAGACCTGAAATTGTTTGTTTCATGTAATTTGCGCAAGGGTTTAATTAGAAGATTGAGTATGCAGTCAAGCAGGATCCATTTACTGATTTAGTACGGTCTGTTTGTTTTGAATTATCCATTTTTCATAAAATGTTTAAATGTTTAGTTAAGAACTTTAATACTGATAAAAGTTTACACATTATCAAGCTCCTCACACTTCATTGCGTTTTCATGTTTACCAATAACAAAAGTTATCAACTAGGAATAGTCAAATATAGAGTGATACAAAAGTTGCGCACATCCAGATTCGATTGTCTATAAATTGTGTAATAGTTGAAAAGTTTCTTCGGCTACTTTTATATATTGAGTGTATGTTGTAAAAATATACATTGTTGTCTAAATACTATATCAAATAGTATTAAATAGTATTACTTAATGTCGTCAGGTTTTTATTATTCTGCCCAGATGTTATTACAACAATAATTAACCAAGTTGAGTATTCCAGATTTTTGAGAACCTGTATTCATGTTCAGATCCACAGTTATTTGAAGGACTTGTTAGATTAATGATTTATTGAACATTTTCAATACTTAAATAACATTTTTTAGTCAGCTTTCTCAAATGTTTAGTCTACCTACATTCTTGAGCTTATTTGTTGTTAAGGAAAAATAGCAGACTTTTATTAAACGTTTAGAAAACAGTTTAGAAATCACTTTAAAAGAATTATTTGTCAGTTGAAGGAGTGTCACTTCCCTTCATTGAAAGGGGAGAATCTGAGATCTCCACTGGATATACGATCGTTTGCTACCATCTTGAATTGCCTAAGATGAGGGACGGTCGGGAAAGACTTCGCCTTCCCCAGACGTCCAAGGTCCAAAAGAGCCGTCATCGGGGTTGTCACCTGTACTAATTGACATCCCTGGAATGACTCTTTAGTCTCCACCAATTATAATTTTGAATAATTCAAAAAACCTATAATGTCAACAATGCGTAATGAGGAACCACCATTTTGGGGTATTCTCAAGACGGAGAAATTAGTGTAGAAGTTGCTAGTTGATCGAGAGAGTTGGATCCAGAGAGATGTAGTAGTCAGTTGCTAGTTCGATTTTGAAATGTTAAGAGTTGCTGCGGAATAACGACGTTCCTGAACAGTGTTTCAGATGAGATTGAGGAAACTGCCCTCTCGACATATTGTCATTTTAGGAAGCAACCAGAAATAACAAGTACATTATTATCCGAAATAGTCCGTTCCATAAATATGGAAAATAGCATCTCGCAACCAGAGACAATCGCCGCTAACTAGAGCAACTCCGAGGATCATGCTTAGTCCAACGCCAGGGCGACAGCCGAGATTCACCGCAGCCCGTCCAGCCACCTCAGCAGAACGCGCCACGTCCTGGGTCGTTCCATCATCTTTAATGAGGGTCTAAAGGTAATCTCTGGCCAATCCTACTTATTTCACGACCATTAATCATTAATTATAAATTATTAGAGTGTTCAGTGATTTAATGATTTTTTAATTTATGAATTGGGATCCAATACGTCCATCCAGGGCCTGTATGGCCAGAGGCCGACGAGTTGGGTCCCTGAATGGACCTGGATTCACGAGTGCTGTATGATGGTCGCAGCAGCCGGGGGGGCCGGCCCCCGCGAAGATTGTTTATCACTGATGGTCACCCATCCAGTGACTAGCCGTACCTGATTGATGTAACTTAACTTTACAGAAGGTGTGTTCAGTGAAAGCCCACCAGGCCCAGAATACGGCCTCCCCCAAAGGTGTATAATGGGTAAAGTTAAAGCAATAAAGGTGTATAATTAAGAATAAGATTATTTTTCTTTCAGGGGAATAGAAGGGTTAAATTTGAGGGTTATTTTTCACCTAATTGACTACCTTTCCAGCTGGACCTGTGTGCCGGGAATCTTTTATATATGGAAAGTCTGGGCGATTGGAGTTGCTGAAGTACCACCCTGTGCTTGATACTGGTTTTCATAAATAGCTTTGCCTTTGAGTTACTATTAGTGTCTTATTACAATTGGGACCCGGCAGCCCCACAATTATTTCGATGTGCGCGAGTTTTGGATCACTCTATCGTTAACAAGAAAATATTCTTCATTTTGATGCTTATATAATGAAAATTCTGAATTATAATTGGCACAAAATTCTCATTCTGTATTATTTCAAAACATAAAATAATCATGCAATTTTGATATTCTTTCATATTTATTCATTTTTTCAAAAATGTGGATTTAATATCAGCTGATAATGCTATGCCAACCCATCATTCATCGGTGAAGAAAAACGTTTAGATTATGTTAGGTCATGGTTAGGGGGAAAATTAAACTTGTAGCTATTAAATCTCGACCATAAAAATATCGAAGTCCAAAATAAAAATGTACTAAATTTGGTACTATTAGTGGCTAAAGGCAAAGCTGAAATCCCCAAATAATCTTAGAAAAAAATGACAAAGACGCTGTTTGGATGTTGTATGTTAATTTTCATAATTGACAGATAAATTACCGAATTTCCATTTCTCCATTATTTCCAAGTAAACGCCCTGTCGACATTGCATTTCATAATTTATATCATCAATAAACCTAATAAAATAGATGATGATGAATGCAGTACACATGACTTAATCTGAAAATGTTCGCAAATATTTCACGGTTAATAGAGTATTTACTTAAAGGTAAACTCCACGGAAAAAATCGACTTTATTATTTTTTTGCATCATAACATTAATCCAGGTTATTAGAGTATTTATCATTCAAAATTTTTCGATTTTACCTAATATTTTATTAAGAAAAATGCCTCGGAAAATTGAAAATTTGCGTGGGATCTTCCATTCCTTCTCCACAGAACATGGCGGAACAAGCTGTCATTTCCTGCCGCGAGATCCTCGAGGAATTTCGTCGCAGAGATTCTATTCGCTTAGAACGATTCTACATATTGTAAGATTTTGCTAACCTGTTTTATGTCAGAATGCCTTCAATTTGTTCTCTGTTTGGATATGTAAATAGACAGTCGGATAGAAATTTCACATTTCATAGATTTCCACAATCAGAATCGATTAAAAAACAGTGGATTAGTTTTTGACAGCGAGGGAACTGGTATCCAACTCCAAACAGCATCGTGTGCTCATTTTGAAGCGTCTTGCTTTGTCTACGCATCCGCCGTTTTGAATTCAGTATCAATTCAAACAAGAAATTCGCTGAAACTAGATCACGTATAAGATGGAACTAAATGCTCTTCCATCTCTAAACGGCCCTGGCGTTCTTCAAGAACAACAACCGCAACAGCACTCGTTAAACGCCGAAGGAATGAGGAGGTAAGCCTATCTGCTGTGTAAGGCACACGCCGCTCTAATGTGCACATGCCGAAGCGGCAAGCAGAAGATCCCATTTCACGTTTTATTGCATAGGGCTGTTTATCGCAGAAGTTGCAGTAGCATTTAATTCTGCTAACGGCCCTTATATATCGCTGTCACTGTTATCAAAATCGCAGTCGTCACTACCGGTCTTGTTTCATATTCATAGTCCATTGCGATGCCCACCTGACAACTAACCGATAACGTCCAATATGTGACGTCACGAATTCAAAACTCCTTCGCACTTCTCAGCAACTTGTGACGTAACAGTTGCCGAACCATGGCGCCAGTGTCTATCGCAGGGGGAGGGAAAAAATGAAAGTTTTTTTTATATATTTTATCAATTTTGAGTACAAATTGAAAATTTTATACATGTACGTTGTTATTGAGACTTTCGTCTTTCATTTTAAACAAAGTTGTTTTGGGTGTGGAGTTTACCTTTAAATCATCAATAAAAGCTTTCGCGGTTGTTTATTTTATAATTAACGTACATTCTAAATTAATTTATCATGACTAACTTTCTTATAAAAAAAATTATATAGAACACTAGAAAATAGGAAGCCAAGAATAATATGAATATGCCATTTGATCAAAATTGTCTAATAGACTGAGAATAAAAAAAATAAGGGATACTCTTCGTTATATCATATGTGAGTGATGACGCGAAAAGGGACCTGAAGTGAAAAATAATAGATTCCGAGAAGACGTGAACGAACATGGTATGCAGCTCTGCCAGTGACGCAAGCGCAGGGGAGGGGTAAGCCTACACCTTCTAGACATAAGATCTCGGAACAAAATACTATAATAATAAAAACATTAATTCAACGTGTGCTCTGTATAAGAGTCAATTAAAACAGAGGAGCATGAGAAAAAAAAGTTCACTATAATAAAGTTGAAAGTCCAACGATTGTAACTTACCAAAAAACAAAAAACCGTTTCAAATACCTTCAGGTCTCTTATCGCGTGATCACTCATATACATTATGTGATCAAAAGTTTAGGGACACTAGCATTTCTGCGTCACAGACTTTAGATAACAGAAATTAGTCAGCGATGGCATCCCTTTTGCTCTAATGGCAGCCTCCATACACGTAAGGAAGATTTTTCACCAGTTCTTGGAACTAAGAAGCTGGAATTTTCCTCCATTTCTGCATCAAAGCACTGGTTAGTTCAGCTACGGATGAAGGACGGCGTGGTCTGGCTCGCGTTCGACGTTCAAATTCATCCCGCAGGTGTTCAATGGGATCAGATCGGTGCTCTGGGCAGGTCAATCCATTTCTTCAACCCCGTTATCTTGAAACCAATCGTGTAAAGACCTTGCTTAATGGCAAGCAGCATTGTCATGTTGATACACAATAGGCCCATCCCCAAACATTCCCACAATGTTGACAGTGCACAGTTGTCCAAGATGCCTCAAAAAGCAACAGCATTCATAGTTCCTTTAACTGAAACAAGCTGTCCCAGTCCGAACCATGAAAAAGAGATACCATGATGCCATCTTCTCCAACTTCATAATGTGTACTACACAATCAGATAGGAAACGTTCTCCAGGCATCCACCAAACCCAATTGTGTCCATCTGACTGCCAGAGTGTGGACCGTGATTCAACAGTCCATAGGACACGTTTCCACTGTTCCATGCTCCAGTTTCTGTTAGTTTTACGTCGCCTGGAATTGTTGTCAGTTATGAAGGGTTTGTGAGCAGCGACAAGACTGTGGAAATCCAGGGAATGAAGTTCCCGACATATGGTGATTGTGCTAGCAACACAGGAAGCAGAATTTCTGAAGTCTGTAGCAATCATTTCAGCAGAAGACCTTTCATTGCTTCGGGTCACACATGCAATGAATTGATGATCTGTCACCGCACTTTTGTTGCTCCCTGCGCTTCCACTTCGCAATAACATTGCCTATGGTTGTACAGGGTATTTGGAGAATGCTGGAAATCTCATGGACTGACTTGTTGCATAAGTGGCATCCCATGATGGTTCCATGTTGGAAGTTGCTGAGTTCTTTTGAACGACCCATATCTTAATAATATGAAGCAGTTATGTGTGATACTATTTAAATAAGTTACATCTCATTTTCATGCGACATTTGGCACATTTCACAATTTATGACAGGCGTCCCTAAACTTTTGATCACATTGTGTACAATATAACATTTCTTTCAGACTTCCATAAGAGCATTTGTCAGCTTATACATTTTATTTATTTTATTTCGAATCCCAATAGGATAAATAATATAGATCAGGACTACAGCTGTTGTTGAAAAGTATGACGAGTATGATGAGGCATAGGGATGCTGATGAACACAAATATTTTGATTGTAATTTATTATAAGCATTTCCTAAAATCATTTGTGTTCTCGCTTGACGGATTATTTTCAACAAGTGCGTTTCTTTTATATTATAATCTACATAAATGAATATGAAAATTTTAATACACTCAATATAAATAATAAAATAATTATTTAATAAAAAGTTAATATAAGGTTCGTCTGGTACAGAGGGTAGATTATCGCTGTATTGGCTACCAGCGATAATCTGGGCGCGTATTCCTACGAGGGAATATTGCTCCATCCCAATACCGTAACGACTGCTACGAGATGACAGTAGCAGCCGAGACCGACGGCTTAACGTGCCCACCGAAGCACGGGGACTTCAAGATGAAAGAACTGCTGATGGACGCACAACCAGTAGTTACCACACACCTAACAGCTGGGCATCCAGCACCGGTCACTCAGCAAATGGGTCCGACCCAGTAGCTGTGCCCCAATTGCCGTCTCCCCCACCAGCGGGACCATCAAGTCACTAGTTAAGGAGAAACCTAATGATAGGGCAGGCACCTGATTTGCAGATCAGAATGCCTCCTTTCCAGCCCATCAGAAAGCTGACGAAGACTCACGCAGAAGTTATAACTTCTCTTTGTTGTCACCCAAACAGTGGCTATCCTTGCCTGAAGTTGCTTACTTCACCGATAGACAAGTTATCTGCGAGACAATAGAAATTGACAAAATTTATAGAATGTATATAGGATAGGTTGGGGTTGGCGAATGAGAGGTTGGGTTGCTGGGGTGGTAACTGTAGGGGTCTATTGAGCAGGAGGACGGGGAAGGAGAGACTGGTGAACTAATAGGGGTAATGAGTTAAGGACTATGAAAATGTTCACCTTCTTGAGGAATGAAGACGATGATATATATGAACCTCCTTCTTGGGGAATGACGTTGAGTAATATACATAAGTGTGTGTGATCAGTTATGATGTAATAGGGATGAGTAAAATATAGGGAAGATGTTGATAGTATGCTATAATTGGAGTCTTAGGGAAGGGTGGATAGAGTTAAAAAGAACAGACGTGGCCTAAGAAGGGTGTGGATAAGGTTACAGTCAGTAGGAGTTGTAAAATAAGAAAGAACATTATGGGGAGGGCATGAGGTGCTTAACCAGATAGAGTGAAGGTGGACTCAAATTTCAATAGATTATCCAGCTGAAATTGGAATGTTTTTATGTTATATAATATTTGTTGAAAATAAACAAAGTTTATATGAATAAATGCGCAGAATAAAAGAACTGGATTTTAAAGAATAACAAGAGTAATTAATGAGTATAATGTGAAAGTAAAACCAAAAGAAGAAAAAAAAAGATAGGTGATAGCGGGGTAGAAAAGGCGGAAAATACGTACATAATTAGGGCAGGAGACTTTTACTGCGATTGACTGGGGGGTAGGGGGCTTTGGTAGTGTTCATGGTAAAAAGATGAAGAAAGTGTAAATGTGAAAAGAGGGGGAGGGGCTGTGTTTGGATTGTATGGTGGGGTGATGGGTTGGGGATGTGGATATTGGTTTGGTTTGGTTTGTTTGGTATTAACGTCCTTTTCAACAACCATGGTCATTTCAGGACGGCGTTATAGGGGCCGCAAATTTTGCCTCGCAAGGGTTCTTTAACGTGCAGCCGGCAAACGACTACACGGGACCAACGGCTTTACTTCCCTTCCGAAGGAAGTGCGTGATCTCAGGATTTTCCCCCTGAAAAAATCCTCGTCGTCCTCGGCCGGGAGCGAACCCGCGTCCTCGGGCAGGATGAGGATATGTAAACATATGGGTAGGAAGACAAGAGTAATACATATACAGGTTACTAATATACATTACTAATGTATATTACTGGGCACATAATTCAATAAGTTAGCATGTGTATTTTTTCACTATAGACAATTAGCAATGCTTATTTCAGTAAAATGTCCTTAGTGGCAATTAATAGCTGTTCATGTTAAGAAGTTAATTGTTCATTCATTAAAAATTTCCATATTTTCCAATATAGTCATCCGTTTGGATTTCTTTGTTTTGATTATTGCCATATTTTCATTGATTGTTCCTAAATGGTGTCTGTTGTTGAGGATGTGTGAGGCGAAGGTTGATTTGCCATCCGTTTATTTTATAGAATTGATGCGTTCCGTATATCCGGTTTTGAAGTTTCTTCCCGTTTGTACTATGCAATACTTGGGGCAGTCTCTGCAGCTTAGCTAGCATATGCCACTATTGTCTAGCTTGTCGGAGTTTGTAATGTTCTGAGTGGGAAGTTGCGAAAGATTTCGCATGATGGTATTATTAGTGGAGTAAGCGATGTTGCACTTCAGTCTCTTGAATAATTTGCTTACTTTGTAAATCTGGCTATTGAAGAGAGTGATATTTATCCATGTTTCCTTCTTCGTCTGGGTGTGTTTTTTTGCTGTTTTTCGCTTTTTCAGGAGTTTATTAATCATGTTGGGTTGGTAGTCATTTAAGAGGGCTATCTGCTTGATGGTGTTAATTTCCTTTGATCTATTCGTCTGAGACATGAGAATGCAGGATACTCTGTTTATCATTGCTTTAAATGCGTTCTCTGGGATGATTAGATCTATTGTGGATAACGTTGCTGGTGGTAGTGGGTTTTCGGAAAGTTTTGTAGGCAATTTTGTTTTTTTCAAGCTCCTTGCTTAGTGTGAGATCTAGAAGTTAATTTCTTGGAGTATTTCTTCTTCGAGGGTAAATTTTATTTTATTGTCGATATTGTTGAAGTAGTCCATGATATCCTAAGGTTGGCGATTTACATTTTTATTGTCATATATATAATAAGAATGTCGTCAACGTATCTATTGTATGATATGATGTTGTATGATGAGAGGGAGGAGGAGATATAGGTTTCGTCTAACGTTTGTAAGTAGATCTCAGCTATTAAACCACTGATTGACGATCCAATAGCCAGGCCATCTGTTTGCTTGTATAAGTATCCGTTGAACGTGAAATAATTCTGTTGTTAGTATACAAACGACGTCTTCATTTTCAGTCTTGTTAGCATTATTGGTGTTCAGGTTCGCTTTGATAATCTCTAGGATGTTGTATATAGGGATGTTCGTATACAAATTGGTGATGTCGAGCGACATGAATTTGGTGTCCTTAGAGATGACTGCTCCTTGGAGGTGATCAATAGTTCCTGGGTTTTTTAATACTGTATGTGTTGTTTAAGGTAACTTTTTCACTGACTACTCTCGTCATGAATATTGCAATTTTGTAGGTTGGTGAATTTATGTTGTGATGATGGGTCGTATTGGGAAATTCTCTTTGTGTACTTTGATTTGAGCTCTGAGAATGGGTGCTTTTTGGTTCAACCGAATTCAGTGCCGCCCCAAAGACACCCCCGAGCGATCAGGGTTCGTTAACCCCTACTCTACCAGCGCTGGGATTATTCATAGCGACACCGAAGCCAGATCGCCGATTCTAGAATAAGGGGTGTCTGAAAACGTGTGGCCAAATAGTGTATAAATTACATGTGATAGAAATATCATTCTGTTTGCGTAGTTCCTACATGGTGTTACAATTTTCACAAGAATCTGGAAAAATCGAATCCATTTACCGAGTCTGACTGCCAGGTTTTTAACGGAAGAATTAAGCAAACTGTCAGTAAGAATATAGATCATTCAAAATCGATTAAAATTTCAAACATTGTTAGAAGTTGTTTCATAATTTTTTGTTTATTAATGATTCATGAATGTGGTACTCTACTAACAAAATTAGGATAAGTTACATATTAAAACATTTTATGGCATTTGCAGTTTTTAGAGGCTATTTAAAAAAAAATTAATAAAACTGAGGGAGAGGATAGCCGACAAAGTGGATGCTACATAAAGAGAAAAGTTAAATTGCTCTCTTTTTATCTAAGAAAGAGTTAATTGGGACTTTTTATATTGGCGAAGGCCTCTGATTGGATAATTGCATTTATTTTTTCTTTTTTACTTCTCTCGTCCTTTCTTAATTTGATTGAAATGTTTGAAAAGCCGGAAGTCCGTCTGTAGTCATGTTTCTTTTCGCATCCATTGTTTTTCTTTACAAAGGTTTAGAACCCAACGGCTTTTCATTGCGCCACTGCTTACTCTCGCTTTTTTTATATAAGTCTCCTCCTCGTTTTCATTCCATTGTCTTTTCTTATTCGCTTTTACAGACTGTTTTCCCTTCCTTTCTACTTAAAGTTTCTTTTTTGACCTTAACAAAACCAAAGTTTTTCTTCTTTAAATTGCATCTTCTAAAGTTTTTATTCTTATTCAAATTAAATCATTGGCTTAAGAAACTGTCGAGAAAGAACGGAAAAGGGACAGTCAGAAGGTAAACTGGTAAAGGTCGAATTCTTGAAGTTTCTTTTAATTCAGTGAAAACGCTTGAAATAAAAATAAATTACGTGTAGGAGAACTTGAGCGACTTGCACAAACCCCAGATTTCCAATGCATAAGAAATGTCCAAGAGACGGCGAGACAACTCAAAATCTAAAAGAATATGGCTAGTAATTTTTGGAATGTGGTCACAGATCAAAATATCGAAAGATATTTCTCAACTCTGTTTTTTTATTCTCAAGATAAAAGAATCTTCCCTCCCTTAGGAAGACGTGAAGCGGTCGGCAGGAATCTCCGGGCTTTTCAAATAATGAAACGTGTTGCCACTGTGCTGGTTATATTATGCAATTTATTTTATTTGACCGAATCGAAAGTGATAGTACAAATATTTCAAAAGTTAATGAAACTTACTTTGTTTTGTGCCGCAATAACCAAAATTTAATCTTAAACAATAAAACTAACGAAGAAAAATTAAAGAGACTAGTGATGTCAGCGAGTTACAAAATCAATACAAAGTCCAATACAAATCAAAATTATCCTGCAGAATATTACAGTTACAAAATATCTCTACAGTCTGGAAAATAGAATGAATTTAAATGACCCCGTCTTAGCCTGCAGCATAACTAACATACACGTACGGACTGTCTCGACATAGACAATGCCACATTGCTTCCACCTGGACAATGCTTTAAACATAAACAATGAGTATCCTAGAAAGTTATATAAATCATCTCCATCCACTAAAATAAATTTACGCTGCACAAAGCAAATTAGAAAAAAGGACATAGGGACCTGCTCGTAGGACCCTGAACATAAAAGAGTAATCAAACTCAAGAAAATGCATCAGACCGTTTCAAGTTTAAGTGGGCTCAAATTAATGCATTAGCTTTACAAATATCCTCGTCCATATGCCTAAACTCCAGTCTGTTATGGATTCCGACACAAAATCTTGTATACGGCATTCATAACTAAGTATATTCTTCTTCTTCTTCTTCCAACCCGCATCTCCCAGTAGGGGCGACCAGCTGCTTCCGTTTCATTAAAGGCAAATAGGTGGTTTCGTCACTTCCTGTTACATATCACTTAGGACACAGAGGGCCAAGGATTCTCGGCATGAGTTTCGTATTTGTCAAATATTCGAACAGAGATCTGATTATAAGTTTCCTTGTTTCCTTCTTTTCTAGTAAGATGTGCTCTCTACCTTTTCCGGTTTTCCACACGAGCACTTGTTTGATGGAGCGAGATTTAAATGATGTAGGAATGCTTTCAGCGGAAGGTGCCCACTGCGAAGCCTAAACAGAGAGGCTTTTTCTTGGAATGATAGCCAGTTAGGTGAAAGACGCTCTACTTTGGTTAATGAATGCAGGTATTTCTCATATTGATGCCCAGAGTTGTTCGTTTTCCATTCCGTATTCCAGAGGAGTATGTTTTTCTTTTTAATGTAGGCCTTCAGAGTGCGAGGTTCTAGGCGGATTGATTTGATGGCAATATTAGATTTTCTGGCCCAATTTTCAAGCCTATCCGAAATTTCATTACCCTGGGAACCACTGTGGTTCGGAATCCATAAAAATTTAATTCGATAATAACGCAAAATAAGTAGATTTAATAGTGCCAAGGTATACCCGATTAAGCCTTTATGGTACCAAGTGTTCTTTTGGAGCGCCGATTCAATTGTCAAAAGAGAACTTTTGCTGTCTGATATTATGAGATACCTATCTGGAGGTTTGTTCATTAATAAGGCCAAGACTTTGTGTATAGATTGAAGGAGTTTATCGGTGGAGAAACTTTGTGTGTTATAATGAAGAGGTTTTTCCAAAAATCCCAATACCACCCTCATTTGAGTTATGCTGCAAAATCTTGATTGCCTTTATAATTCTCCATTAGTGCAGAGATGAAAATCTTAATCCAGTTGGATGGTTTCTTCATTATTATTGTTATTAATGATTTCAGTGCTGTTTGCTGGGGATGATTGAAAGTTTTCTGCATTGGTAACTTCATGCCCGTAATTATCGCCGCAGTGCATGTCCATGCTAAAGGGGGATAAACTGTGATAGGAGCGGGTCATTAATGCTTACTTTCGAGATTTTTTGAGGGACTGAAAGAGGGGAGAAAGCCGTGGGAGGATCTTCTCTACCACACGTCGTACAAGTCATGGTATAATACGCTATTGTCGCAACCTGATCGTATGGTGACTGAGGGAGGTGGTGAGTAAAGTAGCTATATCTGTTTCCTTGGTTTGTCTTATTTTATGAAAATGTGGCCTCTGGATTACTGAGGAGTATGTTTTCTGCTCAAAATTTCCACCTCCTAACTCCATGTTAACCAACTTTCGGGCTTCATAGTAGGAAATATATAACAAAACGGAACAACCCCTATAATAGGACGAGTGTCCTCCGAACAGTTGGCACACAAAAACTTTTCTTCTGTACAAATATCACGAGTATGATCGGTTCTAAGACATTTGGAGCATGCCATTTTATTTGCGCACTTTACTTTAGTGCGCCCAAACCTATGACAGTTAATACTGCATAGGTCGGGGAGAGGGTCTTGTGACCGTGAAAATCTCATTCTCAAACTTGACTGTATTTGGGGGAGTAGGCAGGTTGAAATCAAGGTTTTCCCATACCTAGCCTCAGGGTAAGATAGAGGATACTTTTTGATTCCTGTGATGAAATCGCCCTGGCCCGAAGAGTTCTGGACATTCTCCGCTTCAATATCCGCCCTAATTCCAAAAATCAGCCCCACTGAGGATAGAAATTTACGCATTTCATACGAGAGTTTATATGCTCCAATATCGCAGAATTTAGTGCACTTCTCCGCTTGCTGCGTAGATTTACACTTAATGAGAAATTTGCCTGATTGAAGTTTATTGATGCTTTGGTATTGGCCTATCAGGGAATTGAAGACTTTCCGGATGAAGTTAAGAGAGATGTCCTGCTGTTCATTTTAGTTCTTGTTACCTTCTGAAGCAGAGATCGTTACAAGCAACTATGGGCGGGCTGCTCGATTAATTTGTTCATGCCAGACTTCAGTATCGAGAGGGGTGTCCCTTTCACGTTTATCATGTCTCTGATTTGATGAGTTCTTATTAGCGGAAATCTTGGGCGTAGTGTGATTATCCTTAGTTATACTCGATCTTTTCGATTTTGACATATCATCCTTGGGGTCACGTGATAGTTGTTTATCATTTTTTCTTTTCGTTTTAGGCGATTCTTCCACCTAGAGGTTCATGATCCAATATCCACTCCATTTCCCCCTCCATCTTCAGGATGGGCCCCCATTGCGGCCGACCCGTCCGGGCTGCAGCAACTTCTCCAGCCAAGAGATCTGAGGAATTATACAGAGAAGGGATTTATTTACTTCTATTTTTTAAAAAGTATCCGCAATGAATATTCAACGGTTGAATATTCTTCGAATGAGTCCTCTTTGAAAGAGAACGCTACTTATTATCAAGGGTTAAATTTAGGATAAGAGCGAACACGACTGCTTCCTCACGCCGCCATCTTGTTTTTCATTTGTACCAACTACGTACACTCTGTTAAACTTCCAATTTCAATTGTTAAACAATGTTAATTTTACTTTTAAACGTTAGACACGCCCAGTTTTTCTTTCGTTGGACAGCGTATAAATGAACGAGAAATAAAAAATTATGATATGAAGAAAATTTGGATATTGACTTCATGAAGACAGCAACAGACTAGCAGAGAACCATTTACAATTAATGAGAATAAACCTTTTGAATAAAAAAACAGAATATAAGCTTAAATTAATAAACAATACTATAAAAATTCAGTTACTATATTCTGATGTATCAGACAATACAATAATATCTGAATTGTTAATCACACACAATTGTTAAAAAGAATTCAATTATAAAACATCATAACAATACATGTACTGGTAAATGCCAATGTTTCACATTTTGGAACCATGATCAATAACAAACTGTCTCGTTGCCAATTTTCAGGATCGAATTCCGAATGCATGGCTTAATCTTGCCAGTGGATGTATAGGGTCCATGATGATGTTGATGGCTAACGATGTAAAATCAATGACGTATATTAAAGGTAGACTCCGAAGCAATTGTTGTTACTTGAAGCAAATTGGGAAGCTCCATGCCCAGAACTGTCATGGCCGAAAGTGAGTGAAGATGTTGCAAAACACATGGCTAAACATGAAAGTAGCTGATTAATAATTCTTTCACACGCCGATCACGGAGTGATAAGTTTATCTTTTCGTTTACTTTGTATTTGAAGTATTTTATTATATTTTATAAACAATTTTTCGATCATGGTTTCAATTTCAAATTCGTTTCGATCGTCTTTCAGTTATGTATTTTCATTTTAGTTACGTATTTTTGATTTATGCTTGTGGAAAATGATTCCTGATCCTTTTCGTGTCTGTTTGTACAGTTGTACGCAGAACAACTTTGAGGAATGGTTTTGAATTAATTATTCGTCGGGCCCAAAATCTTCAAAAACATAATACCCAGACAGCTAATTACTCCACGGCTCACTCCTGCTCAGAATTGTCATAGCTCAATTTGCTTCACTTTTTGCCGCTGTTGACAATAGAATTCGGAGTCTATCTTTAATATACGTCATTGTGTAAAGTGCGAGGCTAACGAGAAAGACAGGCTCCGGCACTGAGAAGTCACCTGACCAAGATAGGGCTATCAACAATGTAACTTTCATTGTTTCCATCTTGTATTTTAACAATCAGTGTTTTTTTCCTTTGTTAGAAACAATGAAGGTTGGATTGTTAATAGACCTATCTTGGTCAGGTGACTTTTCAGTGCCGGAGCCTGAATTTCTCGTTAGCCTCGGTAAAGTGGCTGCTGTCCAGCAGTCGCTGTTGCTTCCTCTGTAACAGTAGCTGGGCGGCTGGCCAAAGCGAACAACACATGTCACGAGTAACATACCAGTAGTGTTGATGACTAAAAAAAAAACATTGCTGCGGAAAGCCTAATTGAATTCACAAAAAAAACTAACGTAATATGAAATTGGAACCATGTGGTGTCAAAGGATTAAATTACAATACTTTCACATCACACCGTTGAAGGAAGAAAGAATATAGGGATGTAGCCAGGCATAAATACATGGGGGCTGTGCTTAGTCTTTGTTCCACTAATTCGACGATCTATCATTGTGGCTCGTAGATAATCGTCCTGGTAATCACGTAAACGTGAATAACTCCAAAGCGCTAATGAATTTTCCTAGTGTTAACATTTGTAGGATAGAAAGACCCACTCTGAGAGAGTGGCGATATTAATTGACTGTATAGCTGCAATAGTACTTCAGAAAACAGACATAAATATCTGGTCAATGTGCAAATTTCAAAAGATGAATCTGTAGCTGATGATGTTCTACAATTCGTCCAAAATGTTTAAAATAATTTATGAGATTTTGAAATATTTAACTTCAATATTGGGCATTATATATTGGACTTTTAAACCTTCGGAGATGCGTTCACTAGCCCCCTATCCTCGGTTCCGAAAAATATTACGAAACTTTTGTTTCCATCATATTTCATTAAATACGAAGGATGTCGATTAGTATATCTTTTTGGGTTAAACTTAGGTATGTTTAACTTCATTTCATTCTTATACTTTGTTTAACGATCCTTTTATAATTGTTTTGCGTTACCTTATAAATTAAATTTTAGTCTATGTCACCTACCGGCTTCCATGGTTTTACTTAATTTATACTATTTATTTTAAATAGTTATGTTTAATTTAAGCGACCTTTTTAATTTCTTATACATAATATAAGGAAGTATTGTAATCACGAAAAATTTCGACCTCCAGATTTTCATTGATCTTCACGTTTTAGGGTCCCTAGATTACGAAAAAGTGATTTCTGGAAAACGTCTGTGAGTCTGTGTGTCTGTGTGTCAGTCTGTGTGTGTGTGTCCACGATAACGTCCAAACGGCTAAAGCTTTCGAGACCAAACTTTAAACTTAAGATTATAATCTTCTCGGGAGGTCTGATTTTCCAGTGGAATCGGTAAACCGGAAGTATCAGTTTACTCCAGCGCCAAAATAGAAATTTTGAAATATCTGGTTAATCATTGCGTTTATGAAAATTTTGTAGGGACTAAAAAGTGCTCCAATTTCAATTATAAACAACCTTTGTTAAGAACATTTTTCAAAATTCCAACCAGAAGTACCAGTTCTACTCTTGTCAAAATCTCAGTTTTTTGTTAATACGTTTAGACGAAATAAGACGGAATAGGAAAATTTATAAAGTATACAAAAGTGTTTAAAAGCTAATTGTAAACAACGTTTGTTAACAAAATTTTTCAAAATTCCAACCTGAAGTACCAGTTCTACTCTTATCAAAATCCAGTGTTTTGCTAAAATAGGCGAGAGAAAATGGTATAGGAAAATTTGGAATCTATACCAAAGTGTTTAGAAGCTAATTTGAAGTAACTTTTATTCACAAAATTTCTATCGGAAGTAGTCATTTTAGACAGTTGTTTAATTTTTTTCCGTATCAGGACATTTACGTATAAGAAAGTCGGGTGGTGTTATATTTACGTATAAGAAAGACCACACCTCATTTTTTATGTTATATTTGGTCGTCTCATCTGTTTGTTGGACTTTGCTAATGTTATGAAGTGTTTGCTTAATTATTTATTGTTTTACTAACGCTTTTGTTTTACTTTTATCATTTGTATTGTGCCCACTTGGCCTAACTTGTCGGGTTTTTTTTTTTACCAAACTGGCCTCGTTGTAATTATTGTAACCATCATTCTCTAACCCATAAATAAATAAATAAATAAATAAATAAAATAAATAAATATTCCGCCGAAATCAAAAACGGATAGGAGGGAAAAAGTATAAGCTTACCTTTCCATTAATGACAGGCTTAACAGAACTTGTGAACAAAATATGACCAGCCTTGAACTATTATTAACAGAAATGCAATGCGTTTTATTGACCACCTCGCGTCCAGAAAAATTTACAATAATATCAAATTAATATGAATTTACACCCACTCTGGAAGATTGTCGACAACATTTTGACATGTTTCCATCGGCAAGTTAATCAAATCAGTTTTGTTTGTTGGTCGCAATGAATCCACTCGTTTCTTGAGAACATACCACAAGTTCTCACTGAGATTCATATCCGGAGAATTGGCAGACAATGAATCCACTCTAATTTTTCGGTATTCAAACCATTCGTAAACATTCTTTACTCGACGGGAAGGTGCACTGTCCTGATGTAGAAGAACCACCTGCCTGTCAACAAACAGATCTTCAACAGATAGAATGAAGAAACGCTCCCATATTTCCAAATAAATATCATAATTCACGGTAGAATTACAAATTCACAGCTGTCTTACACCATGATAAGAGAAGCAAGACCAAATCATAATCATTTGTGGGAATTTCACGCAGTGATCAAAACAAGAAGTAAATACAAAGAGAAGTAAATGCAAATACATCTACTCTGAGAAGATGTATTTGCTTAGTCAGTTCAGCTCCATATATTAGTTCCATCACCAGTGAAGTTAATGCAGAACACAGATTCGTCACTGAAAATAACTTGTTGCCACTGCTCCAATGAAAAATCTTTATACTTCTTATCTCATAATAGTCTGTTCTTTCTCAGCTGTTTAGTGAGATGCCGTTTCTTCTTTGGCCGCACAGCAATATATCCCATAGCTCTCAAGTAGTTATGCGTTGTTGATTTCGATACTTCCTTGCCAGTTCTGCAGGACAGTTTCTTTGCCATGTCACGATTTGACTGCACTCTGTTCTCTTTTATAACCCTGTTTAAAGTTTGCACGTCTCATTGTGTGGCTAGTCTCGGTCGATCACTGCGTTTAAGTACATCAGTATAATCGATGCATGTGTCTTTCAAGGTAATTTTACACACTTGCCTGTGATCGTGTAAATTTTTGTACAATTGCAGAATGAGTGAAACCCTGTATCAAGAGATTGCTTCAGTGGTTGGTTTGAATTTAGCAACTGTCATCGTGTCATCAAGTTTAAGCAGGAAACTGGATCGGTTTCTCCTAAACGTAAAGGAAAGTGTTGTCATTAGAAGAAAGCAACTCCTAGAGATGACGAAATTGTATCCACAAGACAAACAGAATCCTCGCAAGAATCGAAATTGTTTGTTTCATTTAATTTGCACACGGGTTTACTTAGAAGATTGAGTGTGCAGCCAACCAGGATCCATTTACTGATTTAGTACGGTCTGTTTGTTTTGAATTAGTCAATTTTCATAAAAATTTTAAATGTTTAGTCATGAATTTTAACACTGATAAAGGTTTACACATTATCAAGCTCATCACACTTCATTGCGTTTTCATGCTTATCAATAATAAAAAATTTTAACTGGGAATAGTCAAATATAGGGTGATCCAAAGTCGCGCACATCCAAATTCGATTGTCTATAAATTGAGTAATAGTTGAAAAGTTTCATCGGTTACTTTGAAACTTTTATATTTTGACCACATGTGTTGTGTAAATTCGAGGGGCGTTCAATTGCTTTATTTTTTGTAAATTTCATTGGTGTAAAACTCTAAACTTTCATTGTTAGGATAGCAATTACTGCCTGCCATGCAAATGCAGCACCATTCATTCGGTTGCCATGACAAGCGATTGTTTGTTTAAACAAAATAGCGGAAAGCGATGTGTCGACCAAAGTGGAACAACGAATAATCACAGCGAAGTTTCTCTCACAACGAAGGTGTGAAAGCATCTGAAATTCATCAGAGACTTCAAAGACAGTTCACCAAGCCATGTTTGTCTCGATCATCCGTCTTTGCATGGTGCCAAAAGTTTGAAGGAGGGCGAGAATCCACCGGCAATGAACCTCATAAGCAAGCTCAGCTACTGCTGTCAATGATTGCATCATCGCACGAACAAATGAGCTGATAAGGGACAACAAGCGGATTCATGTCCGAGAATTGTCTTCAATACTGAACATCAGCATTGGCAGTGAGAAGACCTTCATCCACGATAAGCTGAAATTCAACAAGACCCATGCCAGATGGGTCCCTAAGCAACTCTCCGAGGATCACAAAACCACCCGGGTAGAAATCTGTTCCATGCTGCTGCAGCGATATGACAGGGAAGGTAACAGCTTCCTAAGGCGTGTTGTGACCACCGACGAGACATGGATTCATCACCATACTCCTGAAAGCAAGCGTGCGAGCATAAACTGGCGACCCAAGAAATTCAAGGTGACCACCGTAGGCAAAGAAAATGATGGCGACTGTATTCTGGGACATTAAGGGTAACATTCATGTCGATTTTCTGGAAGAACGTCGAAACATAAATGCACCTCTTGACGTTTCGAGGACGTCCCTGAAGCCGGCGCTAAAAAAAGCGACCAGGAATCCTTACCAGTGGTGTTTGTTTTCTACAAGACAATGCGAGACCACACACAGCCAAACTGACTATGGACTCACTGACGGAATTCAAATGGGACTTCTTACCATATCCTCCATACAGCCTGGATCTCTCCCCTTTCGACAATCAACTTTGAAAGAGTTTTTGAGAGGGCAGAGGTTCGGCTCCAATGGGGAAATGAAAGAGGCTGTCCTGACCTGCTTTCAATATCAGCCTGTAGATTTCTACGGAGCTGGTATCCAGTTGCTCCCAGAACGCTGGAAAAATATGCAGAGAAGCAAGGAGAGTTCTTTGAGAAATAACTGGTGTGTGGGTTTTTTTTTTTGTATTTTCCTGATTTAAAAAAAATAAAGTCCAGGGCAAATTTGAACCCCCTTCGTATAAGATTATAATGTATAATTAAACTAGAAAATACAATTTGAAACAGATTTGCAACTAAATCAAAGTGTACTAATAGAAAATAACAAAGAGCTAAACAGGGTGCCTCACCATCTAAAAAAAAATTGATTAACCCATTTTACATATTTTTCATGCCTAAATTTTAATAATCTGTATAATACTGTATCAGGAATATAATATAGGCCTAAATGAGCATCCTAGTCAAGTCATCAAACACAAGATGTCTAGAAGAAAACATTTGACAGTATTTGAGAGAGGTCAGATTTCACTTCCACAAATATGAAAGGAATAAGCAAATTGTAGAAACTGAAAAAGGTAAATGAATAAGCAAATTTTACAAACTGGTGGAGGCAGATTACGTGTTGTAAATTTGGCTGTTAAAAATCTTGATCAAAAATCATGCGGAAAACGGTCAGGAAGACCTCGTACAATTCATGAGAGGTCAATACGGTTGCTGTTAAGAGCATCATCTAACTCTCAGAGAAGAGCCCGCCAACTTGCCACCGAAGCAGGCTTACCAACAAGTGTACAGAGAAAAGAGAGAAAACAAAAACTACATTTGAGCCAACACCATAAAGATACCAGAATGGAATTTGCACGACAACCTAAGAGTTGTAGCATTGATTGGAGAAAAATCATCTTTTCAGATGAGAAAAAATTTGATCTCACAGGTCCAGATGTGGTGTCTTGTTATTTTCGTGAATTGAGAAAGAATTAGCAAATGACGTCGTGAAGGCTGTGTGGTGGAGAAGCAGTGATGATTGGTGGGAGGGGAGGGTTGATTCAGAAACAAATGTGAATTATAATTTATTAGTGAACGACAAAATGCAGAGGACTATATCAAGCAACTTTCTAATGGATTTCCAAGAATGGGACGTCAAATTCTGGTAGGGAATGGGAATTCCAGCTGGACAATGAAATTATTCATAATGCACACAGAGTTCTGACTGGTTTGAGCAGAAGAATATTCGATATTTTCAATTAACAGCCTTTTCCTCTGATCTTAACCCAATAGGAAAATCTATGAGTTATTATTCTCATGCAATGTATGCAAATGGTAAACAATGTACAATGATCGATGAATTGAAGGCTACAATTGTTCAAGCATGAAATGAAATTCCACATTTTAGAATTATTTCTCTATAAAGGGTATCTACACAGGATGTCAGCGGCAAAAGTCGAAGTCCGATCGCAAAGAGATCGAAATGAGAAAATAGTAAATTCGAAGAAAGCGATGAGAAAAAGCGAAGAGCGCCCTACAGAAAAGTCACCCCCGCGAAAAATAGAGAAGACCGGACGATTCCATAATCGGAAGCGAGATAAAAAAAGGGAAGGAAGGTGGAAAAAAGAAAAAGAGAAGACAGAGAGAATTTGGAGACCGAATAGGAAGGTTGGAAATAGTTCTCGAAAGGAGAATGAGGTCGGGAGAACAAGACAGTTAATGTGAATGAGTCTGATACAAAAAAAAGGTTGAAAAAGAGACACTGATACAAAACGAAGACGAATGGAGAAACGAGAAAGAATAGGAAGAATGTTAACGAGATGGTGAAGAAGACGGAGTCAGCGATAAAGAGTGAGGAATTCCCGAAGTGGTGTACGGCTCAACAGCAAGAGAAGACTCAAAACTCAAGCGAAGCGTTTCACACTTTATTTATAATTTAGTGTAATTAACATTATAAAATTAACCATTTTTAAATAAACTAGAAAAAATGAGTGAACTTAAACTTTTTGTCCCCGACGGTATGCAGATTGTTAGACTACAATCAACGATATTAAAAAGATATCTATTGAATGTTTTACAATATCGAATTAAGATTGAACAATAACGCCCTTTTGCACAATTTTTTTTATAAATGCTAATTTGAAGTTTGAGATCCCAAAGAGGAAGCTTTTCGAGCCATTTTCTGATGCTTTCGAGAAAATTCAATCAGAATTTTTGTTTTGCTATGTGTTAAATCACCGTTTGAAGAAAGATAGAACATGTTTAGATTAACTTCAAACGCTCGTCTATCTTTATTACGAGGCCAAAAGCCTCATACGAATGCGTTCTCCACAACATTATATTTTCCTAATGTTGAGAGTCATGATGACGAGCTTTAGTGTTGATCATCTTGCAAAGTCACTGAAACTTAAGTTAGATGGAGATGTTTTTCTTGTGGGCTAAAACGTTGGCAGATGACACGATCTTGCCCTTCATATTTTAATTTTTTTTTATTTTTTATTTTTTTTGTTGCAGGTTTGCTTCTGATTTATGCTACGCGAGCACAGTAGTGAGCTGTTATTCAAGATGGCGACAGGCGCAGAGAAGGGTTACGTTGTGCTTGAGTTTCATCCATATCAGTCTGTCACAACAGGGTTATGTGAAAGATGAAGTGTTTACGCCTTCTCTACCAACAAACCTACCAAAACTGAAAGCTCGCACCAACAGTGCTTTTCAAAAGATTGATAAGGACATGCTTCACAAAGTGTGAGATGAGCATAATTATAAACTTGATGTCTGCAGAATCACTAGAGGGCACATATAGATCACTTGTAATATGTCAAAAAAACACTTTTTGAGTTTTTCCATATGTCTGCAAAGTTTTGTGACAATATGTGAAAAAATAAAGCTACAATGAATTTATGAAATCGGGTCAATCATTTGTAATGACCCAGTATGATGTACTCTAATTGACTCAAGCAATGATGTTCATTGATTGTTTTTACCGATCCGGCATTTTCCGCTTTCTCAGGACTTTGAAAAACTCAGGTCAGGCCGAAGTTTGAGCAATTTATCCCTTTGTTTGCTTTCTCTACACTTGAAGACTTGCTATATGTGAAAATTCCACAAAGTGAAACAGTTTTCTTTTTCTTACGCCACTCTTTTATGCACTTAATCATTACTCTTTCAGACCCATGAGATGGCACCATTTACCCAATATAACTGCGAAAGAAAATTCCACCAGTTAACTACTCTACCGCTTCAGGTTTGCCGTCTTATGCGGTGTTGTATTTTCTCGTCAGCAATTTACGTATTAACATACTTTTTTGGTATTTTCTATTGGTCTAAGTCTGTGCATCATTGAAATTATATAATGGTCATCTTAAATAAATTCATATCATTTTTCTTTTTTTTTCAATTATGGATAAAGCTTAACTCTCTCTTCCAGTTTAAAAGGTATAATATCATTTATACAAGATAAAGAACACAAATTTTGTTTCATGGTCAAATATTTTCATGACGACTATATAGAAAGTTTGTTGACATGAAATCCTAAAGGGAGGCGGGGTAGCGAAATAACCAGACTTAGCCTTCACTCATAAGATATTATGTCACGTCCAAATAATACTTCTATTCAGCGGCACCAGCAGGGACGTAATACTCGAACTCGGAAGAAGGAGCAAATAGGAGATAGGATGACTTAGAGATGAGACGTAAGAGATCATGTGAGGATTTTGAAATTTTGGAAGAGCAGAGGAAAATTCTTTTTCAACGGAAGGAGTTGTATTTATGCTGCTTTTCAACTAACTCGGAGTGTATAATGATGCGTGACAAGAGAGTATTTATGGCGTATTAACAGGTAATTCTTTTTCGGCTGAGTTGAGGTACGCGACAGCGAGAGGAGCGTATGCTCTATCATCGGAGAATTTGATATTTTGCATGGTGGACTCTATATTGATGGTATATGAATTAAGTGCGGTGAACTTTCTTTTGCATGAAGTGAAAGCGGTGCCTTGTGTGTTCTCCGAAGCCAGTTATCTTCGCTCTCGTCGCTTCATAGGAATTTTCCCGCGGGGATACCAGGCCTACAAGGACTGTGACATGGGCTGCTTTCTCGAGCACTAAAATTGCTTATTGAGTGTTCAATAACTTTATTAAAGTTTTACGAGTGTAATTTCCGTGCCAGTGGCTATCGTATTAATCGTCTTCTTGTATTATTTAAAGACTGAATCAACAACGCCAGGGAGAGTCGGCTGGCGTTGAATTTGGGAATTGCTTAGTGTGTCACCACAGGATCAACGTTGAAACAGACTGTTAAGTAATTAATTGTAAATCTTTAATTAGCTTCTTTAAGCATCAACTAAGTTTGTGGTTTGTTTCTACGAAATAAATTCAAGCCCTAACTTATTGTGTATTCCAGGTAGTGAATGAATTTTAGTGCTAATGTTAAACTGAAGCACAAAATTCATTTATATTTGGTAAACATTAACAAAATCTAAAGTTCATATACTTTTAGGCTAGATTTGAGGTGGCCTTATCTCCCTTTCAATTTTGACCAAATTTTGACGTACATTTTGGCCATATTCCCGAATTGAATGGACATGTGTACTTATTCTAACTTACTTTTTGATGCTCTATCCGAATCAGAAGTCAAATTCAAATATTTGGGAAAAAAAATTGGCAACAGAACGACTGACTTTGCGAATATTGTAACGATATTTTTAAGATGATTTTGACTTAAAATTCGGAAGTGGCATTAGGTAGACGACCTTAGATGTATCACAATGGCATATGGTTAATCTGAAATTACGATATATATATAGTTAAGCTGAGGATAAATTAAAGTGAATTTTTAGCTAACTGGCTTGCGTTTTTAACATTCTTATGGCAACGCAGTAACACGCATTCTCAACCGGTTTAAAATTATTTCTTAGAATACCTGCCTACCAGAGATAATAATTTAATTTTATTCGCAGTATTTGATATCGCGGTTTACTTTCTTGGAATATGCGTCATAATTCGCTAGATTTTAAAATAGAATTTGATTGTTTGGTTTGTTAGGTTTTTTGCGGGCGTCAACATCTAGGTTATTTTGCGCCCTTGTAAACGTACACACAATTCCAAAAGCTTTTTCACTTAGGTTAATGATGTTCGGCGTCCTTGCAATACATTAAACCAATGAAATTAATCGGTTTAATCTATTGCAAAGACGCAGAACATCATTCATCTAAGTGAAAACGCTTTTGGAATAGGCGGTACATCCCCACAGCAAGAACTTGAACACAGGCGTCTTAACGCTCTCGGCCGCCATGCCGTGATAGAATAGGAACCATGGATACCCATTCAATTAAGATGATGTTTAAACCGGTTTGAAGATTTGTAGAAATTATTTAATCGTAAAGATTAAAGGATACCGTCATTGGTTTACTCAATTCTTTATTATTATTATCGGCATTTTAAATCAGGAACAAAGAGAGAAGTAATCTCAATATATCTGCAAGAAAACAAAAATTCAAGAAAGTTATGAGTGATATTTAGGACCTTTCCAAATGATTCAGTAGACGTCTTCACATAAGATTTATAGCAGGATCAACATGAATCATTCCTATGCTTTAGATCGATTAGCGTTGTCATTCACGTTAGAATTCCTCAGCGAAGGAGATTTATTAGGAGAGCTTATTGCGTTTATGATATGCTGAAATTAGATAATTCTTTAGATCTGATTTAAATTACATGACTCGGTATACATTGATGATATTATATTTTGTTTGATATATCAAGTTACAAGATCATTATTCTGAATTGGCTTCTTACTTCATATTACAACAACAATCTAAATGAAAATGTAAAAAAAAAAAAACGAACTGGAATCGGTTTAGGTTATTTCCAAAACAATTTATGAAATATGAAAATTTTTTATTCTTATGATCCGAAATATTTAAGAATTACCTATATAATCATATAAAGGTTCGCCTATCAAGTTTAAATATTCATTAACGCAATAAAGTTAACGATTCCATTAGTTTGAATAGAGAATGAAGCATTCCATCGAAATCAATTTACATATTACAAGCCCAAAGTGGGAAATTTTATTAACATCATTATATATTTGCAAAAATAAAGTACAATTAGCATCCATCTATAATATTTCGTTTTCAAAAAGTTATAATTTATAGTAACTGTTGGGATAACTTTTTTCATCAATAATTTGAACAGCTGAGGTATGGCGTATGATAAAACCCTTAGAGAACATTCATGAGCTATTCTTCAATAATTTTCTTTCTTTAAAAAAAGTATCGTCTGACGTACAATTAACTATTTTATCTAATGACAGGCGTTTGGTTTAAGAGGGTGTGAGGCAAAACTGATGATAAAATGGACGATGCACTTTATTTATTAGGAGGTTTAGCAAAAAGCTACATACAAAAATGCACGTTTGGTCTGTTCCTTTATCCGTCCGTCCGTCATCCGTTTGCACGATAACTTGAAAACGGATTAACTTTTTCAAATTCTGTTTTTCAGAAATATGACCATCAAGGTCTTAGCTCGACCGTTTCAACTTTTCAGAATTTTTCGTGGACCCCTTCAAGTCGAATTCACGTGCTAAAACAGTAACTGTAAAGAATACCAAGCTAACGGCATACTATAATAATCGATTCATCAAGAATAAATACACTGTTACTTTCTGTTTGTCTTAAGTATTGTTGACGTGAGCTCGCTCACGCGACGATCTCTTTGTCGACCCCCGATTGCTCAAGTGCTCATAATCTATATTATTAAGTAGCGGAAGAATGGAGCTGCTTACTGATTTTATAATGTCCGTCCGTCCTCTTCATTATTTCGAAATTTTTTGAGGTAGAAGATTGAAATTCGGAATTTAGCTTACTATGTGCATGTCCTCTTCACTGTTTAGTTTGGTTTTGATTGGTACACTGGGGTCGGAATAACGGGAGTGGGTGTCAGAGGAGACAAAGGTTCTATGTGTTATTTAGGTACGTAAAGGAGCAAAATTCAGTATTCAGATTCCTCTAGGCAAGATCTACTTTACTATGAAGTTTAGGTCCAATTGTTCTAGTGGGGTCGCAGTTACGGGGATGACAGTCACTAAGTCATTCGATAGGAAATGATGAGAAAGGAAAGAAGATAGAGCTTGTTTACATTTTTTACATACTACGTTGGAGAAAATCAATATTTTGATTAAAAAACTTGGGGGGAGGTAAAAAGTGCAGATTAAGAGGCTAAAATAGATGACCGCAGATCTGCTACTTGCCTTATCCTTCCTCGGGGCGGCGCCCCACATTTTAATAAATGTATAATGTATTTCTGCTTCACAGCTAAAGAAGTGTTTACAAGATTTTATTAATATTAGTTTATATGCCCAGCGTTGCTCGGGCTGATTGTATGATGAAATTTTGCAATATCTTAATTTGAATATAAATAAGAACACATGAAAAATCGTGAGAGTAATACAGTAAATTTTTTTCAGTTTGAAAAAACGAAAAGAATTCTTCAAAATGCTCGCATTGGAATTTTGTATCCAATTCGGTTTGCCCAGGAAAATTCGACATTGTATCCTGAACATTTTAGAATATCAAAGAAAGGCTGTGAGTATTGAATTATTTCTATATATATTAAAACTACTTCTTAGATAAATTGAGAGAGTTGAGGAACTCTGTTTACAGCCTCATGAACGAGTATTTCAATAGAGTTGTATTCATTCACAGAGCGTGGAATCGTGTCCTGAATGTGGTTGTTCATATTGACAGTATCAGTTTTAGCAGCAAGGATTGGCCTCGCACACTATCAGTTGAAATTTTTATAATACAGAATAGCTCATGAATATTCTCTGAAAATATATAATTACTACATTACCAAACAACTTTTGTTTTCCCTCATTATTTCCACTTTCTGTCAATAAATTCGACCTCGAGATTTTGTTGCATCTCGACGTTTTAACTTCTATAAGTACGAAAAGGTTGATAAGGAGTCGATCTTATGGCTTTCCGTTCCTTTTATCATAAACAAATCTGAAATGCCTGGAGTTCCATGTGGTTATGCTAATAATAAACGCAATTAGTTATTATTTCTAGTCCAATATTATAATCTAGAGTGGATTTATTAGATTTCCGTGTATTTATTATTTCATGGCAATATATACGAGCAGGAGTGTTCCTGATGGTAAATAGCAGGATGTTAACTTGTTGTCTTCATGTTCTTGATATGAGCATTAAAATCCAACAGATTGCACGTAAGACAAGGAAAAATTAAAATCGAAAGTTAAGGAAAAATTCGAAACTTTAGAAAATAAAATATGTAGAACACTCTTTGCTTTCATCTTCACCTCCTTCACTCGTACCAACTAATTAAAACTGTTCAGTGGCTTCAGATTTATTTCAAGTTGGGAACAAACGACGAAGTGGGATACGCTTTCACTCTCTGCCAATGGAATCATTGGAATTTATTGCATAGCGAAAGTGTTCAGGCTCATACTGAAAGTAACCGCATATGTCGGAATTACTAGCATTTACTTTTCACAACCATAGAAGTATCGGCGAATGTTTTAATCGTTTTCTAGCATTTAATGCTAAATGATTGAATACTGTAATAGGTTAATCGTTTTAACGTGTAAGCATTGCTTTGACGAAGTAGCCTCGTTGGCCTCGCTATTGCAGTATTTATTTTTGTATTTCGGTGCCATATGTGCGTATGTTCCTGTACAAAATCAAAATTTCTTCAACAGTTTTAAGAAACTTTACACAAGTAGTAAATGAGCCACTTTCTCAATAAAAAAAAACTGATAGGAACAGGAAGGGATATGAGACTCTTTGCTTGGATTCCAAAAAGAATGGAGGATAAAATACCTTTTAAAATTATGTATATTAAGAATGTTAATTAAAAAGAAAATTATTAGAGTTTAAAAATAAGCAGAAATACGAAGTGTTAAGAGCTTTTCTCTTGATAGCAATAAATTAAAATTTAGGTGGCATTAAAATGAGGTTTTTATTATACATAATACTGAAACGGAAAGACAAAAATTGCTGGCGGTGGAATGTTCGCCTTTCTCTTTACATAAGGTCCGTTTTTATAAAAATGCGGCGCAACTTTCTTCTAAGACATAAAATGTTAATTTTTTTGGGCTAGTCTTTCTAAAATAAATTTATAAGGAAGAGCTTCTTTTAAAGGGTTTAGCTTTACTAGATTAATTGGAAGAAATTAGAAACTACTCCTCCATCATAAAGTAAATCCAAGAAAAATAGACCAACCGTGAGATGACCAGTCACGTATTTCAGAAATAGCAGCCCTAGAGCTGATGTACATTTCTTTTACTTCTGCCAAAAGAAAACATTATAGATACTTAAATACATTCCTCGGAACTATACGGAATGATTATTGTTCATTGGCTAGTTAGGACATAAATTATATCGTTCGGTTGGCAAATCGAAAAATTCGTTTATGTAGTAAAAATTATTCACCGTTACGATTGAACTCTTGTGTTCTGTTCTGCTTCAAATCTTCCAATATCTGGGGGCCTCTGTCCGTAGCAATAAGTCAGATATTGATAGATCCGAAGATCTCGGTGGCCAAAAGTTCTTAGAAATTATCCGAAAGAAACTTCCGATCAGTTCCACGAATTCGATGTTTGGCATGTGGTTCCGTCTTGTTGAAAATATCTTTAAGCCAACTCTTTATCGTCCAGTTGTCCCACAAATACCATGAAAATATGTCTGTACTCACAATATGTCAGTAGTGTTGAGAGTCCAGTCGAAAAAAAAAAAATGGCCCCACAGTTCTGTGTGCACGAGTCCTCCCAATTGTCACGCGTAGTTTAAAAATAAAGACGATCCATTGAGTGAATTTTCATAAGAATTAATAACGAAAGAAATGCGTCAGTTTTATATGAATCGCACAGTATATGTCAGTATATTATCGTTTAGAGAAGGAAGAAAAATCGTGGTTCATCTCTCCCGCATTTACCTATAGCAAAGCAAAACAGTTTTTCGAAATGCCTCAACGGCTTTATTGAAGTTTCTGTATTGCTATACCAAGATCTTGCATTTGTTTCTTCTAAAAAAAAGTTTTCTAAAACGTATTCCTTAGGGTAAGAATCTGGAATTTTCATTTTCGTTTGAGATAAATTTATGTAACCTAAAATTAATTTATATTAACGAACGGCGTCCCATTAGAAACCATTTCATGTAACCCACTAATACGAATAATAATGTTGACGTTAAAACGATTTATTATTCGCTAAAGGTTTATTATTCGTAGCTTGGGAAAATTAATAATTAATGACCAAAAATATTTTCACTGGTTTCGTAAATTAAGAGCACGTCATTATAATAACTTCATATGAAATTTCTTAAACTAAAATTTAAAAAAAACGCCCCAAAATTTTAATACGACGAAACTTTTGAAATGGTAAGCAAAGTTAAGCATCTATATTTACAGAGACAGTCTGACGTTTATGTCTAAATTATCATCCAATTAGGGAAATGAACTTCAATGGCTATATTCAGTGCAATCGAATTCCCTCAAGTTTAATAAACGTTGCTCCAACTTAATCTAAGAGCTGTTGCCTCAAGGGACATAAATTAATACATAATTTAACACCTATTAAATTATGTTGTCAGCACTAATGATTAGTGCCAAAATCGATAGGATTTTATTTACAATTTAAATTGTGAATATAACTGCTAAATGAGCTTAATCTCCATCGGAATAGGGTGATTACTGAATCAGAATTCTAGCTGCACCAAAATTTATTTCCTATTTCTACTTTCTATTAATAAACATAAAAATAAATATACAATTTTAATTAAATAAACAAAAAAAATATAAAAAATTTTAAATATACTGAAATGAAGCATTATTGATTTATTTTTTTTACAGCATGCAAAATGAATGATGAAAAATGCATGTTAATATTAAAATAGGGAGACAAACTGAAGATAAAAATAAGTAAAAAAAAAAATCAAATAAACATGAGACCGAAGTACTTGTTGACGCATTAATCAACTATCAAGACACAAAGATTACAACGTGTCAGTAATTACCACAATCAACATCTGTGAGGCGTGGAAAATCCTCGCGATAGCTCGACATCAGCAATCCAAGTTCAGTGTGTGGGCTGGTATTATAGTTGATTGTCTGATAGAACTATACGTTTTACCAACAGGATTCTAGACTTTCTCGAGAACATACCCCTGAACGTCAGAGCAAGACTGTGTTTTAATCATGATAGTGCTCTCGCATATTTCAGCCAGTGTTCGGGAGACGACCGATTTATAGGTAAAGGTGGACCAATGCCGTGGCCTACAGTCTCCCGATCTCAATCCGTTGGACTTCTGTCTGTGGTAAAACCGCAAAGCGCTCGCGTATGGGACGGCCATAAACATAAATTACGTAACGAAAATTTTCTCATTCTTAAACTCCCCCTCCCGCTTGTAACGCACTTTCGGACCCTTCATTGATAATTATGTAATGCTGCGCTCGCCCCCTCCCCTCGAATGATTTCCAAAAACCATACAATTTATTAAGGTAGCATAAATACAGAGGAAAAGTAAATTTTCGAACAGTTATTGAAGAACCAAATGATATTAGGCTTTCAGCAAGAAGCATTGGCCTGCAATGAGAAATAACCGAATTTCCTATTGCTGGAAGTTAATTGCAGTTTCCTTGTCTTTGATATGACATCGTCTCATTTACATACTCAAGTTAGCTGATACAAGAAGACTGCACCTTGCACGACCATAGGCGTAGCCAGTGTTTATGCTGGGGGATATGCAGGATATTTCATGTACAGGAGAACATGTCGTTAAACCCAGATTCAATCAAATAAATTACAAACGAACAACTTAATTAAAACAGATATGTTTATTTCTTTATAAAATAATCTAAATTTCTTTTTTTTTGCATTTTCTTCTCTTCCTAGTGAAAATCTTCAAAATTCGAGCACATCTAGGGTATTTCCATAAAGTCCGACCGATCGCCAACAGGTCGCCTGGAGAGCCCAAATAGAGCCCGACCTTGGAGTCTGGTCTCGATGCGCGCGACCAGTAGAACTTTATGGAAACACCCCAGTAATTTTATAGCAACATTGCGTCCCCAAAGATAGGCATAAGACAGACATAGTAAATAATTTCGGTAGGCTAAAAGAACCAGTGGTTGTATTTTTGTATCTTTTGACTGGTTGATTACAGAGAATAATGCACTGACGTAATTGGCAGTGAGGTTTGAATCTGATTGGTTGCGTAAGTGGTCGTTATAGACAGCTTTTTAAATAAAAGTTTAGATACATCGGGGATCGACATGCCGGTCGCTGTTCGCGTTAGACAAGTGATCATTACGCTAACAGATTTCCCAAATAATTTTCTGTGGGACCAAGCAAAAGTGGTCGTTAAAGTCAGGTAGTTGTTTGGAGAGGTTTTACTGTATAAACATTCGCCTACATCACATATGTCGCATAGCGACCAGAAAAGCTCAGGGAAGTGCGGTGCGGCAGGTTCTTAACAAAGTATTTGTTTAGAATGTGAGTAAATACTTACTTTGTCTTTATGTCATAATGTAAAATAAACAATTTTGAGAGCAGAATATGGTTTTGTACATTTGATTTAGAATCAAAAGTAACAATTATTGGACTGTCATAAACTGAATGTGTATAATTCTTATTGCAACTTCTGTTGGATTCAAGTTTGACCTCAACTGTCTGGGCGACATCACTTCAGTTAGCTTTAAATATGGCGCCGTTATTTTCGCTCTACCCTTTCGTTGGTTGGAACTCAATATTGATGATGCGAAGAAGTATTTTGCGGATGTTACTCAATGCAATACCCATTGGTCGTAAAATACCAACACGTTGAGACCAGAACGATTTCCAAAATAGAAATTTGTCAACAATAAAAACAATGGAAATTAAAAATTAACACCTATGTTTATTCGCGCATATTAAATAAATTACATAAGCTTATAAAGTTATTATCTCAAAGATCGTTAGTAAATAGACTTATTGAAAACGAGTGAGCGGTGAAGTTGAATGATTATTAATAGCAATTTTGCTTTGCACTGTACAGACAAGAAACACTCTCACTATTGTCAGGAAGTTAAAATATTGAATAAGGAGAGAAATCTACAGAAACGTCTAATCTAAGAAGCGTTTGTATATTAAAAAAAGATAGCAATGATTTGACAAGGCCAACCTTTGACCTGAGTGAGGATTGATTCTTTTTTAAATGATGTAATATTTACACTCAGTGGTCAGTTTATTAACCCGCCCCCCTAATGCTGTGTTGCACCACTCCTCGCAGCTATAACAATGCGAATTCGCCGTGGCATGGATTCAATTAGCCGCTGGAAGCATAGTTCCCTGATGTTTGTCCATGCGGATGCAAAGCTACTCCCAGTTGATGCTTATTGGATGGTGGTGGATCCATGCCTCGAATAACCCGTTCCAATTCATCCCAAAGATGGTCGATTGGGTTCAAATCCGGGTACTGTGGTGGCCAGAGGAGTAAGTTGAATTCATTATCGTGCTCCTGGAACCATTTCATGACGATACGAGCCTTATGACACGGAGCATTGTCCTACTGGAAGTATCCCTCCGATGGGGGAGTGAACGTGGTCGGCAACAATGTACCTGAACCATTAAGGCGTTGTTCTACAGGTATCAGCGGACGAAGAGTATGCCAGGAAAACATTCCCCAGACCATTACAGAGCCTCCACCAGCCTGAACAGTGGAACCAGAACAGTGGAACCAGACAGGACCACTTCGTGCTGCTGTCTCCAAATTCTCCAGACCATTACAGAGCCTCCACCAGCCTGAACAGTGGAACCAGCCTGGAACCAGAACAGTGGAACCAGACAGGACCGCTTCGTGCTGCTGTCTCCAAATTCTGCGTCCGCCATCTGCATGGTGCAATAGGAAACGGGATTCATCTGACCAGCAGACCCTCTTCCAGTCGTCGACGATCCAGTGTTGGTGAACACGGGAAAATTGGAGACTTTTTTGCGGTTGTGGGTGGAGATCAAAGGTACCCGGACTGGCTGTTGTAGCCCATCCTTGCCAATGTTATTCTGCGGTCCAGTGTTGTACTCCACGGTTAGTTGACGAGTCGTGACGTTTCTATTCGCACGAACAAGCATTCTCATCCTACGCTCACCCCTTGGATCGACGAGTAGTTTGCGACCACAGGCTTGTCTCTGGCTGGTTGTTTTTTGGTTGTTTAACCAGTCCTGGTAAACTCTTGAAATAGTTGTTCGGGAAAAGCCTAGAAGCCGTGTGGTTTCCGAAATACTCAGTCCACCTCGTTGGGTACCAACTATCATCCCGCGTTCGAAATCGCTCAGATCCTTTGTTTTCCTCAAGGTGACAGGTGTGTTCTCGCTTTATATTGGTACCGACTGTCACGTGACCAACTGATATACTTAGTACTTGCTATGCCAATGACTTTGCTTAGTAATGGGTGTTCCTAATAAACTGGCCACTCAGTGTATTTTATATGGTTGTGTGATGTGAATTTATTACCCGATGAAGAGTGCCGAGATAGCCTCGAAAACGTTCAGAAGACAGAGTGAGAGTTTTTCACGGTAATTATTTTGTTTTTTATTCCTGTTGTCTCCTGTGAAGTTTCGTCCAAAAAACTGAATTTCTATGAATTTTTGTTCATTATTCCCGTTTTCACCTGCACTATTATCCATGTGTCATCGTTGGAACTTGCCAAGTATCACAACCTGGCACAATGGCTTTCTTCTTGCCTTTCGTTCAACGGTTTAGTTTTCTTCAAGAGCATGAGTCTTCAGCAAGAACTATCAGCTCATTTTGTATCGTACAGGCAAGTACTATTTTATTTGTATAGAGAAGTAGGGTCATGTTGTTTATTCTAATGATGTAATGGATGGTTTCCGCATACTGGTTTCGGCTATATAGCCATCTTCAGTGCTTTTCCTATGGTAGTTTAGGACATTCTTTATATTCTTCATTATTGTATGTGGAATCCAAAATGCAATAAATTTAAAAAAAAAACAAAAACGCCCATTAAATCACTGTTTTATTTACATTTTGACGTTAGCCGAGAAGACATTTTATTGTAATTTTAGTATCAAAACAATTGTTTTTCATTTTTCAAGGTCACTTACTCAGCTAAGCTAACGTAATTTATTTAATTCGCGCTAATAAACATATAGTTTTTACGGTTAACATATTAGTTTTTTCTTTTTGGAAACGCATTGGTCGTGTTGATGAGTATCGTTTTACTCATGTGCGAGGTTCATGTTGGAATATCTGTGTGTTTCCATTTCCTAAGATATCGCCTACAACGCAGCTTGATGTGATAGTTTATTGGAAACTTTCGGGTAACGCCTCCAAAGTTTTAGGTAATAATGAAATTTTTCTTTCATTGTCACTAAGCTCCTTTTTTCTTTGTTATTTACGTTCATAACACCATGAAAAGAGTTTGTACGGTTATGACTATGTGCTTTAATAATTCTTCTTATCTTGCGCATTTATACCATGCTCATACGGGATTTGCATGTTTAAATGCTTTGAAGAGATTATGCCGTCTATTATTGTAGGATAAGGTACATACGCGACTTCAAAATGCCTTTTGAGGAAACAGAAACTATATCAAGCTCTTTACATGAAACATAAAGATGATCCAAATCATATACAAAAAGAGTTAACCAATTAAGATAGGAGTAAATAATTTAATCCGAGCTTCCTTCGTCGGGTTGAAATTCAGTCTTTTTTTAAACTCGAGCCTAGCGAAGTTGAAATGCGTAAACAAAACCTACAACTTTCACAGCCTTCATGAAATAAGGAAAGAAGGTCTGCAAAAAAAAAATAATGTATATCATAACTACTGAAGCAAAAGCTCGTTTTAATTAAGTTTTTAGATTAGCTTAAATAAAAATATGAGCATATATTTTTAAAACCGTCATGGTATAAGTTGCTTCACTTTCATATGTAGCTAAATACACAAAAATTCATTGCTTAAACAAGTTTCAATTCCTATACAAAAGAACGGAAAGAAGTTTAAAACTTTAACAGACAAAATCCGTTAATGTCGGTGGAAAGTAATGTCAAGTTTAGAGCAGCAATAACGACAAACAAATTTTTTTTATTTATCAGTATATGATCCATCGCCAAAAATTACCTCCTCTTGCTCTCCAGGATATTTTTCAATTCCTCATTTAAAAAAGTTATACTTCCGTAAGGAGATGTACCCTAATTGAAAGCAATTTCAATATCATTCTGATTTTTAAAACATTTTATGTAAAAGGTCTGGGGACAAAATGATTCTTTGAGGAAAGGTCTGGTGAGTATGACTGATGTGGCGCAGTTTCGTATAGTAACTCCTCTAATCTATGTTTGGTTAATTTTGATTATGAAGGCGAATTTTGTCATGAAGGAGAAGTCCTTTCCTGTTTTGTTTCCAAGTGAAGGGTGATTTTTGGAAACTTGCTTGTAAAAAGCATCACGTTACTAGCAATACATCTGAGCTATAACGGTTTAGCCAGGTTTAAGCAATTTGTCGCGGATAACTCCAGCGATTGACCACAAAATTCTTAGCATAACTTTCTTTGTATGGAGGTCAAATTTGTGCTTTTTGTTTGGAGGAGCATCACTATCTGCCCATTTTCCTGGACACTGGAAATTGACATACAAGATCCACGTCTCGTCAATATTCCATCTAGGAGAGGGTCAGTTTTATTCCGCATAATTAGTGAAGAACAAATGTGCTTTGTTGCCCTCGCTCAATTCCTGAAGTACGCATTTTAAAGCTTGCGCACTTAACCAATTTGTTTTAAATATTCACAAACAATTGTATGACCTATTTCAATCCAAAATACGAGGGTTATTTACAAAGTCATGACAACTATTTTTTGCAGACAAATGTCTTGTTATACAAACATTTCATATTATACACATGAAAATACGCAATGTACTATACCAATAATACTTCTCTTACATGGTTTACCCAGGAAGATTGTAGACAAGGGAGAAGAGTAAAAGTAAAAAAAATTGCAAATCGTATGGAAAAATTTTATGCACAGTTGCCTGGTCAATACCTGTTTGTGTTGCCAAATCCTATGGAGATCTTCGTCTGTCGTTTTCTAAGCACTGTGCGATCACAGCATGAGCAACATTGTTACGAACCGTAGTAGGGCGTTCGCATTTGCTACTCGTTAACGTTGGAGAGCTGATACCCATCTTGCTTCTACGAGTTGTGCATGACATTCCCGCGCGATTTGACCGCGAAGCATTGCTGCTTTTATTTACGCACATTGTTCTAGTCGAATCACACCCAAACTTGATAACCGTTGAAAACCAACTGACTTGCGCGCATCCGTTCTTGAACATCTACACCATTTAGCAGCAGCAATAAGTATCATAGGTCTCAATGTCATTGCTGCATATCGAAAAATGCGGATCGCGATCTCGGATTCCGTTGAAAAAAAAATAGTTGCCATGACTTTGTAAATAATCCTGGTATAAATTCTCGTGCCAGGCATTTTGCCCTAATAATGATTTTAAAAGGTGAGTACCGACTCCCGACGAGCGTCCGGAGCGGGGTTTATCTTTAAGATTTATATTTCCTGATTTAAATTCTTTGAACCAATTTTAGGACTCGCGCCATGGTTTGTTCACATTTCTTGCAGCCTCAGCTGCGCACATGCCGAATTTGACCTTATATGACAAACTTATCCGTATCTGGCCAGTTAACACAGTAGCTTCGAATAACAATAGCCAAAAATTTAATCGACATAAGTGAATAAACGGTGCTCATATGTAATTGATAATATATACACAATTGCGTCATGAGTATATCTTTGCATATTAAAAATTACATTGAATTTAAACGGTGTGGCTAAACTGACATTACTTTCCCACCAGTTTGATAAAATATGTACAAATAATTATAAATGTGATGTTAAAAATTTTGTATATGAGATTTATAGTTATATTTACATTTTCCAAATTGGTGTAAGCGAGAAAATAGAAAAATACTGACTTTATATATTATTTTCTCTTTGTATCTAAAAGATTATGAAGCGACCAAGCCACTTTTCTGCGCTATAAGCTAAAGCTGGGCATTCTTCGTTTTCCCTTAAACGGCCTAGGGGTTAACAGATCGATCCGACGGCATTGACGATATTTAGCGGTTTGTTTACGCAGAGGAGTAGGAGGTAGCGGCGTTAAAATATAGGAGGAGAGGAAATGAAAAGAAGAGAAAGAAGGGGGAGAATGGAAGGTGATTTATTTTCAAATTTATGCAGGAGAGGAAATGAAAAAAGGAATGAAAAGAAGATGTGGAGGGAAGGAGGAGGAGGAAAAAAAAGTCAATTACAACACGGCAGGAGAGGGCCGTTGCTAAATCTTTCCCAGTGTGAGTAAATAATCTGCGCTTGACTTAAAGCGGAGAATGAAAAGTCTTTCTCTTCGCCAAAGACAGTCGAGTTGATGGCCATTAGCAGGCGCACCCGCTCGCCCACTGCAATTCCCTTCACAAAGTGAACCCATCGAAAAAAGGGACACACGCCGCTACAAAAATCAACCTAAATAAATCAAAAGCTGGTTTCAATTTTTTTTAGAAAGCACTCCTTAACTTTAGCTCAGGCTATAAATTTAAATTTTTCTCGCACTTATTATGCTAATGTCTCCCAGAAGATCTTACCGATCGGTTTGAATATTTAACAGATGGGAGTTGTGGTCAAGTAGAACAACGGACAAATATTTTAAAAAATGTCCACATTCTTTTTCTTTGTGATGGTAATGTATAAAAATGTGATAATAAACTTTCCAACGTTTAAATGAAAATTCTATTGAGTTGCAAGTTATCTCAGAAAATAAAAATGACCGTTGAATAAGATAAACTATTTATTATTGTTCAATTATGCTGAAGACTATGCCATTGTTTACTGATAAACGACGACAGGAACATTGCAAATTTTCAAAATTCTGATGAATTCGACAGCCCAAAATGCTTGTAAACGTCAATATTTTAAAATATTATTTAGTTATTAAAATAATTTCCATATAGAATAGGGTTTTCTTTGAATAACACCACTGAAATAGCATATTAAAATCTTATTCAAATAGAATTACACATTCAGAATTGAATGAAATGCTTTGATCTGATTTTTCGTAGTTATGCAGTCTTCATTTAAAAAAGAAGATATCATTTTCTAAATCTCATTTTTAACCAATTTTATTTATTCTCTATATAGCAAACCATGTTCATTTCATATACAGTGAGCAAAAAAAATTATCCGTCCACCCGTAAAAATTGTGATAAGTTTGAATTGCATTAAACCAGCTCGAGTAGTCACAAAACTTTTAACAAATCCCAATAAAATAAATTCATTTGTGAATATTCAGACCGTGAATATCGTAGGGGACACAGGCATAAAATATCAAAGTACACTGCTGGCAAAAAAGAAAATGCAACATCTAGAAATGGATCGATTAATTTGAAACTTTGTTCACATGTAGCATTGGTAGCATGAGAATTGCAAGACAATACGTCCAGAAGAACGTTGTACAGCGCGGCTCCGATGCCTCAATAGACCATAGTAGTAGGTCGTATAACCACCGCGAGCCTCGACTCTCCCATGCATACGGTCATAAAGATGCTGGATTTCGTCTTCGGGTAGGTTGTTCCAAGCCTCCTGAACATGCTGGCGCAATTGCGGAATTGTTGCGGCTGGTGTGCAGCGTCCCATCATGTCCCACACACGTTCAATAAACGCCAAGTTTGTAGATCGTGCTAGCCAGGAAAGTAGTGCCACATGGTATAAGGCCTGCAATCTAACATAGGGAGTGTATGGACGGACGTTATCCTGCAGGAAAAACATGTTATTCTCTTGTTGCAAGAAGGCCAGAAGAACAGGTTCCATAATCCGCTGGACGTACCGAATGCTGTTCAATGTTCCATCCACAAATACTAAGGGTAATCGTGAATGCGAAACTGATCGCACCCCACACCATTACGCTAGGGATTGGACCTGTGTGCCGTAGACGGATGCACTGTGGAAGATGGCGCTCTGTTGCTCTTCGTCGCACACGTACACGTCCATCACTGGTGTAGAGGCAGAATCTGCTCTCATCACTAAAGACCACAGACTTCCATTCGGCTCTCTAGTCGGCTCTTTCGAGGCAAAACTACAACCGCGCAGGACGGTATTCTTGCAGAAATGGGAGTCTGGCTAGAGGGATCCGTGCCGGCAGTCCTGCAACTAGCAAACCGTCTTGACAAAGCAGCTGCCGCACTGGCCCTTATCTCTACTGTGGATGACGTACGGTTGCTCAAAGCTTCTCCGACAATTCGACGGTCTTGGCGTGGGTCAGTAGTGCGTGGGCGTCCAGAACCAGGTCTACGTGTGTGTGTTCCTTCCGCAAACCACGGCTGACAACATTGAGCCACCACAGAAACATTACGAACGATCTGCGCCACGATACGCAGATAAGACCATCCAGCCTCTCGAAGTCCCCCAATCAGACGTATGTCAAACTCCATGAGTTGTTACATAGAAGCAGGGTGGCGTGTGCGAGGCATTGCAGTTGTTGTCACCACACCTATAGTCAACTGTTCCAGTACAATGCAGATGCCAAAATGACGATTTTATGCAAATCCTGTCAGAACAATTCTTCTCCAGGAGGGGCATGGGAGCCACGCTGTATAGCATTCTTCTCGACGTATTTTCTTGCAATTTGAATCATTTTTTTTATAGCACCAATGCTACATGTGTGCAAAATTTATAAAAAAATCGACCCATTCCTTCTAGGTGTTGCATTATTTTTGCCAGCAGTGTAAAAAATTACCGATCCACCCTTGTTTTCTTGTAGAAAGCCCATTTAAATGAGCAACATATTTTATTGTAAAGCACTAAATTGGAAAGCACTATGTGTGAGATTGAAAAACAAAAATAATCAAATGAATATTCACCTGATATTCGAGCATGAGTAATATCTAATTTCCAAGATGGAAAAAGTCAAAGAACAATCTCAAAAGAATTAAAAATACCTCAGATATCTGTGCAATACATAATTCAGAAATATCAACCCTTACGCAAAATAAAAAATAAAGAAGGAAGGGGTAGAAAAAGTAAAACAACATAAAGAGAAGATAGAGAAATTATTAAACGTATAAAACAGGACAGGAAAAAAATCTGCTCCTGCAATCTGTGAAGAACTGAAACAAGATCTGAACATCACAGTCACACCTCAAGCTGATCTTCAGGATCGTACGCCTAAGAAAACCAAATATTAGTGATGTCAAGAGAAAGCGGCGACTTCAATGGGCTAAAGAACATCTGGAAAAAGATGTTAAATTTTGGAAACGAAAGTAAACTTAGTTTGATTGCGTCTGACGGATGCTTTAAAGTACAGAGAAAATCAGGAGAATTCCTCAATCCACAGAAAAACAAGGTGCAGGAACTATGATGATATGGGGCTGCATGGCGGCGAAGAGTGTTAGACAGTTAGCCTACTGAAATGGACCAGCATCTCTATAAATTCATCGTAGATGATAATCTTCTCATCTGAGCTCAAAAATTGGGTTTAAGGCGATGGTGTTCCAGCAAGAACGTGATCCCAAGCACACGTCTAAATCTGTAGCAGAATTTCTTAACCAGAAAAAAATCAAGGTGCTTGATTGGGCTGCTCAGTCACCTGATCTCAACCCAATTGACCATCTATGGTCCATCATGGAAAGAAAGACGAAAATTCGTCCTAAATCAAAACAGGAGCTCAAGTAACTCTTGACCGAGACCTGAGCAGAAACTAAACGTGCAACGACAAAGAAATTAGTTGCATCTATGCACAAGCGCTGCGTGGCAGTGATAAAGGCCAAGGGAGACCCAACAAAGTATTAAATTTTGTAAAAACAGTATTTTCTACCTGAAAGTTCAAGTGGATGGATAATTTTTTTTTGCGTTAAAATTTGGATGACTTTTGTTAATTTGTTTGTTTTGTTGGGTTTTATGGGAGCGCCGACAGCTAGGTCATTTTGCGCCGTTTCACATGACTAATATTTATACACAATCCGAGAATTCAACATGATTATTTTCTTTTACGCATTCCGGGAACAAGCAAAACATCCATGCCCACGGAGGAATTCGAACCTGTGACCCGACGGATTCGAGAACTAGAAAGCCTACGCCCCAGTCCTCTCGGCCACGATGACTTTTATTTTTAATTTTCAGGAAACGTTTGTTTATATATATTTTAATTATTTATTTATATGTATTCCTCACATATTGGAGAACTAATTCTTGTTTAATTAAAACAATATGATGATGTGTTTAAACATTTTTTCTGCTTTGTTTTCAGAATAATGGAATGGACGGATATTTTTTTTTTTGCTCACTATATCGTGCAGGAATTTTTGTATTGGAATGATGCTCTTATCCAAAAAGTATTTCTGTTTATGAAGAGTTAGCATAAATCATATAAGTAATAACTTTTCGTATAATCTGTTTGCTGATTAAAAATGCTTCGTATTTCTTAAATATATATATAATTCTACTCACAAATTAGTTATATTAACTGCATTCAAAATGCATTAAAAAGGAAGAGAACGCATTCAGAAGGAAGATCAAAAACTCTTCCTATTCTCACGTGGAATTCCTAGAGAAGTTGATGGTGAAGAATTGTTGAAAATGATCACAGGTCTCAAGGAAGCCTTAATTGAGATTTCGAGTCATTATCATCGTTTAAACAAGATTTTCGTTTTAAAAATGAGGAAAAGGTAAAAGAGCCATGCCTCTATTTTTTACGGAAGATTTTAATATCATTATAATAATCTTTACGGATGAAAACAGGAAAGTACACTTAAAAGAAGAATCACTGTATCTTAATACTCAGTCTCGATATTCACCGGATATATAAATCATTTCAAGCCATTATCTCAGGTGCTTTATCTCCGTCCACTTTCTTATCTTATATGAAGGAATTATTTATTGCTTTTAAAATTTAACTCGTAATTCTTCATCCATGCCTAATTTGTAAAAGATGTAGTTATTAAAGAAAAACAGCAAACGCCAGATATAATTCCCACATTACATTAAACTGCTGCAACATTACTGCAGCTTCTTTGGGGGAGTAAAAGGTTTTAGTAATAGCCATAAGGTAAGTTGCAAAACATGTCCACCTAAAAAATAATGTGACAAAACGAAAGAAAATTTAATGTTATTTAATTACATATATTTGTAAAGTGACCAAAAGCGGGGCCCCATTTTGTTTTTGACATGTACAGGCAAAACTAAAAAGTAAAAAAATCATTGAAAAAATTTAGAACACATACCTAGTTATGTTACGTCATAGGCCTTACTAATAAAAACACTACAGAAATCAATTTCCAAAAACATTACTCTTTTATCATTTCTGAAAAAGTGCTTCTTTTTCTTCATATTTAAAAGAAGAAAATATATATATTGATTGAAATGGAATCATTTATTCCCATAAAAACAATCATAAACATATTCAAAATATCGAAAATAAATCGTATCTGAATTTGACACTTATTAAGTTTCGTATGACGTGATTTCGCGTACCAGCCGAGATGTTTGACGGACGCGTCCGGTCGGGTGAAAGTTTTGCAAAGTTTTTGCATGGGATAATAAAGTTGCAGCATTACTGAAATATCAGTTGTTCAGTTACTTCAAAGGCATCTTAGATTAAAATAAAAACAAAGGCTTATTTTTCCTACAAATTCTTTGTAGTGTAAACCATGAATCCTACAAGAAGATGAGAGTAAGTAATCGTAAAAATATGGGGGATCCTTAGGAGCAGCGTAAGTGCCCGGGTATAGGAACGCCTCATGCATATTTTTGAATTAATATTTTTCGATAGCTATTCATGTTAACTAATACGCAGCTATTACGAAGGCACTCCGAAAGTAATGCCTCCGCGGTCAAGACGTTGCACAGTTGTTCTCAATAGCTTTCTGGTGCATTCCTTGTCGAGGAACATTATGGAATGAAGTTAAAAGTGTACAAGACCAAGATTATGGCAACGCACATTGTTCACCGCAAGTTCATATACAAATAAATGGCAAAAATGTGGAGCAAGTGCGGTATTTTCGTGTTCATTTGGGCTGTCAATGTATCGAGACAGTAAGGCGCCAATCACTCTTAACCAACCATCGCAAGCGCCGCTCACCCCGTTGAAGCTAATATTCATTGAAGCTATGCAATTCATTGGAGCTAATAATCATTGAAGTATGCAATTCATTGAAACTAATATTCATTGAAACTATGCAATTCATTGAAGCTAATATTCAACTCCACACACGGATTCTTCATGGAATTTCGCCGATTTGCATGGACACACCGATTATTGAGACACCACTCAATTGTCGATTTACAAGGGAAGCCCACGAAGTTGCTCGAAGACACTTCAGTTTGCAATCAAGCACACCCTGGAAGCGATAGCGTTGCGCGGTGGCGGAGCGCTCCGGAAGTAAAAAGTTCAACAAACACGGCGGTAAAAGGGGAAGCAAAATCGTTAGCGGCAGTAGCCAAAGAATTGCAGTTAGAGCACAGTTATTAAGCATAAAATCTGAATTTTGCTGTACAATTATTCGCCTCGAAATAATTTATAAGATGAGGTAGGCATACTATTTTTATGTAAAATTATTAAGCACCGCGATACTCTGCTAACTAACTTTTTGGAAACACTACTTCCTCCTGCCCCCTTACAGCCCTCACCTCGGTTACATTACCCATTGTCTGTTCCAACAGCATCAACCTCTTTTTTTGTTGCCCCAACCTCCCCGGAAGAAGTGTCCACAATAATTAATCGGCTCAAACCCTCCAAATGTCCCGACTCCCTTGGCATTTGTCCCAACATTTTAATTCAAGCTCGCTCCGGATTTGCTATTCCATTGACGCTACTCTTTAATATCTCCCTCACCCAAGGTAAATTCCCTTCCTGCCTCCGCACCGCTAAGATCACACCTATATTTAAAAAGGGAGACTCCTCTAAGTTCACAAACTATCGCCCAATTTCTATCCTTCCCTCCTTTGCTAAAGTTTTTGAGAGCCTTTTCTACTCCCGTTTATCCTCCTATATCTTTTCGAACAATCTTCTCTCTTCCTCCCAGCACGGTTTCACGCCTAAACGAAGCACCACCACAGCCTGTTTCGAACTCATAGAATACATCGTCTCCAACATGGCTAACAACAAATTTGTAATCTCTCTTTTTATAGACTTCTCAAAAGCATTTGACTCTGTACATCACAATTTACTCTTATATAAACTTTGCCATTTTTTCAATATACGCGGACCTCCACTCGACTGGCTCTCAAGTTATCTTACAAATAGGCAATACACCCTTAGCCTTCACAATAAAACATCCTCAACAATTACCCGCAATATAGGTGTCCCCCAAGGATCCATTCTATCCCCACTTTTATTCATCCTATTTATAAACGATCTTCCCATTGCGCTTTCCCCACTCCCCTCTATATTATACGCTGATGATGTTACTATATCTTTTGCTGACACCTCACTTAGTTCAATTCAAGACACATTTAATTCAATTTTAGAAAAACTCCTATTCTGGAACACAACCAATCATCTGTCCCTTAATCTAGATAAAACCTTATATATAATATTCCATCAAAACAATAAAAAATTTGATTCCAGCAAATTCTTTCTACTTTACAATTCTAAGCAGATTACTCAGTCTAATTTTTTCAAATATATTTAACTCATAATCTTTCCTGGGATACCCATATTAACGCCCTTGCCCGCACACTAAATCAACGCTTAGGCCTTTTCTCCCGCCTTCATTTTCTTCCCCAAAAAATTCTCCTTCTTCTTTACAACACCATGATTCACTCCTCACTATCTTATGGTATCCTATTTTGGGGTGCAACCACTAAACTTAATATTCTACGCCTATTTAGATTACAAAAATGGTTCGTCCGCATTTTACTCAAACTTCATAAGCCAGCCCCAGTTTCTCACCTTTTCAAAATTTTAGGAATATCTCCAATACATCAACTATACCCCATAAACCTAGCAATTTTCATTTTTAAATCGCTAAACAATAATATTGTAACCTCCCTTCCGCATTCACCGTTTATAACAAACAATGCCCCTCCCTACAACACCCGCCAAGCTGTCTCTGTCCAAAAGCCATTCATAAAGCACAACTATCAACTTAAATGTGTTTCCATTTCAGGCAGAAAACTTTGGTCCTCCATACCCTTAAGCCTCCGCATCCTAACGAATTTCACAACTTTTAAATCTCGCATAAAGAATCATTTCTCCACTCTCAACAATAATTAACTAATTTCCTATCACACAAGACCTGTCCTCTCATATAAAATTATAATCACCTATTGTTGTACACTATCTCTTTATCCCCATCCTGGGACCTACCTTGTCGGCTCCTGGCCATACTGGCCCAGGATGGATGAATGTACTTTTCCATAGATTAAATAAATAAATAAATAAATAAATAAATAAATAAATAAAAAATAAATAAATACATACCCCCTCACCAACGCAACGTATTACTCGACATTGCACATGAAGCCAGCGCCGTAACGGAAAATTTACGAAGATTACCAAATTACTTAATAAAATGAAATAATAAATTAAGAAAATGGTTATTAATTACTTTACACATTTCTTATTGGAAGGCAATTAGTTAATTGTAATATTCTATTTTTAAAAATAATTTTGTTTAGAAACTTGGGAATCCATTCAATTGTCATCTGTTGCTGTCTAATTCCATTGATTACCTGTGAAGTAGATTCGTGCTTATTGCTGAGTAGTGGAAGAAAGAAGTTCTGTTAAGCGCATTAATACACATACACGGCTTTAACAATGGAGTCCTTGTATGGCTGTGTGTGCTCAAATATTTTCGTTTTCGCGGTTTATTTTGAAAGAAAAAAAAATTCGCACTTTCTTATTTTGCAAGCATCTATAGTAGCTTAAGATGAGTAACATTTTAATTTGGTGGAAATCTGTGACATACTTGTTCGAGAGATTCCCTTGTTAGTCGTGTGCATACGGGCGTTCTTTTGGTAGATTCAGAATGGGCTTTCCAATTTCTCCCCAAAAGAAAGTAAATTTTCTTCCATGAGTTTTTGGTAGTCCACAGCTCATTCGCCTTTAACAAATGCAAGATCGGTTTTTCCAATCCTTCCAGATCATTGAACTGCATCCTCTAACTTGCATTTTGGAGAATAGTTGCTCCAAATAGTTCGTGCCAATAGAAAGCTAGCCCATCCGGACCATGGAGATTAAATTTTTAAAGAATTAACTCATGAATGTTCTGTGAGGTTTTATCTTATGCCATACCTCAGCTGTTCAGATTATTGATAAAAAAATAGGAGAGAAAATTTCACAGCCTGGATTCGAACCAGGAACCTTAAGCTTATGCCGCCAACGCGCTAACCAATTGAGCCACTGGTGGCATGAAAGCTAACCGCTATTAATTTTTTTCTGGTCACTCCACGCAACATTTTTTCAGATGTAATTCCAACCCATCATTTCTTATCCCTAATCCATTCGTTTCTGTTTGTTAGTCTGATTCAGTTTAGATGCATTATTTTTCCTTTCCTCCACTTATCCGTCCACCAGTTAGCAATTCATAGAAATGACTGACACTAGGTGACATATTCAAATTATTCAAGTTTAATTGCACATATTAGCGTCTTTACAATGGTAAGCTTCTTAATAATATCCTGAACTTACCGAGATTTTACAATTGATACGAGATATTATAAACTTACCGTTTACAAGTTCATACCCTGAACTTACCCGTATGACAGATTTGTGACAAAAATATTGGGCGTCCACTTAAATATTTTGGCGAATGTACAATCAAAATTAAATTTTTAATATTTAGTGGGACCTGCTTTGGACTTGACAACATCTAGGCATCGACTGTGGATAGATTTATACTAAAGGTTTTGTGTTCTTTCCGTCGAGATCATTCCAAGTTTTTATCAACAAGTTTTTTAAATATGTTTTTGATTTTGGTCAATGGTTTTTTATCTCCATTTCCATTATGGCCCAAAAGTGCTCGATTGTACGAGTGCTCGTATTTAAGTCAGGTGACTGGAGAAGCCAGTCAGGCACTTTAACTTTCCTGGATTTGAGGATTTCTTTCATAGAATAAGCTATATGTTTAGCATCTGAGTCTTGTTGAAAGTTAAAACTTGCTTTCAATCCCTATTTACTTCCAGAAGCATGGAAATTCTTATATAGAATTCGTCCATGATGCCATCAATAGATTTTAGATGTTCCACCCCTGTAGCTGACATGCAGCCATATATCAAGACACTTCCTTCTCCATTCTTTACTGTTGGCTTCAAACACTCCAGTCTATAAGCTCCACCAGGTGTTCTTCAAACTTTGTTACAACCACCTGAGCCAATTAATTCAAATTTGTTTTCATCTGACCAAACAATTTTGTTCCAAAAATTGTATCCTCGTTTAGATATTCTTTTGCTCAATTCAAGCGTCTCGCTTGATTTTTCTTACTGACGCAGGGCTTCTACTGTGGTGTGCACCCTGAAAGCTCGGCTTCATGCAACCTGTTTCGAATCGTTTGAGGAATAATTGATGTTTAGATCACATTTTCCTTCTGCGCACAATTCTACAACTTATTTTTTCCTATCTTTTTTTAAAACGTTTTACAATTTTTCTGTCTTCCCGTTCTGATATTTTTCTCTTCCTGTCTCTTCCAATTTTATTTTTGCTTTCTCCTATTGTGTGATACTTTTGGATGATATATTGGAGAGATGAGCGTAGAATTTGGAGTTCCTTGGCAATTACACGCTGACGTTTCCCTCTTTTAGTCCAGCTACGATTCTACCCATCAAATCATGTGAATATTCCTTTAGTTTCTTATTTTTCTGCAACGTTTTACTCATTTATTATCCATACTGAAAGTAATCTGTTATGAATGTGATTGGTTAATTTTTTCATAATAGATAATATTTTTTAACATGATAATGTTTTAAGACTGGACATCTATCTACAAAAAACGTGATGCAAAAACTGACACCAAAAAGTGTTACGGAAACAGTTTTCCATTGTTTTTGCACGTTTAATCATTGTTGGTGCCGGCTTGAAGCACACGCCGGAACTGAAAAGCCACGTGACCATTGTTGCCTGAGCAACGATTTTTATTTAAATCTTTAATACAGAGATATTATGAAATATATTGAAAGTGTGGTAACAGATAGCGCAACTATACGTCGCTGTCTTACCTAGCCATGTAATAGCCTAATGTTTTGCTTTCAGCGTTTTGAATGAAGACTAATGAATCCTAGTGTACTGGAATAAACTCATCTAATTCATAATTTATTATTTTGAAACATTTAGATCTTTTGATGGTTTTTGAAGTCTTCAACTTGTCTATAATTTACGCGCTGGTTGAATTTCTAAGTGCTTTCAAGTGCTTAATTTATTTCTACAAATTCCTTCCTCTCAATAGTTTAGAATAACTTTGCGGCTAAAAAGAGCGTTACGAGTGATACAATAATTTTAATCTTTCGTCATACAAAATACACTCTTTTTAAGATGTTAGATACTGCGAAAAGCTTGCACGTGCCGTGTTTGTTGTCCCGCATTCGATTGTGAGCACAGACGCGAGTAAGGAGAGGAACCTTAAGTATAGACACTATGTTTACTTGATATATCGAGAGACTCGATACTCATGCTTATATATCATATACTTCAGTTATTTTAAGCCCTTATTCAGTATTACCGATGTACATGATTCTGTAGACTCTTCCATTGATAAATAAATAACAGGTTTATGTACTGTATATAATATTTATTTGTTTGTTGCATCTAAAAACATTATCATGATTCAATGTTTCGGATTGCAGAATCGAAACTAAGTCGTCTTTTATTGGCTTAGAGCGCTTATCTGGACGGATAATTTTTTGGCTCTGCTATTGCAAGGTGTCTTATCTACTGTGTTTTCATTTTTTCCCATTTAATACAATGAACCCAACCCAATGTGAGATGTCACATAGTTAAATACTGTAGATTATAATAAAATTTCATTGAACATTAAATAGGTGCTTTATGCTCCCAGTGTGGAGAAACGTGTCTGTCTGTCTGTCCGTCCGTCCGTAACGCTAACTTCTCCAAGGCTACGGAAAATATTTTCAAAATCTGTGTCGTCAGTCGATGAATATGGTTCATTGCACGAACCAAACACAAATATTATCTAAATCGGTTCAATAGCACGTGCACAAATGGTACCTTCACGATCCCACCTACCAATTTTCAATGGGAAGACATAGTAAGTAATACATCAAACAAATCGTAATGACGAGATAGAAGTTATTAATTACTATTTTCGCCAATTGATAAATATGGTTCAGCGCATGAACCAATTTGATAGATAATCGTAATCGATGCAATTGCACGTGCTCTAATGGTACCCTTATCACACCCTCAAAACTTTTCAATGATAAGATATGGCATGTAATATATCAAACCTCAGGATAATTCTCTAATATTCTTTGCCTTTAGAGAATTATCTTTTTGCTTTGATCAAGGATAGTCTCTATCCGAAATGTCAGCCTTTTTTATTTTTATTTTGATTTTATTAATTATTTATTATTTTTTATTTTTTTATTAATTACTAGCTGATATGCCCGGCATTGCTCGGGCTGTCTGTTCGATGAAATTTTCAATTATAGAAGCTGAAATTTAAGCTATGGTCTCTTAAATCATTTATATTGTAATTTTACTTCTATAAACGAAATTAATTAATAAAATAATATTAATATGTGAAATTAAAGTCGCCAACAAGATCAACATGTTAATAACTCAGGTTCTGGAACCCCTAGAATAATGAAATTTGGGGGAATAACAGGGTACATAAAACCGTGTGTGCCGTTAAAATTTGAACGAATTCCAACAAGTAGTTTCTGGGTTACGCAGTCAACATAAATAGTATGTAACTAAATAGAAGTGTGCCGTCTGGCATCGCCATCTAGTGACATTCTTTGAAGTCTAGTCAACTTTACGAAAAATAAGAATAACTTAATAAATTAATAAAAAAACTCCGTATAAAAAGTATCCTAAATAAGGTTGTGTAACTTTAACAACGTACATGGACAGTTTCGTGAAGATTCGTTGAGTATTTTCTGAGTTGTAAAAGGACAAACACTCCAACGGACTCTGATTTATAATATAAATGGATTATTTATTTATTTTTTATTTTTTAATTAATAAGTTTTATTGTATTCCAGGGTTTTTGTGTCCCGTCCTTCTCTCATAAATATCCGTCTAAGTATGCCACGTAATATACACGACAACTTGGAATGGTATATCATGAATGAATATAACGTAAAATTAATGATAGTCGAAATTGGTTAAAAGGCAACTGGTTTTGTGGAACCATTATGATTCTTTGGAACTTTCAATGCTATGATATGGCATGTAATATATACGACAACTTGGAATGGTGTGTCATGAATGAATATAACGTAAAATTAATGATAATCTAAATTGGTTCACAGGTACGTGGTTGAATTGTATCATTATGGCTAATTAGAAACTTTCAATGTTATCATAGTTAGTTTTAAAATATGGTTCCGCGAACGGTTTAGTTCAGCCTCTTGGTACCTGGCTATGTAATTCCTTAATGGTTTATTAAGTACCGAAAGGTGCTTTATGCTATTACTGTTGGGGAACGTGTCAGTCTGTCTGTCCGTCCGTCCATCCGTCTATCCTTGAGTCCGTAACTCTATCTTCTTGAAGGCTATAAAAGATTTTCAAAATCTGTTTTCGCTAATCGATTAATATGATTCATGACACGAACCAAGCACAAAGATAATCAAAATCGGTTCAATGGCACGTGCACAAATGGTAGCTTTATGACCTCAACTAGCAATTTTCAATGCTAAGATATAGTAAGTAATATATCGAACAATTCGTAAAGACAAGCTATAAGCGGTTATAACGTTATTAATTACTGTTTTCGCCAATCGATAAATATGGTTCCGTATATGAAGAATTTTGAAGATGGTCGAAATCGATACAGTGGTACGTGCTCTAATGGTACCCTTATGACACAGAAAAATTTTCAATGATAAGATATACCAAGTAGTGCATCAAACAACTCAAAATGTTAAAATAAGAGCGAATAAAACATTGTCTACGTTTTCTCTCATGCATGCTCAATCGAGTGCATATCCGGAAATCTTTCTGCCACTCGATGCGTTGAATATCCTTACTTTGCAGAAAGTCCTCCACCATCAGAACTCTGTCGGGACGTGCATTGTCGTCGACGAAAATAAATTCTGGACCCGTGGCACTTCTGCAGCCTCTAACATGACCTTCTAGGGAAAATGTTTCAGTAGTACATGCTTTAATGATACCACCGGGAAATTTCCAATGCTAAGTTATATCATGTAATACACTGAACAGCCAAAATATTACGACCACCGACTCAATAACGCGTTGCGCCACCTTTGGCCTGCAAAACAGCTGCAACTCGCCTTGGCATGGATGCCACAAGTTCTTGGAAGATGACTGGAGACAGGTTGTATCAAATGTCTAAGCAGCGGTCATGCAAAGTCGAGATATTCCGACATGGTGAAGTTTGAGCTCTGAGCTACCGCTCCATGACATCCCAAATGTGCTGTATCGGATTAAGATCCGGCAAATTAGGTGGCCAGGACATTAATTGGAATTCATCCTTATGCTCCTCGAACCACTCCAACACAATGCGAGCCTTGTGACATGGGGCGTTTCCTGCTGGAAGATTCCATCTCCAGATGGGAAGACAGACGCCATGTAAAGGTGCAAGTGGCCCGCAATGATGTTCAGATAGTCCGCAGCTTTCATGGTACGTTCTACCACAACTACGGATCCCAGAGCCGCCCATGAAAACGTCCCCCAAAGCATAAAACCGCCACCACCAGCCAGTGTGTAGCCAGCTGTACAGGGAGGGCATCAATGTTTGCCTGGAAGTCGGCGTACCATCACACGACCATCGACGTGATGAATAAGAAATCGTGATTCATCCGACCAGGCAACTCTCTTCCACTTATCCATGGTCCAGTCTCGATGTTTTCGGGCCCACTGTAGACGTAGTTGACAATGACGCTTGGTCAACAGAGGTATTCTGTGTGTTCCGAAACACTTGCACTTGGATCTGCATTGTATGCGCTGACAGCTGAGCCAGTTCTGGCGCCGAACTTGCTTTACCAAGCGGGACAGTTTCCGACGTCCATTTTCTTTGATTACGCGTGGCCGTCCAACACCTTGGCGTCTACTGCTGGTTTCACCGTCATTTATCCACTTTGCATAAATACTAACAACGGCAGATCGTGAACAATTTACCAGTCGTGCAGTTTCGGAGACACTCGTTCCGAGTCTTCGGGCCATTACAAACTGCCCTCTATCAAATTCGCTTAGATCAGCAGCCTTTACAATCACTCGCAACATTAAATGCAAGACTGATTCCTTGTCTTTTCCAGCAGCAGTTAAATACCCTTTCCACTTAATTACGTGCCTTCCACGTGATCCAGACGAGTTCATTCACCTATGTGGTGACGGCCATAATGTTTTGGCTCTTTAGTGTAGCTCAGCAACGAAATGAGATAGAAATATAAGGTTTGTTGTACAAAACGGGGCTCCACCTAACTTTCATGTCGATATGAGAACTTTCCTCGATCACACATTCAATCCACTGCTGATGGATAGGACGAAGAGGAAGTGCTACGGAGTGCCCGCCTCGATCTCCCGATTTAACCCCTCTCGACGTCTACCTTTGGGGAACTTTAAAGAACACGGTGTACGCCACAAACCCACAAACACTGACGGAACTAAGAGATCAGATTCAACGTTCTATCAATGATATTCCTTAGATCAGCAGCATTTACCATCACTTGCAAGATTAAGTGCAAGACTGATTCCTTCGCATGTGGTGACGGTCATAATGTCTCTTCAGTGTATATCAGGCATGTTGTAACGACATGTCATGAACGAATATATAATTAAGAGTAATTAAGAAGTTAGAAGATGTGTCGATTTGGATTCAAGGGTACTTGTGTTAATGATGCCATTGTGGTATCCTTGGAAATTTCCAATGCCAAGATAAGCCATGTAATATATCAAACGATGCGTAACGACCAGTCATCAACGAATATACAAGAGTAATTACAAAGTTTCAAGATGGTTGAATTTGATCCACGGGTACTTGTTCCAATAACCCTATCATGGTACCATTGAAAAATATCAATGTTAATATATGCCATGTAATATATCAAACAACTTGTAACGACATGCCATGAACGTATATTATAAGAAGGAGCATGGCCTTGCTTTAGCGAAAAATGTCATATTTCAAAATCAGCCCTTACCTCCAACTGTCAGCGCCTGTTTTTTACTAGTGTACAGATAAGAAGTCAAAGCCTGCATGGCTTAAGAATCTTTGGTTACCATGAATTAAAGGTTACCTTGAGTAGAAGTTATGAGGTTACCCATGGCAAGATATTGGCTCATGCGCCTTCCTATAATAGACGAACCGTATGCGTGTAATTAATAAGTTCGAAGATAGTCGAATTTTATTCAGAGCTATCTGTGCTTGAGATACCATTATGGTACCACTCTAAATTTCCAGTGCCCAGATATAGGATGCGATATATCAAACAACTTGGAACAACATGTCCTGAACGAATATATAAGTTTAGCTAATAATTTCGAAGATGGTCGAATTTGATTCAAAGGTACCTGTGCTAATGATACCTCAATGGTGTGATTGGAAAATTTCGTTGCTAAGATATGGCATGTAATATATCAAACAATTTGTAACGACATGCAATCCACGAATATATAAGTGTAATTAATAAGTTCGAAGATTGGCGATTTTGATTTAGGATACCTTTGCTAATGATGCCATTATGGTACCATTTGGAAATTTTCAATGCAAAGATAGGGCATGAAACATGTTAAACAACAAGTTACGACATGCCATGAATTAATATATAAGAATAAAACTCGTAGATTATCGAATTTGAATCACCTAAACCTCTTTTAAGGTTTTCAAGAGCAATTCAAAAATTTGGGATTAGTTTAGCCTTTCGGTACTTGGTTATGTCATTCCTTAATGGTTTATTTATTATAATGTTTTTATGTTTACGTACGCTGGTGGACGGATGTTTTTTTTGTGACTGTAGGTCAGGTGCTGCTTCTTATTGGGATAAATAACGCGCGATTCCATCAGTTTATCACCACGGTGACGCCTGACACTGATACGTCCGTGTAGTGCTGCGGATAGAAGTGGGAGATGATTGTTTGTGAAGATGATTTCATGCTATTCGTCTCTTCGTATGTGAAGTTTCTTGCATCATTGATATCTGACATCGGTGGTTTCAGTCAAGGATAAACACCTTGCAAAATTTCCTTGATGCTGCAGACTAGATGTTTATTCGGTGAATATTGGTGACATAATCGTTGGTGACAGCAAGAATATTAGAGGATGTAACAAAAATTAAATAAGATCAGCATCTTGGCTAAGCGCTTCTGATTGTCTCATTTCGCGCTTCCTGCGCCATACACATGTTTCTTCTTTTTGTACAGAATATAATGTGATGAAAGTGACGATCCGACGTTTTTCAAGCGTCATTACAATGTCCTTTGCTTGGGTGATTTTTATCATCTTGTGCAATTTTTGACTTAATAATAAAAACGATCTTTGATATCATCTTTTTGTTGATATGTTGCTAATTTACCATATAGAGAAAATTTCTTCAAAATATTCGATAGTTAATAATAAAAGCACAAAACATCACGCATTCAATTGCTCGATAATGTGATGTTTCATACGGGCTCGGTAGGATACATAGAAGAGAAGCATAGAAATTCATGCAGCGCATTAATGCCATTACCGATCTTGCTAAAAATATACGATTAAATTTCATCTATATTTTTCCTCGCTGCTGAAGAGTTCTTCATCATTGGGAGGATATGGGATTCCGGTTCAAACATGAAGGGCTGTATCAAACTTTTTCTCCATCGTTTAAATTTTTATACAGCGTTTCACCAGCACAGCTGCAATAGAGAATATATGCGCTGGTAATCAACCTCTTAGCAATATCCGTTGAACGCGTCATCTGGTCGCATCATCGGCCTACGTCTCTCCATGCGCGCATCAAAGACTACCTAATAATTTCCAATTTTTACAGATTGTTATCGATGTATTATCAAAACAAATTACACTTTTCAATGCCCTTTAAGATTATAGAATTTTAGACACAATTCTTATTTGGCTGGATTCCCCTTTAATATCGATTAAATTATAAACATGCATTTCTTTTTACAAGAATATATAAAATCTTGTATTTACATTGTCCTAGGTGAAGATCAACAATATTTTCAGCAAACACCGTGGCAGATTGCCCTCGATCTGTCAAAGCTATCTTCATATGCCTGGACAGAAGAGGAAAAACGGATTCCCCTATGATTTGGAGGTCATGTTATATTAAAGTCCCTATGGTTGCAGACTTTTGGGACATCGATATGCAAATCAATATCAAAAATCTGTGGACAACATTATTTTTAAGTTAATGGTTTTTTTTATTGAGCTGTAGATGAGTAATTATCAGACCTACAACTATGAAATACATAAGACTAATTGTTTACTCGAATATCGTGCTTGATATAAAAAATCAAAAAAATATATTAAACACAACTTAAAATAAAAGGCACAAAGTAATCAAAGCTTGTGTGAAAATACTGTGGAAACAAAAAAACAAAAATCATAATACTGTGGAAGTGCTATTTTAGCTGCACAATGCACACTCAGTATTTAGTGGCATCTCCATGTGCCTTAAGAAGAGCAGTTATTCTTCGTGGCATGGAAGATATCAGGTTGCTGCATGTTTCTGGTGGTATTTTATTCCATGCATCCTGCATCTGAATTCTTAATTCATCCATTTTTGTTAGTCCAGCTTTCTTTACTTCACTTTTCAAAATTCCCCAAATATTCTCTATAGGATTCATGTCTGGAGAATTCGCAGGCCATTCCATAACATTCACTTGTTTTCTTGCAAGCCATTCCTTGGTTGACTTGGCTGTGTGGCAAGATGCTCCATCCTGATGAAAGATGCTGCTACGACCAAGGCGAAATGAGGCGAT